>JAIGNY010001672.1:0-51578 GCA_020152595.1 Chiridota heheva | reverse complement strand
TGATTAAGCTAAAAATGTCCTCAATCTTTAATGGAACACCCCAGCTTAAACAATTTTGTAATTGTTAAGAACAAAATATTGAAATAGGAATAAGTTTGTATTTTCCTGCAGTTAATTAAATTACTCATTTGTTTGATTTCGGGAAAATGGTAAAATTAATAATTTGAACCGAACATTTAGTACGATTTTTACAAATGCGCTCAAAATAGATATCAATGTATAGAAAACCTAATTTCCTTTCATATGACATGCAATATCATACTGCAAATATTATTATTGGTGAACTACTTATTTTATGGGGTAACTTACAAACCACCATCATTGTCTGACCACTATCCACTTGTCTTTGAATGTTTGATTGACAGACCTGTTGCACCAAAGAAGGTCATCAGGAGTAGGAAATTGAAAGACATTGATATTGATAAGCTGAAAGGAGATCTAGCAGTTAGCCCATTAATGACATCACCACCAACTGATGTCACAGATATGGTTGCCCAATACAACTCAACTATGCTCAATATATTGAATTCGCATGCTCCTGTTACTACAATGAAGATAACTGTCAAAGAAAACTCCCCATGGTTTACCAGTAAGCTGGCTGATATCCATAGGAAATACCGACAGATAGAGAGACAGTGGATCACATTAGGGCTTTCTGTCCATCTTGACATGTTACGTAGTCAAAGGAACAATTTCAATATGCTATGTAAATCTGCTAAGTCAAGATTCTACCAAGCAGAGATAAAAAACAATGCTGGGGATCAAAAACGTCTTTTTAAAATTATTGACAAGATCAAAAACGTCAGTAATGAGAATGTGCTCACATCGAGCAACAACGACAAAGTTCTCGGCAATATTTTCTCTGACTTTTTTGAGAACAAAGTTTGCCAAATTAGACAAAGATTTGCACCGGTTGACATACCCACAATTGTTTCTTTACCTTAAAATGTTGTACCATTAACATCCTTCCAACCAACAACTGAAGAAGAAGTGATGGAGATAATAACGTCAGGTAATTCCAAGTCGAGTATCCTAGACCCACTACCAACGTCTCTTCTAAAAGAAACATTGGATATCCAAGTCCCAATACTTACAAACATTGTCAATGCCTCACTTGCAGCATCATGTGTCCCGCCATCACTGAAGTCTGCCAATATCACACCTATTATCAAGAAGTCAACACTCGACTGTGAAGACCCCCAAAACTACCGGCCAATCAGCAATCTGCCGTACATCTCTAAACTGATTGAAAAGGTGGCTGTGAGACAGCTGAACTCACATATAGATATGAATAGTCTAGCCGCACTCAACCAATCGGCGTACAGAAAAAATCACAGTACAGAGACTGCCTTTATTAAAATAGCTGATGATATTCAGTGTGCTTTAGCTCGAAATCATTGTGTATTTTTAATTATGTTAGATCAAAGTGCAGCCTTCGACACCGTAAATCAGGACCTGCTGTTGCATCGTCTTACTGAATCTTATGGCATCACGGGCTCAGCACACGCCTGGCTGACTTCCTATTTTAAACAGCGTCATCAATCAGTTATAATCAATGGTGTGTCCTCTAATACAAAACAATTGACATCAGGTTTCCCACAAGGCTCTGTTTTGGGACCCTTTATGTATCCTTTGTATACATCCCCAATTTTCAGGATAGCCAAAAAGTATGGTATTGAAATGCACATGTATGCCGATGACACACAGTTATATGTGTCATGCAATCCAAATGAAGCTGATGTTACATTGCATAGGCTTGAAATGGCTGTAAGTGAGATAAGATCTTGGATGACAAACAATTATTTGAAGTTGAATGACTCTAAGTCTGAGTTCCTTATCATTTGTAAAAGAAACACCAAAAAAGCATTGTCACGCATCTCAAAAGTAAAGATAGGTAATACTTAATTTAACTTGGTTCCACAGGTAAACAGTCTTGTTCAATCTTGCTATTCACATCTACGTCAAATTGCTCATATACGTCAATTCCTTACTTTAGATGCTACCGCCACTCTAGTTAATGCGATCGTAACATCTCGTCTTGATTATGTTAACAGTTTCTTAATTGGCCTTCCTAAATGTGTTACTCGCAAACTTGAACTTGTGCAGAATAACAGTGCTCGTCTAGTTTACATAAAACGTAAAAGAGACCATGCTACCCCACTTTTAGAATCCCTTCACTGGCTCCCAATTGAATTTGGAATAAAGTACAAAGTCAATCTCTTAACGTACAAAGCCCTGCATGGTCTCGCAACCTCTTACCTGTCTTGCCTTCTTGAAACTTATACCCCGAACAGAAATAACAAATCTTCTCAAGAATACCTTGTTTAAATGAAAAGCTCTTTCTGGTTAGAATAAGAGTTTGAGCTAATCTCTCTCTCTCACTAAATATATATATATACTATATATATATATATATACTATATATATATATATATATATATATATATATATATATATATATATATATATATATATATATACATATATATATATATATATATATATATATATATATATATATATATATATATATATATATATATATATATATATATATATATTTTTATATATATATATATATATATATATCTATATATATATATATATATATATATATATATATATATATATATATATATATATACATATATATATATATATATATATATATAATTATATATATATATATATATATATATATATATATATATATATATATATATACATATATAAATATATATATATATATATATTTATATGTAGATGTATATATTTATTTATTCATTTATTTATTTATTTATTTATTTATTTATTTATTTATTTATTTATTTATTTATTTATTTATTTATTTATTTATTTATTTATTTTTGTATTTATTTATTTATTTATTTATTTATTTATTTATTTATTTATTGATTTGTTTATTCATGTATGTATTTATTCATTTATTTATTTATTAATATCAATATCATAAATTAGCTAAGCAGTTAATAATTGTAATGAGGCTTCCATTTTGTGAACGCCGGAGTCATAAGTGCAATAAACCGTTTACATTTTTTAATGGTAAGAGACAACAACTGACTGTTTGATGAAAATGCTGAAACGTTCCGCTAAACTGCCATTCATATAAATGCCTTTGCATAACAACTGGAAACAAACTACAATTGCACCTTTCTCTCGAAGTCGTGAATTAGGAAAACACAACCACTTTCTTTGTTGGACTGGTTGTGATTTTGTTGAATAAATTGAAAATTTTTAAAGGCGAGAATCTCCGCTGTTTAATTTTCCTGTGTAAAGATAAAAACTAAGTGGATTTTTTCCTTTAATGACAATAATTTATTGATTCTAGTAATTGAACAATGGCTGGATGGACGGACTTAAAGAAAATCGGATGGGAATGTGAATGTACGGAAGGTAAAGATTTTTTACCCGCAATCACCAACGTCTTTATAAAAGGAACGCTGATGATCACCATGAATTGAAATAGTTATTGCACTTAATCATTAGAAAAAGACGCTTCATTGAAAAGGGTGACAATGGCGATAGAATTTACAAGATTTATAGCAATCACATGGACCAACAGAAAATAATAACGACTGTGACAATGGATAATACTAGGTATTAAATAGTAATGACCATTAATACACGAGTTACTTGATACAAATTATATTGACGTCAAACCTATCTTTACGACTTTGCTAATCATTGAAATTATCTGACAAAATGTAAAAGCATTAAACGGAAAGAGTACGTCCAATGTATAAAATTTCTTCTCAAACTGGTTGGTCATTGATATCAGATTATAGTAACTTTAAATAATCTGTATATGTTAAAATTTGTGCTAATAATATTTAATGATGTTTTTGACTACGTTGAATACTTTTTACTTCACTGGTAACTTCTACGTGCAATGTCTTTACTCTTCTTTCATACATACCGCCACTCACTGTCAGTTAATACTGTAAGTACTCCACAACACCAGACTCCAAAAATTATGCTTTACATATGGCGGTTCAATGAATGCAGTTATGCGTACCCCAACGGCAATACGTACAACAAAGCGCATCCTCTTGTGGATTGGGAATTCACTGGAAGTCTTGGCATGACTGCCGTTACTCACTAAAATTCACGAAAATGAAACTGACCCATCGTGATCAACAACCGTCACATCCAAATATCATTTTTAAAATCACAAAAAAACTGCTTCTTTTGGAATAAATCCAGACATCTATAACAATTGAATTGTGCACTTCTAAAACAATTTCAGTGACAGCTAGATATTGAGACTGCTAGACATTCGCAGATGAGGGGCTTTTTGACAAATACACACATCTGAGTAAGAGCATTTTTTTTCTTTTATTCTGCCTTTAACCCATTCAAGCAACTTTTTAAACCATGTAAATATCGAGGGAAAAAATGGAAACCTATAAGATACTTCCGAAAAAAATAACAAAACAACAGGAAACACCAATATGATTTACATTTACACCAATAGCAATTTAGCGCAGCTAAAATGATATCCAAATGATATCCAAAATATAGAGGTTATTTGGGATTTATAAACAGTTGGAATTTGATACATTTACACATTTTGGACAAATGCCTAAAGCACACATCCTTGGTAATGTCATGATTATAATGTTAATAAGACCTAATTTTCTCTACGACATATATTACCACCATAACTGTTTTTGTAATGAGTAAACAGCTAGTTACAAATAATCTCCGTCCTTTCATAGTTAAATTTGATTCTTACCTTATCTTAAGATGTGAGGAAGCAATTATATAAAAATGTTCTAAGTCACGACTCAGGAGGATTTGATCCAGAAAAGGCAAAAAAAAAAGGTTTTATTTTATTTTCAAATCTCTATGAAAATCTATTGCCCAACGCCAAAAACAAAATGTACTTTGTTTTGCTTGTTTTCGATACCAGATATTGTGGGTTTTTTTCACCATTGCCCACTGGAACACATACGATTGCCATTTTGGTTTGTAGAATGCGACAGCCTATTTTTTCTGCGCCACTATGACTCACAATCTGCAGTACTTTTACGTTAGCTGAACCTTAGCAAAGGAGGAATACCCTATGCAATCCAATGGTAAATTAAAATGGCCAAGTTGAACAGAACATTTGAATTTACGTTTCTCAAAAAGATCAAGATTCATTTGATGGAAAGGTCCAAAAATGTACATACTGTTCCAAATATTGTTAGACAATACCATGAATTTTCCTAAATAAACTTAACCATCCTAAAACTGTAACGAAATAACATCTTTATAGAAAAGTTGTGCGAAATATTTTCTCTGTCAACCAGTACTGCTTGTCCACCGCGTATAACGCGTATGCATGTACTTGTATTGTGCGGGTGCACATGAATAAATGGGAGGGTACAACAAGTTTTTACGGGCGCTTACTCGTAGTCTTGATGGGCGAAAATTTTCGAAAAAGAGTCGCGTGCAAGATTGATTTACAAATTTAATTACAAATTATTTTGCTTGTTATCTCCAAACGTCTTTGCGCTTTCTCCATGCTGGTTTTGCATAAGGACTTAGCTTAGTAAGATCAAATACACTTTACAAAAACCGTCTTACAGTACTATCGTTGAAGTTACATTACGTTATATCTATATGGGCGGTACACTTGTGAATTGTTATGTTACAAATGGTTATTTTGTATTTACTTTTTTTGAAAAAAACATTTTCAACTTACCGTAAAACTTAAACAATTTTGTCAGTCTATTTATTCATTTAGGCTATTCCATGCATTGCGAATCAATTTGAGCATCGTCCATTGGCATATAAGCATGGCTGATTGATATTCCCCTTCTTTTGGATATCATGTGTGACATGACGAGATTTAAACAGGTACTCTTTATTACATTTTTCAAGTAATTTCCACGTAATTGTGCCTGGACATGTATATGTTTTTTATAAAATATTTGTTGACTGGAGATTGCCTAAGAAATGAACAATTGTAAAATATATTTATAATATGTAACAAAAACTACAATGTACAAGAACTATGAAATGTACGATCGTGAATAACAGCATTCTCAAAATGTTCTACAGTGATTTCCTTTTTGGCATGAGGTACATCATCCTTGTACGTATCTGCCGTTAATGTGACTGCCAGCACCGCAATTGTTAAACCACCACGCACCTGGGTAACGAGTTGCACAATGAAAACCACTATTATCATTATCTCGATCCCTGGTAGAAAACTGTTCATTACCATGTAAACTTAATCAAGTACTGATATAACGCATATTTATATTGCCACATTATTCTTTGAAAAGGTAAATTTCCTGATTTTCAGTCAATTTTGGATTTAAACTGGATTGTTATGTCATGTTGTTAATTATCATGAAAATCTCAACTTACAAAGCAAAACGAATAATACAGAGCTTGCCACTATAATTTATTCATAACAATTTATTATTTAATTGGAAACAGTCACTCCTTTGATAGTACCTGGACAAATCCATACCATCCATATACCAACCCCTTCTTGATGTACCGTAATGTGCTCTACAAGAGAATACATACAAAACTCTAGTAAGACAATGAATCGGCATTTTGGTTAGTGCGTGCGAACAGACGAATTTAAGCAACGATTGATTATGTATAAATCTGTTTTTACAATATAGTGCCAACATAGCAAATGGTTTGTTAAATAATAATGCATTTTAACCATACTTAGATGGTTAATTATAATGAATGTAGCACTTGCACCAAAGACAACTAAGTTTTAAAACAGGGATTGAAAGCACTGTTGACTTAAATTGCAAAAGGCCAAATCTTAACTGTTTTTAGTAGCAATCCGATACTCTTTATGTCATATATTTAAAAGCATGTATTCTGACAGGACTTGTAACACATCGAGATAAGCTTTGGTTTAAATGTAATTTTTCTGCATCGAATTGGTTTGGAAAAACTAGGTACGGTATCATGAAAGGAATTATTCAAAAAATGTGTAATTACCACGTCAAAATACTTTTCTTTACTATACGGTCTATACTGGGCTTTGCATGAATTACATAACCTATTGTAATTGACTGTGGTAATTCATTGACTTGAATATTCGAACATTTCTAAAAACATGTTTAGACAGTCATTGCCGCATCGCATCAAATACTGTAGCATGGCGAAGATGTAGTGTACTTACTGTAATTTTAAACCTATTAGTTCTGACGCGAAACGAGTGAAACATTCACTAGTACATTCATCATCCTATTAGGTATCTACCGATATATATATATATATATATATATATATATCTATATATATATATATATATATATAAATATATATATATATATATATATATATATATATATATATATATATATATATATATAAATAAATATATATATATATATATATATATATATATATTTATATATATATATATATATATATATATATATATGTATATATACATATATTTATATATATATATATATATATATATTTATGTATATATATATATATATAGTATATATATATATTTATATATATATATACATATATATATATATATATACATATATATATATATATATATATATATATATATATATATATATATATATATGTATATATATATATACATATATATATAGATATAGATATATATATATATATATATATACATATATATATATATATATATATATATATATATATATATATATATATATATATATATATATATATATATATATATATATATATATATATGCCTATATATATATATATATATATATATATATATATATATATATATATATATATATATATATATATATATATATATATATATATATATACATATATATATATATATATATATATATAAATATATATATATATATATTTTTAGATATAATATTTATATATATATAAATATATATATATATAAAAATATGTATATATATATACATATATATATATATATATATATATATTTATATTTATATATATATATATATATATATATATTTTTTTTTTTCTCGTAAAAATGATAACTAACATAATATATATAATGTCAGAACAATATGGGCATAGACTAATTCCAAATCGTAGTCTCAAAAAACCGCTGGCCATGAAATGTATAAGACAAGCTATAGTCGTTACATACAAACCTAGTACAATAAAACAAAAGGAACTCTTATTTGAAAATTACAACAAGAAATTCCAAATTTAGCAGCTGTGGATGTTATTGTCTCCGGATCTCTGAGACTACAAAACTTTTAAACATAATTTTGCTCTCTAATGATAATAATAATCAAACGATCGTAAATTACTTAAATTAGGTAGAGCCATAGTAAAAACGAAAATATCAATTAAGATTGAAAGAAATGACGTTTATTCACTGAATGATGCAAATGTTTACCATTGTTATAAAGAATTTTGGTGATTCAGAGATTTAATTAGGTGACCTTCAGGTCTACAATCTGGGGAAAAAATCAAAGGAGATACTACGCTTTTTATTAGTGATGACTGTAGTAGGAAATCACAGAGCCCAAGGTGTTGTAAAGATATTTATTAGAACATTGAAAGAGAGATTGTTTTCACATTAATAAGCCAAAGAGATGAGTCCATGTGGTTCTGAACGTTCAAAAGAGTAGGTTAAAAAGTTACCCAATGTCATTAAAGCGTTGAATAATGAAAAAACAAGATATATTAAGGTGAAACCTAAAGAGGCTATCAAAATTAAATCAGTTCAGCAGGCTCCATTATTACCCCCACAAAAAAAAAAATCCTGAAGTTGGTAATAAGGAAACATTGTTTGAAAGTGTTGCTTTAGTTCGATACTTATATACTACGGTAGAAGCTGAGAATGATACTAGAAAGAGAGCAACAGATCCAACATAGTCAATAAAACCATATAGAATCAGCAATTATATTATAAAAGAATTTAAGCCTATATTACACTTTATAGGAACTTCCTCCTAAGAAAAAAAATCAGAAAATAAGTATCCTAAAAGATACTATGTAAGAGAAGAGCTACAGGCTATCTCTTTGGACACATAATTACCTCCTAAAGATAAGTTACTCAAGTTTTAGTAACGGTTCCTCTTTATTTCTCTTCGAGCATTTCTCTTTCAATTGTGGTGTTATAGTTTACCAGTAGTCTAGGATTGCAACATATTTTGAAATTAGTTCGCTCGCAGCAGCAGTATATAAAACTAAGAGTTCTGGGACACCCCATGTTTTGTAGATATAGAGCGAAGAAATGAGCTCTATGTCTGAAGACATTAGGGTGGCCAGAACTCTTAGTTTTATACACTACTCTCTTACATTTGTCTCTCACGAAGATTAATCAGCCCGACGACACCGAACAAAAAATTTAATGTCTGTTCACGTCTCAATTATTGGAAAGAGTGTTAATGTAGTTTATATTAAATTTTGCCAATTTAACACTAGAAAATGATACTAGAATTAGATAAATTTTGTGGAACTAAAAGAGGATTTATTTGTCAGTTTCTACATTAGAATAATTCAATAGCATATAATTAAAAATGCCACGGCAAGAAATGCATTAAGTTATGATGAGGTAGTTACTTTTTGAGTACGGTTGTGCATTTAGCTCCCTTCTGCCAAAATTGTTCTGTGCAAGTGCTGCATTTAATGTTTGGCAGTGTTATGCCTACACAATTTTTAATCAACATCCATTAAATGTTCCCTATGCGGTGTATTCTTCTTTAATTTGCCGAATATTACTTATTTTTCCTTTCCTATTCATTTCTACCATATAAGTAAATTGAATATTAGTATGATACAACTGAGTACGAAGGACACATACATTTTAGATAAACCATACAAGATTCAATACCGTAAATTTTAGTGAGTAATAACAAGTATTTCTGCCTGCAAATGTATACCAGTTTACCCCTGCGCAATGTCCGGATGATGATCCGTGTACGTATCTGCCGTTGAGGAAAGCAAAACTGAGAAACCACCAAGAAAGTACTCGTACATGAACCACTACTGCCTATAAAACAGGTAAATGCCATTTTTGCTTTTGCATATAAGCAAACAAGCACATGCATTATTGGAAAAATATTGATTTAATCACCGTTTTTAAAAGCAGTTCAATAATACATGTACGTGGTTAGAGTAAACACAACTAACATTAAATTTTGACAATTTGGTCATTTAACTATTAACAAAAACATGTGAATTTGACCCTTGCGAAGGCAAAATGTCTGTGCACAAGTTTCCAAATGTATATTTGTTGTATTTGTAATAATTATATCTATGATATTGCTAACAAACACTGTAATGCATATAGAAGAAGTGTTATTCAGTTTCTGATTTGGGTGATATGTTTTTAAACGTTTTTGAAAAGGGATCGCGACAATGATCAATGTAAGCGTGTTGGCTACCCTGCTTTTCACTCGTGTGCAATGAATTACCAGGTGCGTGGTGGTTCAATCGCTACAGTAGTGCTTACATTGATGGAAGGTACGTACATTAGAGATTCATCCCCATTACAAACATAACAAAAAAGATGAAAAAATGTTCGAAATATTCTTGTGATGCCTTATCAATTTATGTGCGTTTCTATGATTTCGGGAAAATCCTCCTTCTCCCAACTGTCAGTCGGGTTTGATGTATTATTAGCATTTCAGTATTTTAGTTTATCAGAATTGTATTAACTTCTGTTTTGATTCGACCAATTACATTTTGTAACTTGCAAATGGTGTAAGACGTAACAAACGGCATACTGCATGCAGTTTCCTTTGACTCACAGACCGGTCCGATCGTTATTTCTTCCTTCCCAATATGTCATTCCATTAGCCCAACAACTTGTAAGGTATCACAATAAAAAGATGACATTCCACACCAATGTCTTAAGGCTCACTCGTAATGATTTGCATTTTTTCTATATGCAGACATTATATATTGGCAAGTTATTGACATTTAAAATGATTATTTATGGACCAACATTTACAAATGCGAGTCTCACATTTTGATTCATGAACGTAGCGACAAAAAAAAAGCATGAAATCATAGTGTGCTTAATTTCCTTGAATTTTAGTGAGTAATAGCAAGTGTCTTTATCTGCGAAATGATACCAGCACACTCTTTCATGATGGTTCGAAGCCGATCCTCCTTGGATGTATTTGCCGTTGAGGCGAACAAAGACACATGCATTAAGCCACAAAGCGCTTAATCTGGTCATCGAGCATTACCCAGCGGATCCACTATTATCCCGATCTGTGTTGGAGACTTCTGGGTAATATGTTTCCAAGGAGGTAACAATTTTGTGATAATTATAACTCTACTGGACTATGTAAGCCACACTTACTGGATAGATACTCTATGGGGTAATCTTCTGTATAAGGTCAAAGGTCATATGTCAAATATCAAATAAAGCAGTTCTGCAGTAACTCACTATCTTACACAATTGAGGAATGTACAGGTGAGACAAATACAGGCAGTCCGTCACGAACCGACAGTCAAGCGACCCAATAATTCTTTCGTTCGAGTGATTGAGACATGCGCAGCACAGATTGAAACAATAGCCTAGCTTATCAGTAGTATTTTGTGTAGTCGTGTTGTGTGTTTATCATTTTGAAATGTTTCGTGTTATCATGAAAAATGATATTATAAAGACATTGTTTGTCTCTTATGCCATAATGAAAGTTGGAAATAATTATTGTACCAAATTTTGAAACGTTGCTTCAGGATGAGACATATGGGCTAAATTACCACAGTCTTTTGTGATGTTTGAGGTTTTTTTTTTTTTTTTTTTTTTTTTTTAATGTCAAAGGTTAATGATAAAATGTGAAATACATGATCAAATTGAAGAAGTTTGAGGTAATTTAAATGCGTAAAAAAATAAAAAGGCCAGGAAACTGAAATCAGTGAATTAGACAAAATAAATTCCACGACTGATGCACCAACTAAATCGCGTGCAGACAGTTCGTGCCTAATGACTCTCAAACTAATGCTAATACTATGGGTGAAAAATGCATAAAAGTTCACCCCCTTCGGGGACATACATGTACTAAGGGTCACCTAACAGAGAAATCAACAAACCCCAAATTTCTCCTTTTACAAGTGAAATGCTGCAGTGCTAAACTAACTTGTCACCAAATGTTCTTGCTTATCAAGAAACGTCCATCAATTTCTAGAAGAAAAACAAAGTTTTTGTAGACTTGATAAATAACAAGTATTTTCCTCGTTTTTACCAAGCTTTCCTTCAATTTAATAATTTATGTTCATTTATATATTTTAACCTGCAATCGGGCAGAAAGCATACAACGGGGACAATGACATTTTCTCCCATGCCCCCGATTATCTTAGAAGTTGAGTATACTCAACGTCTGCCTAGTTACTTTACGCAATGCGTACGTTGACAGTTTGCTGGCTTTCACATCCATCGCAGTTTTCAACCTATGACCTGAAAGTCAAATAACGCGGGAAACTCTTTTTAAGAATTGATTAGAAATCAATTAAAAAAACAAATCAGATCCAATTACAAAAAAGAATCTTGTCCTAACATGGTACTATTGTTCTATATAGAGTTAGGGGTATTTTTCCCTCTTCAAAAATGATCTTTCTATAGATAAACCAAGTTTGAGAAACTTGATTCTTTTTAATTAAAATGTGTTTTAACAGTAGGTCATGGATCAATCCGACATGTTGGAACTCCATTTCAATGGAAAATAAGGTAGCTATTCCGTGTTGCTTCTGTTCTCCAATTTACATATTCGAATTCAGAATGTAATATGTTGAGATACATTTCACAACATTCATTGTCATCCTTAGTGATTACAATATAGTTGACATAAAGATATCGAAACGTATGGATTTTTCTGGAGCGCGACGGAACTGATTTTGAAGATCTCATCTATCACTCTCTTTAAATGATGTCCAATTCACCTTCTACGTATCTGTCATTGATCAAAGGAAAGCATCGCTGCAGCGTTTGACCCACCGCGCAGGTGGCTAAGCTTCCGTGCAAGTGTTGTAATGGCCACCAGTGTATCCACAACTGATGCAAGCATCATTGTCTCGACCTCTTGTGCGTAAACGGCTGCTCCATATATTCAATGAAAACATGTGGTCGAAAAGTGTTTTTTTTATATACTTCAATGAAAATGAATAATTTAGAAAATGGTGCTATCATAAACTAAGTAAACATGTAGACACTTCAATGTTCAATATACCCCTATACTAACAACAGTCTGACTGTGTTTATATGTAAATATCGTGTTGCATAGTATGTTATTCGTATGTTCATATGTGTTTTGAAGTTGTGTTAATATTACACCAATACTTTAAAGCCATCAAACATGCGTCTGTGTTTTATCTTAAAAATGCCCCGCCGTTTACCATCATACATGAGACCGACTTGTTATATTATATTTTTCTATAAATAAGATAACACACCTTAAGTTGTATGATGAAGATCTGTCATCGTCATCATCATATATTTTAGTAACCATCCTTCCTAATATGCCCGTTGTCCAAATTACATGACTTGAATATTTGATCATCAACAGTGATGTTTTATCTACAGCGAATGTGATTACGAATAAATGATCCAGTAAAAATGTTGTTACATGTATATGACATTTACTATTATTTGAAATTCTTTGACATTTCTATAAAGCTTCCTTTGCCTCTTTTATTATTTATTATTATTAATCTTTTAATGCGTTGAAAGCAGCTCTCATTTCCAACTTTCATTTATCTCTGGTCTTTTTGTCTTGGAAACGTGCAAACCATCCTACAACTTTTTTACAACCTATATTGCAAAGGATATAAAAAAAAAAAAAACCTTAGAAGGGATCCGTTAAATAAAGGTTTAAAACTATAACTGACATGGTAGCGTTTAAAATGTACACTTTAAGGTCCTGTGTGATATATAGGCTTACAGTACGTAAAGGAAGATAGCATTTGGTGTAAAAGCAATATCCGTTGAATGTGGGTAAAATGACTGTAATTCGTAAAAATGATCAATTTTGGTTGATTTAAATACATACACGTAATTACTGTCTGCTTCAGCACATTTAGTGGATAGTGTGACTTTTCAATTCCTTTTAGAGTGTTAAAATAACTTAAAAGTCATTATATCACCCTTCCACCTGAAGCTCCTCATCCGTCTCAACCACTCATCAGGCAGCTATTTCATCCAATCCATACATTTAATTTGGTCCTTCTATGCAATCCATTGAATAATTCCATATTAATACAAAATAACCTGCATCAGCTTTTTAATGATCCATGTATCCATTAATGCCAATTATATTGTTTAATTTTCTTGAAGGATATTATTTTTTCATATGAGTGATCACAATACAGACTTCGTTACGTGGTGATATATTAGCGCATCATGGGTATGCTATTTTGTTTTTAGCTTTGAGCAATATATTTTATCATATAGGTATTACAATGGTATTCTTGCAAATCACATTATGTCTATAACGTAAATACCTCCGACCCAGATAGTTAGTTGATAAAGAGTGAAATAAATATTCCCATGCTTCTTCGTAGCCTTTAATAGGAAAAAGTTTAAAAAATAGTGCAAAAATAATGTTGATATGTTATTCCTACCAGGAGATATTCAAATTTTAAGGTTTATACAAAATGTCAAAAAACGAGTAGGAAAAGGCTCAGTATGACATCACAGCAACACATTCTTCCACAAAGTTGATGTATTTCTTTAAAACCCATCATCCCTTTTTATTAAAATGAAAGTAAAACCTGCTAGATAAATAATTAATGAAAGTTGCCAAATATACCATACTTCAATAAAGTTTGGAAAATTGTGTTTAATCATACAGAAAAAACCACTTAACGTTTAAAGAAACATTTGCAATGGAATTGCCTCTAGGACATCATCAAACACGAATTCATCACCATCACACTGTACAAAAACTGTAAAATGCAATTTGGAAACAAAATCCATATCTCCTAAACGGAATTTGATGACAACCTGAATTTTTACCAAATTGGTTCTAACATTATGCTTTTTCAAATAAAATTGACAGAACACCATGGGAAAACTCCTTTAAGATTAGAATATATATCTATGAAAATGCTTTGTGGAAACTACGGATTGAGGTGTTACAGATGGCTAAGAGCGATGGGATGGGACCGTATCTGTACCATTGCTTTCAGATTTAGATATTTATTAACAAAGAAATTGCTTCGAAAAGCACTATTGCAATGCAAAGATTCATATTATAATTATTGTGTTTTTATATCATAGGAACCTGCACAATTTGCTTTACAAATTGAATTTATAGGTAGTACTGCCAATAATGAACAGTCCTTGTTGGGGTGTTCGGAACTCTTGGAAATAGATGGGAGAAAATTAACTGTTTCAAGTAATCGTCTTAGCTGTTTACTTACCTTTTGTTCATATTCAATGCCCTTTAGAATTACCACGTAAAAAAAAACGTGGGTCAACTTGACAACTTTAAGGCTGAGCCACGAATGCATCTATTATACATCAACCTCATTTCCATGAACTTTAGTGAGTAATAACATGTGCCTGCAAAGTAATACCAGCAAACCGATTCAGTGTAGTCTGATGCGGATCCTCCTTGTACGTATTAGGGTAAGCCCCACTGCAGTTGTTGAACCACCAAGCACATTTTACGCAAGCCTTACATACAATACTTTCTATTCATCATTAAAGTATTTGGCGGGTGGCATTTTCACACAAATTTACACTGCCTTAGTTCAACATTTAGATGATTAAAATGTAATAATTGATGAAAACAAGTACATTACGCTTCTTTTCCAGAATGGTATCCACCATTCTAGGTCCGTTTCATTCCATTGACTTTCCTTTCATTCCACCTGGCTTGTTTCCCTTAAATTCCCTCCCCTCCCCCTTCCTTAAAAAGGTTGCGTTAACGAAACCTAATCTACAATAAGCTACCCTAATCTCTTTCTAAGGCCCAATTAGTTGGTAGAATTTTGAGAATAAGGATGCTTCCCTTAAGTTAATGTGTTTCGTTTTGGAAGCGGTAAAAGCGTACTGTAGCTACGAAGGACAAGATACACCGGGCGGCTGCAGATTTTGTAGATTTTCTTAATTGTTTCGCCCGTTTTCGAAACAAAGAAGGTGCTTAGTTATAATATCCAATACGAAGTACACACTAAGTTCCTACATTAAAAGCCACAATATTGTGCAATTTAATGAATGCCCACAGCCTCTTAATTAATTTTAGATAATTCCTTGCCAGCATGTAGTTGATCCTGATTCAACGAATATACCGTTGAGTTTAGCATAGCTGCATGCGTTGTCCCACCACGCACCCGGGTAATGCTTTGCACATGGTGTGAATTTACTTGACCTTCTCGATTCATTGTTGATCTGATTTCCATATAAGATGATTTGGCTGTATTCATGTTACATCAAGGATGGCAAAATAACTCTTTACATTAGGATTCTTGCAAATTCAAAAGGGGAAAAAGTGTTACATTCTTTTCTTGACCGATTTTATTGTGTTTTCTACATTAGTAAAATGCAAATAACTGTAGATTTATATAATTAGGCAAGTAGTATATGAAGGTCATGGTACTAGGTCCAAAAAATATCTTCTTACCATATCACAAAGTATATAACAAAAAGGACACACAATTTTTCCAAACTATTTCACAAAAACATAACTAAATTTATGTATTTTTTGGCGCTGTACCCCCAAAACAGGCTATAAATTTAATAGTATTTTATAATATACTTAATAAATAGTTAACTAAACTTTTCCTATCTACTTCTTACCATAGCAAGACGATATGTTTGATGACCCATTACCACCATTTCCCTATACTGCAACAAAATCACATACTAAGCGTTTCATCAAAAATCAAGCAAGCCAACGACCGCCCCTCAGGCGTTACCGACACCGACAATAAAAATAAACAAAATGAAACATGATATTTACGGCAGCAATAGCTGAAGCATTACTTTACGCAGTAGCATTCAACGGACTAAGTTTTATATTCTCAAAAGTTGGCGAAGACAAATAGAAGCAACACGTCTTGCAGAAACAAAAAGACATAATAAAGAAGTTGAGTAATTACAAAAAAATTGCTCAAGAAAATGCAATTACTAAGATATATTTTTAATGATATAAATACGTTTATTATATAGAAAAATGACTAGCCTATACTATGAATCTAGAATTGCAAAGATTAATGATATATATATATATATATATATATATATATATATATTTATATTTATATATGTATATATATAAAGCAAGATTACATCAGAACAAATGATTAGCAAATTAGATAATTACCTAATAAATAAAAATAATGCTATTGAAAAAGCTAGTTATAGATTTAATAAAAATAATATCGCTCAAGAGGTATTATTCAATCCAAACATATTTGATGTTGATATATCAATTACTGTTAGCGTTGCAAATCGGCTAATTTTATATCAAGTAAAAAATCTTAATGCTGATTGTATTGCAACACAAAATAAATATTATTATAGAACAACAACAAGACCAATAATACATGATGCAACTAATAGTGTTATTCGCAATAGAAGTATGGAAGCATTATTTGATGAAAATAAAGCAGAAGTACGTAGAATTCTTAATGAACAATATTATCGAAGAGGATCTTTCAAATTAAGTATTACATTTTTTTAGGTGATCAATTGCAAAAAAATTAGATAAATGAAAATGGTCTTGTATTTGATGACAGGAAACAATTTTATTATGAAACTAATTGTGTTGTAGTAATGGAGAGATCTGGAATAGATAAAGCAATAACTAACTTAGTTCATCAATTAATTGCTAAAGAAGATTATGCTGCTGGTCAACCTGAATTCATTATAAAATTAATTTATAATTTATATATAAAAAATACTAAAATTAATCCTATTGCCAGATCTAGTTTTATTAAAATACAAACATCTATACAAAATAAGCAATGTTACTATAAATGTTTAAAATGAAGATGATAAATGTTTTCTGTGGTCAATACTCGCACATCTTCATCCAACAGATAGTCATAAATATATAATAAATAAGCATAAACAATATGAACATGAAATTAAAAGTATATAATTTTCCAATAAATATAAATAATATACCAAAATTGAACAAGAAAATAGTATTGCAATGAATGTATATAAATGTTCATATACTAAAGATTCATTAGTTGATATTCAACTAATCTATTATAACAAACAAGATTCTAGTATACCTAGAATTCGTTTATTAAATCTATATTAGGAAGCTGATGATTTTTCTAGTACTACTCAATGTCATTATATTTTGATAAATAAACACAAAATACTATTATATGGAATTACAAAATACGGTGGTAAAATATATTTTGTGATTTGTGTGATTCTGATTTTTCAACAGGGGAATCAGAGATGATCATAAAGAAAAATGTTTTGATATTAGCACTGCAATATATAAAGAAACATATCCAGCTACTGATAAATATATATTTGTTCCGAATAAAGAAACTTCACAAAATATATTACAATTTCAAAATCATTTAAAGTTTTATTTAGATTTTGAATGTTCGTTAGAGCAAAAAGATAAATGTAGATAAATCAGATACATACAGTTGGACAAATAAAATGCAAGAACATAAAGCATGTAGTTATTGTTATACTGTAGTTCATAATAATGAAATCTAAAACAATTTGTTGAATACAACATATACTAAAGTAGAATTACATAGGCAAATATTTTATGCAAAGTATAAAAGATACACATATTGAAATAGAAGATCAAGTAAAAGATCAACTCAGAAGCCATTAATAATGAATTTCAATAATAAGGAAGTGTATTTCAATCATTTAAAGAATACTGGGTTTGTATTAAAATATTTAATGCAGGAAAATACAAAAATGGATTGCTAAAACAAAAAGGTTGTGATCATGATCATTTTACTGGAAAATTCAGAGGCTCAGCGCATCAAGAATGCAATCACAAATTACATATAAATACAAAAAAATGTGAAAGTTCCAGTTAAATTTCATGATCTAAAAGGATATAAAACGTGGAAGAAATGATAGACATACTTTGTGAAGAAAAAATACCTGTAAAGCACAGCTTTTTGGGAGATCAGATATCTTTCAATGAACAAAGTTCAAATGAGATCAGCTCAAAAGAACACGATTTAGAAATGAAAAGAATTTGATTAGCTGCTGTAAAAGCGGGTGGAAATTCAAAGAAATACTTATGGAAAATGCTATGCCATTGAGGAGATTGAACAATTAAACGATGCAAATATAATACAGTTATACGGAAGCTAGGAAGCTAAATTGGGAGAAGATATAACTAAATCTTTGGGTTTTGGTGTGTATTTTCAATATATATACCAAACTTGTTGGATATGCCCTGCAAGCAAATCCATTTAAATGTGAATGTGAAGTTGATAGTGAACACAACTTAAACAAGTAATTAAATGATTTCTGTTTAATTTCAAATGCTCTTAATTCTGTTTTATATGAAACGTGTTATAATTTTGGAAATTTCTTCAATTATGACAACAAAACATAATGATATATATAAAATGAACGAGCAAATAAACCATGATGTTAGTGAAGTTCATAAAACAAAAATGAAAATACTTTCAGTTCAGCTCCTTTGAGCGCAGCTCAATGTTACTAAATGAATGTAAAATGTAACTAGATTAGCTAAAGAAAAGAATCCAAATAGAGTTGCCGCTACAATAAAATATATTTGAAGAAATATGAAGAAGTAAACAAAGCAATAACTCCTTTCCCATCAAGTTCAAATGAACAAAGTTTAAATAAGCACAGATCTGGTGAACAAAGAACAACTCTCTTAAACTCATCTCAAGAGAATTCGCAAGCTGTGCTTCTGGATGTAATTGGTGTAACAGTTATAAGTGGCATTATCTGTTATAAATGTTTTCGAAAACCATTTTAATTTCTCCACTTCAACGTCATCCTGTATAAAAAGTAATCTTAAACTAAATTCAAAACAACATTTAAATTCGTCACTTACTGATAATAAACAGCAAAACTAAAATCCTTTTCATATGCAATAAGTTATATACTCATACTTAAAACAAATATATTTTCATTTATATATACCATAAATAAAGATAATATTACAAATGCAGCAAAACTTGGCACTTTTCTTGCAGGACTTAGTATAGGATATAGTAGGCTCTCAAAGAAACTACTACACATTAAACCACCAGATCTTGAAGACTAGATGTTGAAGATCGTCTTAAGATGACACTTATAACAACTTCAGCTTTAAGGACACAATGTTGCTTAGTGCAACAAGGGATTTTACCATCAAATATATATATATATACATGTATATATATATATATATATATATATATATATATATATATATATATATATATTTGTGTGTATATATATATATATATTTGTGTGTATATATATATATATATATATATATATATATATACATATATATATATATATATATATATATATATATATATATATATATATATATATATATATATATATATATGTGTATATATATATATATATATATATATATATATTTATATATATATATATATATATATATATATATATATATATATCTATATACACATATATATATATATATATATATATAAATATATATATATATATATATATATATATATATATATATATATATATATATATATATATATATTTATGGCAACAATTGCGAATATGGTAGGAGGTGCAGTCATTAATGTAGTTGCGTTTAGTGCTTCCAAATATATATTTCGTGCTTTATGTTCAAAAGATTCAGACAAGGAAAGAAAGAGACATAAATTAGTTTCAGAACAACTAACGAAGGCAAGAGGTGAATGGAGTAGACAGAGAACACAGTATCTTGATTATTTGAATGATCGTTTAAAAAACAAACAAAACACTTATGCAAAACCACTTTTACAGATATTAACAGTACCTTGAGAGAATGTTATATCATTACACGCTATAAAGGTAATTTGCCCCTCAACAGAAAGAGGTGAATAAACCTAAGCTAAGTGATTTTTATACTCCAAAAACCAAGAACAAAAAATGAGAGAATTTTTCTTCATTCTGTTGGAATTGGGTGTTATTACATTTATTTGCTTCCGCGGGTTACATGATAATTCAAGGAATGAATGAATAAATTAATTGAAGTTTTTTATAGTATTTATTTTTTTGATATAATGTGTCTGTATATATCATAATGGATAATAGAAAAACATCTAGCTGCAGAATATATATCATAGTTTAAGAGGAAATTGGAAGGGTGAAAGCGCATGGAAAAAGCTGGTAAAAGAGGTCAGAAAATTAGGAAGGATAGCAAAAGAATGGGATTCTAAACAAGCATTGTGGCAAGTTTACCGAGCTGCTTCAAAATATATGATATGCATCAGGCTGATATATTATTTTTACCTCATAATAAAGTTGGTAGGAAAATATAAGAAGTCCTCTGAAATTTCCTAAAACTATCAAAGCAGATCGTTCAAAAGAATGTATGGCCAGTGTTGCTACTTTAATGAATAAACACAATGTTACTATTCAAAGAGGATAAGTAGGAAATCACCGAGCGCAAGGTATTGTAGAGAGATTTAAAAGAATATTGGCAAAGCGATTTTTGTTCACATTAATATTACAAAGAGATGGCTTCAGGTGGTGCTAAACGTTTAAAAGAGTGGGTTCAAAAGTTGCCCAATGTCATTAAAGCATTGAATGATGAAGAAACAAGATCGATTACGTTGAAACCTAAAGAAGTTATCAAAATAAAATCAGTTCAGCAGACTTAATCATTATCCCCCTCACCCCAAAAAAAAAAATCGTGATAAAGAAACATTGTTTGAAAGTGGTGCTCTAGTACGAGATTTACATACTCCAGGAGAAGCTGAGAATGCTACTAGAAAGAGAGCAGCCGATCCAGTATGGTCAATAAAACCATATAAAATTTGCAATTACACTATAAAAGAAAATCAGCCCATACTATACTTTATAGGATCTTTCTTCCCCAAAAAAGGATCAAAAAATGACTATCCCGAAATATCATTTGTAAGAGAAGAACTACAGGTTATTCCTTTTGACACAGATTTACCTCCGAAAAATAAGTTGCGTAAGTCTAAAATAAGTATTTAAGAAGAATTATATATCAATAATGGATAAGTTCCAAAAAAAAAAACATTATTTAATGTAGAACTAGTAATACATCTTTTTGTGGTGGATATAAATTTGTTTTAATTTTTAATGAATTAGTTTGTGTTTTAATGATTGTTCAAGAGTAATGATTCTGTGTAATAATTCATCTTCTTTATTATGTCTTTTTGTTTCTGCAATACGCACTGCTTCTCCTTTATCTATTCCAAATTTTGAAAATGTAAACTTGATTCGCCGAATGCTACTGCGTTAAGTAATGCTCCAACTATTTCTGCCATATTCACTTTGTTTGTTATGATTGTTGGCGTCGGTAACGCCAGACTTGATGTCGTTGGCTTTGTTGATTTTTGATGAAACGCTTAGTATGTGATTTTGTAGTAGTATAGGGAAATGGTGGTAATGGTTCATCAAAAATATCTTCTTGCTATAGTACGAAGTAGATGGGAAATGTTAATACACTAACTATCAAGTATTTTATGATATACTAGTAAAATTATAGCCTGTTTTTGGGTGCAGCCCCCAAAACTATATAAATTTAGTTATAATTGTATAAAGTACTTGAAAATAAACTTTGTGTCCTTTTTGATATTTACTTTGTGATATGGTAATATATTCTTTGTACCATTTAGCACCAGTAGCACCATTTCCGTATACTACTAAGCGGGAATCAGACGCTTGTTTTTAATGCTCGCTTAATGCTCGCTTGTTTCGCTTATTGCGGTTTGTTTAAGATGAGAGAGAGAAAAAAGTACGCCGGTAAAGCTATTAAGAAGAAAGGTTACATAAACTTATACAATCATGAGGGTGATGAAATAATAAATAAAACACGTGTGAGACAATATTCATTTAAGGAAATGGTAGGTTTTGGATAAAGCTGTTTTGGTTATTGGGTCTTAAGTGTGATGAATGATTAAATTCTGATGAAATTGTCCCAATTATAAGAAAAGAGTTTTAAGGTTATGGTATTTTCCAATGGGGTTTGAACGGCTGCAGCTGGGGTGAATTGGCTTATTTTAGAACTTGCCGAAACTAAATTTGTAATACTTTCAGTTCTAATTTTGTTTCAATTTTAAACCTGAAATAATAATAAACCTAATGTTTATTATATATACGACTTGAATAAGTCATTGGCGAAAGAAAATATATATCACCATGGATGAAGACTGCATATATTTATTTAATTTCAACCAGATGTTACGATTACAATTGGACGTTGGGATTACATTAATAGCAAACAAGGCCTTAGAATTATGTCGATAACATGAAAACCAAAACGTCTTTGATGAAGTACATGAGGCAGGTTATGATGACGGAGTGTAACTTAAGTCGGTGCTGTAGCTTTTTCGAAAGGCAGCTGCTGATGTTGTATATGGTCAAAAGCACGAATGTAGATTATGGAAGTCAGTGGTTCAGAAAGAGGGGGAGAGGTGGGGTAACTTGTGGACTTAATTCTATTATAATAACTATATTCAAGGAAGTTGGAATTTTGAAATGATTTGAAAAAAATAGAAAACATTGGCTTAGATGTATGGAGGGTGTAATGAGCGTTAATTTTGGTTCAAATAGCGTAACAGTGGAGAGAAGTGGAATTTGCAAGGAGTTCGAAATAAGCAGTGTGAGAGAAAGGACGCAATACGGTACACAAATGTCTTTCAACATCCGTACATGTAGTGTTGGGATGGTAACTACACGTTTCTACCCTCCAACTCCATGAGAATGCTGCACATGACGTCCTCCTTGGCTCCATAAATAAACATGCCTTCGAATTCACTTCTGAAAATAGAATGTCACCAAATGTCACCAAAAATGTCCTGAGGCTTAATGTAAATTAGATAAAACCATTGCAGTTCATAATAGTCCTTTGAAAGTTATTAAGTTATGTTGGTTGTGAAATTATGTCGTACTTACGACAGCGTTGCCAACCGCAACTTGTTTGTTACCAGCCTAATATTAACATACAACGTATGCACAGAATACATCCCAGCCGGCAACCTATCGGCGGACCGCTAGCGGCAAAAACGGCGACCCGCTGGTGGCAAGGTTAGCTTTTGCTCAGTGGCCGCTGGCGGCGTACGGGCGGTGACACGATATAGATCCGCCGGTAACCCGCTGTACTGCCGATCATAAAAAGTATTTGCTAGGAAATATTTGATTGCAAAATCACAACGTGATATAACTATACTTCAAATACAAAGCTGCTATTGCGCAACCAAGTAATAATTACCAAAAGTATTGGGTAATTTAACAGTTGTATTTATCATACAAAGAATGAGGTAAATTTATATTTGTATATTTTGCATATTAATCAAATAGAATATGACAACATTAATAATGCCAATATTTGTACAACAACATATATTTTGAGTAACCCGAATTACAACAATATTTACAGAGAAAAAATCCTATACTAATATATTTGAGGAGATAAATTGGTCGGGCTTATGAGTTAGCTATGCAATGGAATATCGATTTGTTTTGTAATATTTAAACTCCATCCAAGTAGGCTTATGTGCACACACCCATGTTTGCCGCCAGGATAATACCAGTAAGCCTCCAGCGGCTAGTCGCTTCCGCCAGGATAACTCCTGCGGGCCACCGACGGATTCCGCACAGGGATTCTAACGAACTTGTCAAAACAATGTAAATGCAAAATGAGGTAAGTTTATAAACGAAATAATAATTTTCCCATACGGACATGAATAAAATAATTGCTCTCATAGTACAGAGGTACGTATTAAGAAAGAATAAGTAAGAAGAAATTGCTAGGATGCAAGTCCAAACAGAGAGAGAGAAAGAGCTGACGCACTTGCACTAAAAAACTTGATTAATCTCTACAGTAGTTACTCATAACTTTACATTATACACGTTTAATGCAGATTCACCTATACTAACCAACATTAAAAATGTATCCTTTTATGCCAATTGCATAATGTTGCAATTTTCTTTAGTCAGTTTGGGATGATTTAAATATAGTTTTGAGATTGGAATTATGTAGCTGTGTCTCATATTGCTTATTTTAGGAGACAGCATGAATCCACCAGGTTGTGTAAATAGTTGCACCAACAACCAACAGTTTTCTACCATGACCAACGCAATGATACAGCTGTCGGATATGAAATATGTTGTAACTTGCGTTCGTAATTAGAAGCGGCAAATCGGTCTTCGTTAACGGTACACAATGATAGCTTTGGAATATTCCAGTGCATTACTGTATATTCTAATATGTATTGTGCTGATTGTTTTTATCCTTGTGGCATTTTTTAATTAGTAGGAAAGATTTCAGTGTGAATTACCTTGAGTAATTTTGGCATTAAACACAAAATCTTTAAACATTAATTGTGGCTCTTCTTAAAATTCTGTTCTAGTCAGTCCAAACTACAAACCTAAATATTGTGACTTATATAATCAATTATCCTCCCTAAAATAAAACTCTGCTAAATGATCGACAGTTCATATGGCATGCATGTAATAAAACACCTTGTTTAACTTAAAAGTCATTTAGGCTTATCAAAGAAAACAATGGTTCCCTTATTGCCAGAAGTAGTTACAACTACTGTGTGAACTTATATGAACTGTATTTGCCGTGTGCAATTATCTTTGGACACGTGGGTGTAATTTGAGTAACTGGTGTCTGGAATAGTATCAGCGAGTGGAACCTGAGCTTAATAGCTTGTGGTTTCAAAATAAGGAAAAAGATAGAAAAAGGATAGGGAAATGTCTGGCCCGATCTGCTTAACTTTGACATCGGGTCTAAGTGTTTATTTTTTAAGGACAGGACCAGCTAATGATGTTGTTCTTGTCCCGAATAAAATTGTTCATTCGTTAGGAAACATAAAGCAGCCATGCTTGCTAATCAACAATAATTGAGTTTACAATGAGAAGAGGAAATTCTCCACATTCCACAACAAATACCTCACCATTAATAATATACATATGATATATTGGGAATCACTGGCGTAGCCAAAGGGGTTGGAAGCTATGCGGCCTAGGCTCCCCATTAATACCAAAACAAAATAAAAACATTCAAATAACCATGTAGGTAATTTGATTTTAATTACAATTTGGCACAATTAGTGACAGGTACTTTGGCATGACAGTTACTGGAACCTCCTTGTACGATATCTACCGTTATTTTCAAATTTCACTTTTTTTTTCTTTTTTCTTCAATTTTCGTGAATGTTCCGCCAAACTTGTACTAAAATATCCAATAATTTTACAACTCCTTCCATAGTTTTACCAAAAAAAAAGACTTGTACATTTTGGTAGGTTTAATGGGAAAAATGTGTAATGTCTTCCTATACCATTGCATATTCAATAACAGTGAACAGACAAAACAAATACAGTACCTTCTAATTGACCGTATACATTTCAAATTCACCCCAATTACTCACAGTCTCGACTTTTTACTTTCGTATTTTACGTGTCAAAGCCAGGTGTATTATCAAAACACAGTAAACTGGTACCAAGACCTGAAGCCACTTCATCTTCTCGCCTTTAATACCAACATAAAACAGAATTGGAATACGATTAACAGCTTCCATTGTAAGATAGACAAGACCCCCGTCTCTCTGCTAGACTCTGGGTTGGTGGGTAAATAATAATCATGATACTGGACATAGCCAACCGCCTCGCCGCCTACTTTAGCCAAATCTCCTACTCTGCCAAGTACTCAGATGCTTTTAAAACACACAAATGTCAGAGAATCTGGTTTTTCTCCGACAACACCAAGAGCTACAACACCCCCTCACCATGTGTGTCCTAAGTTGAAAGAAGCCATCAACGACGCTGGATGCACAGCCAGAAGCCCAAATAAAAAACCCTACCAGATCTTGAAACACTCTCACTTGTATTCGATTCACAATGGATTATACAGCTGTACAGTGTATTTACATTTACCTGTATATGTATTAATTACATCATGAAATAATGGAAATTGTCATATCGTTCCACCACAGAGGCTTTTTCCCGAAAATCCCCCATAACACATCGAAAAAGTTCCTCATATCTTCTTAAATTGTGCGGTTTTGAAGTAAAGATCATTTTGGCAAATCTTTAATGTATAACGTTCCTCGATAAGAACTTCTCTTAAAACAAGTTTGCTTAACTCCCTACAAATCTGTGTAAAAAATATCACATACACAACAATGTTAATAATTTCTTAGTTTTAGTCTATCTTAAGGACTTACTGGTATTGTTAATGTCATGCCCTGTAGGTCATGATTGATATCATTGTAATATCAAAAATAAAAAAAATCATTAAACTCTCTTTTACAATTCAAAATACAGTACAAGTATACGTTCTATGTTGCTCGTGTGCACATTACAAAGTATATGATTTGTTAAAAAAATCAGTATAGACTAGTCTATGCATCACGTCACGGAAATTGTCATATCCCTGTGCATTGGTAGAAGTTTAGCATTGTCATCCCAAAAATAAATCTTCTTCACAACTCGAATATTTCCCTTTATCTCACAATTTTCATGTTTTTTTTTTTGTTGTTGTAAATTTAACGAAAAAAAAAGAAATACATACAAAAACGGTAAAACCTAATTCAAAAAGATAAAAATCGAAAGAAGGTATCGTAACCTACTTTGTTATTGAAAAACACAATCAAACAAATAATTACTTAGAGTTTTGCAAAGACTTTCAACTTCCGGTTGGATCTGACAACTAAGAGTTTTTGAACAAGTTCAAACCCATCAAAATATGGTTTAAGTAGGTTTATCAATTTCTTTATTCTTCAAGTTCTTTATTTACATCTTTTTAACCTTACAAAACTGTTTTATTCATTATTGCTCTGACAAATATTCCACTTTTTTGGAAATTATCACTGAAAATAGTAATTATCCCACTTCAAATAACAGTATTTTCATATACTGTAACAACATTTAAAAATTCCGTAACCTATTCTAATGAGGAGTGTAAGATCGATATATTGTCTTAGATAAGCGATCTCGATGGCACGAGCAGGCCATCATTTGCATATTGCTTTGCGCGGTGATTGTAGTCAGATGATACGTATGTACTATTTACTGATTTTAAAAATAGGTTTGTGATTTGTTGTGTTTTAATTAGTTTGTGGTACCGAGCCTAAGTTCTCAGTTAAACAAACAAGGATTTCTCTCAAGTTTGTATGAATTGGATATAAATACACAATACGTTTAGTAGTGAATGCAAACATGAAATTGCCATAAACTAATTAGTTATTTTCATTGTTTGAAAATGTTGATTACATTTACAAGTGTGGTATTCAATAATTGTATACATTGCACACATTTGTCAATGCTTTAAAAAATTACAATCATTTAAAACAAAAGCACGAAAAACGTTACATTTGTTGCAAGTGATAGGAAAATGACAATAGACCCTTAAACACTACATGCCAATATTGTATCCCGACATCTACGACATTACTACTCGCAACATCCTCACTCAATATTCATTAGTAATGTACACGTTGTACTGTATGTATAATTGTACGCTTCATGTATGGAGTGTGAGGGCAGTGATGCATAAATATTCGGTGGTTTTGAAAAACCCAAACATTTCTGATGTAAGGGCGCAATCTTATATGACCATCGGGTGTGCTGAGGCCTACTCAGGAGTGTGGTTGTTTAATTTCTGCAGTTATGCTTACCTTAACGGAAATTACCTATACCTACTTACCTATCCGGCATGGATTCCTCTGACGTAAGTTTAGTACTTATGAATACTTGATTGAAATTACTTACAAAATATTTATTGCGATCAATGTGGGAATAAAGAAATACAAACATTTAATGGTTATCAAGGAATAAATTATTTTATTATCGTAAATAGGGATAAATGTCAAATCTAACTTATCTTTCAAATTATTTCATATGAAAGGCATTCTAAAGATGAACCATGTAGTAAGTGATATGTTGTTGTGTTTTAATATGATATTCTGCTTTGTTGAAATCTTACAGCAGCATCTTTGTGCATTTATTTAAATGCGCTGTATATCCACGGGCATATAAAATAAGCGACACACAATGAGATACAGCGCAGGTACATCATTACAATGCGACGTTGTGAATTACACTCAACGCACATGATTTTCAGGCTAGGAGTAGTCACATAACAGAACTCGCCTCTTGAAGAGAACTCCATCTTGATTTGTTGTGCCTATGGCATTTCAGTAACTGCATGTGGCGGTTTGCATTTTGTAGTTTATTTCTAAATTATTCCATTTCGTGTTTCAACCAAATTTGCCCTCTTAGGGTGTGAAATACGTGCAGTTTGGTTTATTTAAACAAAATGTGAGAAGATTCAACCTTTGAACATCGAAATTGTTCGCGTAAACTCATTTCGAAATTAAGATTTAGAAATCAAGATCATTATTCCAACAATAAAACTTCCTGCCCGTATAACGGCAGCACGAGAGGAGTGTATACTTGAATAACATCAATACGTGTTATGCCTTTGGAGTTTTGGGAATAGAGAAAATTGTAAAGTGTTCTTTTTGTTCTATATTCATGAGTAGCCAATGTATAATTTCTTTGAGTCATATTCAAAGGAGCATGAGTTTATGTGTATGAATATCTCGTAATTGCTATTGACCACCGTTATCTTTGGACAATCCCTTCGTACTGCACGCGTTTGTTTTACGTAAGTATGCTCCATAGTGCACAACTTCTGACTTCTACAAACCAAGAGTCTTTGTTCTACGCGTATATTGCACTGATGAACGGATATGGCAAAACCGTAGGATTGTTTATCAAAATAGTGTCAAGGGGAGGAGGTTACGTTTTGGGGTCGACAAGATTTTGAAAGTCGCTCACATTTACGCTGCTAAAAATGGTTCTATTTTTAAGGTTTCTGGACCGAATGAAATAATTCAATAACTTTTCAGGGTATAAATGATCTAAGTATTAACTCTATAATGTTCAAATACTAAGTTTTGTATCAGCATTTTTTGCACAGTTTTGCATAAATAATAGCTTACATGTAGAGTTTGATGTTCTAAACATGCTTGAGTTTGAATACAGGGTCAACTCTATTTTTTCCAAGATGGCAGCCAAATTAAAAATGGCCACTAGGTGGGCTAAAATTAAGTATACGTGTATAATAATGGGTATGATATGCCTTTTTATAGTATTTCTTCAATTTTTATGAATTTGTTTTCAAATTTCCCTCATTTTAGGAAAATGTATTTTATTTATGAAAAATTTCTTTCATTTTCAGGAAAATTTGCTAGCATTTTCGTAAAATTTATTTCATTTTGGGAATATTTTCTTCAATATTTAATACATTTTCGGAAAATTTACTACAATTGTCGCCATTTTAGGGAATTGTTCTTCAATTTTCGTGAAATTTCCTTTAAATTGGGGATAATTTGTTTAAATATTAAGGAATTTTCTTCAATTTTTGAGACTTTTTTCATTTTCAGGACATTTTTGCCATTTTCGGGAAATTTGTTTTATCTTTATATTAAAAACGTTGATTTTAAGCAAATTCCGGTGACCCATAAGAGGTGCATGCCATCTCAGATCTATGAGCCTGTTTAACTTAATAGCATTTTGTTTATTTATTTTTATTTTGGGGGAGGCGCCAAAATGCCCTTGCATGAAACATGACCCAAAAAGTCACTGTTACAGTCCAAACACTTCTCGCTTCACACGTTGGGTTCAAACAATTGGTATTGTTTACCGAGTGTTTCACCCACAACGGTGATTCAAACACTTGGTATTTTATACCGAGTGTTTCGCCCACAACTGTGATTGAAAAACTGTGTACAGTATACCGAGTCTTTCGCCCACAACGATGATTCAAACACTTGGTATTTTATACCGAGTATTTCGCCCACAACTGTGATTCAAAAACTTTGTACAGTTTACCGAGTCTTTCGCCCACAACGATGATTAAAACACTTGGTATTGTGTACCGAATGTTTCGCCAACACGGTGATTCAAACACTTGGTATCGTATACCGAGTGTTTCGCCCAAAACGGTGATTCAAACACTTGGTACTGTATACGGTGTGTTTCACCCACAACGGTGAATCAAACACTTGGTACTGTATACCGAGTGTTTCACCCACAACGGTAATTCAAACACTTGGCATTGTATACCGAATGTTTTACCCTCACGGTGATTCAAACACTTGGTATTGTATTCCGAGTATTTCGTGCTCCTTCCGATTTTGACTTGATTTAATGAATTACGTTTACCTCAATGCTCTAAAAGTAACTGCTGTCTTCATCTCTATCCCCACCAAATTCAACAGCTCTACAATTTACGAACAAAACGAGTAAAAATAAATTCAAAGTATTAGCAAATCTGAAACGGAAGTGACGTTTGGGGAAAACTAACTATGTTGTTGAAACACTTGGAATATACCAGCAGCCTAACCGACTGGGCAATCCTAGGTAATGACCTTCAGAGCGTTTGTAATATTTATATACGAGCAATACGAAACAACGAATCGCGCAGCAAAATTTCAAACAATCAAAACATTTGAAAGGAGTTGTAAACATTGTGCCCAAATGACAATTTCACCTCTTTCAATTTTTATGCTGAGACTCGTCTGTATCTTGCTATCATTTAGAAGTGCGTGTGTGTCTCAACCGACATTAGAATGTCTGTCTTATTAAAATAATATGTACAAGGAGGATCTACCTCATGTAGTCAGGGAGTTACATGGGACAACGGGTTCAGGTATTGTCGTTACTCACTAAAATTCACAGAAATCAAATGTTTGTTTAGATATTAATCTCTTAACACGTAAACTGATTTTTAGTGTCATTAAAGTTGTTACAATTTTCAAACGATGGACTTTTTGTGACACTTTTTAACGGAACCAGCAATTTTTAATATAATTAGCCTAAAGTTTTGCAAATTCACCAGGCACAACTTGATAACCGATACCATAACGTAAACAAAATAGGTGGGCCAACAATATTTTAATTGGTTCACAAGGGTGTGAGAGATACTTCGGCTGTAAAATAGATATGGTGGAACGATAATGTAAGGGTAAAGAGGAGAAAGGTCAATACATGTCGGAGACGTAAGTTTAGATAGGGGAGTTAGACACTGACTGGGTCGATGAAGGGAAATTGCGATGACAATGATGGAAAACATACAGGAACAGGCTGGGCGAATACAAAGGTTAGTATGTTGGCAAGATAAATAGAAAGGGTGTGTGATTGGACTTGATTTTCGATGTTAGATCCAGAGTTTCTAGAGAATCTGGAGTTTAGTCCCGTGACAAGGAACCAACATCTACCAACAATTACATACATACTAAACAAAATGTTTTGCATTCGATTTTTAACAGATTTGAAAACAAATGATGGTACAACTGACGTAGATGCGTAATCAGGCGTAGGAAGGATACAATTTCCAGTTATAGCGGAAAACTATATTGTTAAATTACGTTTCCATGAAACGTTGGTATTAAACAGGAGACATCCCGCAAATTTTGCAAAATTTCCATTATTACAGGAAAATGTATACAATTTTCTAATGTTGTTCGAAACGCTAAGATGTGAGTTAATAAAAACAATTTCAAGTAAAAGCTTGTAATTAAATTGACAAGAGCCGGACAAATGTTAAGAGCCAAACTCTTTGAAAACCATAACCATGGGTAAAAGATATTACATTGATTAGCTGAATAATAGTTCACGTTTAGTTTTTAAATATAATTTTGGCCAAAATGCTTAAACATTACAATACATTACTATGTTAGCAAATTTATGTAACGTCATTGACGTATAGCAAATATACTGGCGAATATCCAAGCCATGTTTCATGAGGTGAGCTTCCCTTTTTGAACGTTTAGTTCAGTAGCATATTTAATGCTTTTGCTCATATGTCTTTAAATACATCCTTACATATTCTGATCTTCTGAACTGAAACTCACTGAATTAATCTCTTTATTATCTTTTTTGTTATGGTTTTAATACTAAGTTAATCAATAAGATTTAGCCAGAGTTAACGTTTTGTTCATCATTCAGCCAGCATTGTGAACATAGAATGAAACGAAAAATAGTGTAAAATGACATGATATATAGATCAAGTTAAAAGCATGTAAACATTACATGATAATGTCACGAAAAATTAAATGAAGAGATTTAGAATTTGAAATCTGCAAATTGAATTTGCGATGAAAATGTAATGTCTTCAGTTAAGATATATAATTAAGGTATGAAAAGCGTTCTTACTTATTGCAAAAATACCCAAGTTAAATTTCAAGAGATGATATGCTTAATACCCACACAGGCGTATGATTCTTTGTAATAAATATTATATTTTCCATTTCATCAATCAAAAGTAGATTTGAAGTGATTTTGTCTCACATATAAAAGCCATTTCAGTTCAAAATTTCGAATGAAATGTTTTGTCAAAGCATCAAATACATTTGTATCGCATAACTCCCATTAAGTAGCCACAGGCTCCAAATGTATACCAGTAAGTTCGGAGGGTATATCCCTTGTGCACGTATGTGCCGTGGAGTTTAGCACATCCATACTGATTAATACACCACAAACTTAACTTATAACTTTCTTTCTAAACTAAAAAAAAAGTGGCCAAGGTGGATGATAATTGTATTTAATGATATGCACAGACTATTAGAGGGAACGAACATAAAGAAATACAAAATAGGTTAAAGAAAGAGTGCAAAGGAAATATCTTTTTACAAAATTTGCGCAAATCGTCAATGTTGTTTAATTAGTTGAGGAGACCAACATAACACACCAAATATCTGAATAAAAAGAGATCAAACCTACAACCCTGAGTAATATTCATAAGTGAGGTTTATCTGTGCAACAGCTGTTTTAAAAAATTTCCTTTTTATAGTGAAACACAACGTAGCAAGTGTATATAGATTGATGTCAATTCGCGCTAAATCAATATTGTCACAGTAATGCATTGCCAAAATTATTATTTTTCACTTCGCGAGAAATAGGGTGTCATAATGACCATATTACCAAATACCGAAGGTCGGGAATGAATTTCAGAAAATATCAGTATAAATTATACCTTTTGGCCCAAATTCACACCCAGTCTGTACCGCGTCAGGTGGAATGGGTCCCCATTGTATGTTTTTTTTTCTTTTCCAGAATCCAAATTAAAGGCGCTCCACCAATGAATTTTGTTTTTTGCTTGATGTTTGTGGTACTTTCTTCCATCTGCCAATATTAAATATCATATGGGCACCTTGTAAACTTTACCAAAACGATGGGCGATGGTATGTCAGTTTATGTCGTGACAATGGCCCGGCGGACTGCCGGATCAAATAACAAGTTTTGCCAAAATTGTAAGAAAATATACCTAAAAATAAAGAAAAATAGCTCCAAATTGAAAGAAATTTCCCAAAAATTGAAGAAAATGCATCATTAATTGAAGAAGAATTAAAGAAATAAGTCCAAAAATCGAACGAAAGTGGCCCATAAATGAAGGAAATGTTCTAAACATTGAAGAAAACTTACCAAATATTGAAGGTGAAGAAAATTGACCAAAATTCTAAGAAATTTTTTCCCCAAATAGGAAATTGTCCAAAACTTGAGAAAAACTGCACGAGAATTAAGAAAATCGCTTAAAGTTAAAAGACATTTCCCAAACAATGAAGGACATTTACCAACAATTGATGAAAATTTTCATAAATCGAAGAAGAGACCTTTCATACATTGAATTGTTGAAGGAAATTTCACAAACATGGAAGAAAATTTACAAAATATTGAAGAAAATTACTACAAAATGAAGGAAAGGTTCCACAAATTGAAAAAAAATGACAGACTGACCAAAAACGAAAAAAAAAAATTGTCATTAGATGAATGAAATTCCCGAAAATTGGTCGAGAATGAAAGAAATTTCCGAAACATTGAAAGGGATACCATGAATAGTGAAGGGAATTTCCTGAAAAGTAAACAAAAATTCCCAAAGTTACATACAAATAAAGTACATTTCTCAAAGGTTTGGGTGTTACTTTACAAACATTGAATGAAATTTCCCAAAAAATGATGAAAATTGACCAAAAATGTAAAAAAAAATGATTTAAACTATTGAGAAGTGAGGGAGGGACACGTACCCCCGATTCCGCCGCCTGTGCAAATATGTGAAATGTTACATGTATACTACTTAAGAGGTATATAAGAATCATGCCCAATTCTGCTATATCATAATCAACTCCTCCCGAATCTGCATGATATGCTGTTAATATGATTCTTGGGTCACCAATCTTAATCGGGCAAGGATATGAAACTTCGGATACAATCCTCGCAACATTTCAAGCGGGGGCAGGGGCGTGAATATTGACAGTGTGATGTACAAAAAGTAGGGGCCATTGGTAACGTTATTTCTTTAAGATGTGGGGGAAGGCAGACTGGTTGGATCATGTACTGGGAATACTGCCCGAATGGTCAAGATATTGATCTATCATAATCTCCACTCTCGACTCGGCATTATGTTGATTCTCGAATTTGGCATCTGGGACGAATTATGAAAAATACCCTTTTCACACACGTTTAAAATCCTGAGCTCCGAAGACAAGTACCGTTATTTTGGGGCAACACAAACAAGAAATCTTCAAAGCTTCCAGGCTTCGCCAATAGCCCTGGGCTTCTATCAGAGCTTCTCCAGTAAACCCCATATTTTTTCCAAATTTTCTCTATTTTCAGGGTATATTTCTCCCCTGCCTGTTTAAAAATGCCCCAGATGTTTATTCGAGTTGATTCTAATTCTTCAATTACATTTTGAAACTTGATCTCCAGCCATACTGGTGCATCAAAAACAAGTCTTCAGAGCTCCCTCGACCCCAACCAAAATTTCGTCTAGGGGCCCTCGGAGGGTGCTCGCTGTTACAATATCGCAATTGGTACTTGGCTATACTGTTCCCCCAAACTGAAATATCTAGAGGGGATCTGTTCCGATTTGTTTTATATTGCATGTATACGTATACATGGTAAATATGTAAAAAAACTGATAAACAAAAATGTAATATGTTGTACATATGCCCAAATCGCAGGACAGCGAATACACCGGATACAGGGATATCGAACTAAACACTCACCTTTGTGCCGAGCAATAAATATAATACTTAAACGGTGGATGGCATTTCACATGTGTGTAAAATATACATTTTGCCTCGCAGCAGGAAAGAAAACATACCCTGCAGGAAGGTGAAATCTTCTCAAGTAATGGTGGGAGTGGGTGGGGAGAGGAAGCGGGGGGGGGGAGGGAGGGGGAAGTAGGTGTGGCATAGCAAGTTTAAGTTGATTAGAACTGATGGAAAGAAATACGCTAAACAACGAAAATAGCATAATACATCATCAATCAATTTACAATTCTACAGCAGTTTGAATGTTAAGACCTTATTATAATATGTCATGCACATCTTTTGTCATATCACAACAGGAAAACCTCTTAATTTTATTATGTTTATTTATTGTCTTTCGATCCTTCACCAGCTTTGGATGTGTGAAAATAAGTTGAACACGACAAAGTGGCTTTGAGTCTCCATGATGATTTACAGTGGCCGAAATTTAAGACAAACACTTAAAGGAGTATAGTATAAGAGTTTGAGCTATCCCTACTTTCTCTCTCTCTCTCTCTCTTTTTCTATATATATATATATATATATATATATATATATATATATATATATATATATATATATATATATATATATATATATATATATATATATATATATATATATATATATATATATATATATATATATATATATATATATATATATATATATATATATATATATATATATATATATATATATATATATATATATAATATGTATATATATATATATATATATATATATATATATATATATATATATATATATGTATGTATATATATATATATAAATATATATATATATATATTTATGTATTTATTTATTTATTATTTAATTTATAAATTTATCAAAATCAATATTATACATTAGCTAAGCAATTAATAATTTTATTGAGGCTTGCATATGTGAAAGCTGGAGCCATTTGTGCAATGAACCATTAACATTTTGTAATGTTAAGAGGCAGCAACTTACTTTTATATCAAAATGCTGAAACGTTACGCTAAACTGCTACTCGTGAAAATGCATTTGCATGAAAACTGAAAACAAACTACAGTTGCACCTTTCTTTCCAACTCGTGAATTAGGAAATCATAACCCCTTCCTTTGTTGGACTGGTTGTGATTTTATTGAACGAATTGAAAATCTTTTGAAGCGAGAATCTCCGCTGTTTAATTTTCCTGTGTAAAGCTAAAAACTAAGTGGATTTTTTCTTCAATGACAATAATCTATTAATTCTAGTGACTGAACAATGGCTGCATGGACGGACATAGAGACAATCGGATGGGAATGTAAACGTACTGAAGGTAAAGATTTTATATGCGCAATCACCAACGTCTGTATAAAAGGAACGCTGATGATCACCATGAACTCATATAGTTATTTCACCTTATTATTAGAAAAAGACGCTTCATTGAAAAGGGTGACAACGGCGATCGAATCCACAACATTTAAAGCAATCACGTGGATCAACAGAAAGTAATGACGACTGTGACAATGGATAATACTGGGTATGAAGTAGTAATCACCATTAATACACGAGCTACTTGATATAAATCATATTGATGTCAAACCTATATTTAGGTCTTTGTTAATCATTGAAATTATCTGAGAAAATTTAAAAACATTAAACGGAAAAAGTACATCCCATTTATACAATTTCTTCTCAAACTGGTTGGTACATTGATATCAGATTATAGTAACTTTAAATAATCTTTATATCTTAAAACAATTTGTGCTAATAATATTTAATGATGTTTTGACTACGTCGAAGGCTCTTTACTTTACTGGTAACTTACAATGTCTTTACTCTTCTTTCACACATATCGTCACCCACTATCACTTAATATTGTAATACCAAACTCCAAAAATGATATTTTATATATGGCGGTTCAATGAATGCAGTTATGCGTTTCTTAACGGCAGATACGTACAACAAAGCGCATCCTCTTGTAGAATGGGAATTCATTGGAGGTCTTGGCATGACTGCCGTTACTCACTAAAATTCACGAAAATGAAACTGACCCATCGTGATCAACAATCGTCACATCCAAATATCATTTTTATTATCACAATCATATTGCTTCTTTTTGAATAAATCTAGACAACTATGACTATTGAATTGTGCACTTCTAAAACGATTTCAGTCACAGCTAAATATTGAGACGACGTTTACCGATGAAAGTCGTTTTGACGAATACACACATCTAAGTGAGAACAGTAGTGTATTTTATTCTGCCTTGAACCCAATCAAGTAACTTTTTAAACCATGTAGATATAGGAGGGGGGGGGCTGGATATTGGAAACCTGTAACCTACTTCTGAAAAGATAACTTTACAACAAAAAACACCAATATAATTTACATTTACAGCAATCATAATTTACCCCAGCTGTTTTTTGTACTATAATATTCCAGAAACTACACTAACTTTAAGGCAATAAAAGTATTTATGCCTAAGGATATTTCCATCAAGATATCTCATATAATATGGAGGTTATGTGGGATTCATAAACAGTTGGAATTTGATACATTTCCACATTTTGGGCATAGTGCCTAGAACACACATCCTTGGCGATATCTTGATTATACTGTTTATACGACCTGATTTCCTCTACAACATATATCACCACCATACTTGTTTTCCTCATAATTAAACAGCCAGTTACAAAAAATCTCCGTTCTGTCAAAGTTAAATTTGATTCTTACTTTATCTTAACGAGTGAGGAAGCGATTATACAAAAACGTTCTTAAGTCAAGACTCGGGAGGATTTGATCCAGAATAGGCAAAAATGCGGACAAAATACGGGATTTATGTTATTTCCATCTCTATGAATATCTATTGTCCAGCGCAAAAAACAATATGTAATTTGTTTTGATTGTTTTCGATACCCAGCTATTAAGTTTTTTCACCATTGCCCACTGGGACACATACAATCGGTATTTTGGTTTGTAGAATGCGACAGTTTTTTTTTCTTTTTTCTGCGCAGCTATGACTTACAATCTGCAGCACTTTAAGGGTAGCACAACCTTAGCCAAGGGGGCATACTCTATGCAATCCAATGGTAAATTAAAATGGCCAGGTTGAACAGAACACTCCAATTTACACATCAAAATGATCAAGATTCATTTGATGGAAAAGTCCAAAAATGTACATACTGTTCAAAATATTGCTATACAATACTATGAACTTTCCTAAATGAACTTAAACATCCTAAAACCGTAACAAAATAACATTTGTATAGAAAAGTTGTGCGAAATATTTTCTCCGTCCACCAGTACTGCTTGTCCACCGCGTATAAAATGACTAACCGCGTATTCGTGTACTCTTATCGTGCGGGTGTACATAGAAAAAATGGGAGGGTACAAACAGTTTTCACGGGTGCTCACTCGATGGTCTAGATGAGCGAAAATATTCGAAAAAGAGTCGCGTGCAAGATTGATTTACAAATTTAATTACGAATTTATTTGTTTGTTATTCCCAAACGTCTTTCCGCTTTCTCCATGCTGGTTTTGCATAAGGACTAAGCTTAGTGAGAGCTAATACACTTTGCAAAAAACACCTTACAGTTCTATCGGTTGAGTTACATTACGTTATGTTTATATGGGCATTACAATTGTGAATTGCTATGTTACAAATGGTTCTTTTTTATTAAACATTTTCGACTTACCGTTAAACTTCAACAATTTTGTCCGTCAGTTCATTCATTTAGGCTATTCCACGCATTTCAATGTGCATTGAATATTCTATTCTCGGTTCAAATCAATTTGAGCAGCGTCCATTGGCATATAGGCATGGCGGATTGATGTTCCATTTCTTTTAAATATCATGTGTAACATGACGAAATTTGAACAGGTAATCTTTATTACACTTTTCCAGTCATTTCCACGTAATTGTGTCTGGGCATGTATATGTTTTTATTAAAACAAATAATTGTTGACTGGAAATTGCTTAAGAAATTAACAAATGTAAAATATACCTATAATATGTAACAAGAACTACAATGTAACAAGAACTATACAATGTACAACCGTGAATAACAGTATTCTCAAAACGTTCTCCAGTGGATTCATTTTTTGCATGAGATACATCATCCTTGTACGTATCTGCCGTTGATGTGACTGCCAACACCGCAACTATTAAACCACCACGCACCTGGGTAACGAGTGGCACAATGAGAACCACTATTATCATTATCTCGATCCCTGGTAGAAAACTGTTCATTACCATGTAAACTTAATCGAGTACTGATACAACGCATATTCATATTGCCACATAATTTTTTGATAAGGTAAATTTCCTGATTGTCAGTCAATTTGGGATTCAAACCCGGATTGTTATGTCATGTTATTAACTATTTTAAAAATCTCACCTTACCAAGCGAAACATATTATACCGAGCTTGCCACTATAATTTATTCATAACGATTCATTATTTAATTGGAAACAGTAAGTACTTTGATAGTACCTGGAAAAAATCCATGCCATCCATATACCAACCCCTTCTCGATGTGTCGTAATGTGCTTTAAAAAAGAATATATACACAACTCTAGTAATACAATATATCAGCATTTCGGTTATTGCGTGCAAACAGACGAATGTATGCAACGATTGATTATGTATAAATCTGTTTTTAAAATATTGTTCAACGATAGGAAATGATATGTTAGCTAATAACGCCATTTACCCTTACTTAGATGGTTAATTCTAATTAATGTAGCACTTGCACCAAAAACAACCTAGTTTAAAATAGGGATTGGATGCACTTTTGTCAAATACAAAAGGCAAAATTGTAATTGTTTTAAGTAGCAATCTGATACTATTTATGTCATATTTAAAAGAATGCAGTCTGATAAGAATTTTAACACATCGAGATAAGTTTTGGTTTAACTGCAATTTTTCTGCATCGAATTGGTTTGGAAAAACTAGGTACGGTATCATAAAAGGAATTCAAAATGTTTTATTACCACGTCAAAATACTTCCATTTACTATACATTCTCTACTGGGCTTTGCATGAGATAAATAATTCATTGTAATTGATTGTGGTACTTCATTGACTTGAATATTCTAACATTCCTAAAAACATGTTTAGACAGTCATTGCCGCATCGCATCAAATAGCATGGCGTAGATGTAGTGTACTTACTGTAAAGTTAAACCAAGCAGTTCTGACGCGAAACGAGTAAAACATTCACTAGTACATCTATCAATCTGGTAGGTATCTACTGATATATATATATGTATATATATATATATATATATATATATATATATATATATATATATATATATATATATATATATATATATATATATATATATATATATATATATATATATATATATATATATATATATATATATATATATATATATATATATATATATATATATATATATATATATATATATATATACATATTATATATATATATATATATATATATATGTATATATATATATATATATATATATATAAATATATATATATATATATATATATGTTATTTGTTTTTCTCGTAAAATGATATTTTGCATAATATATATAATGTCAGAAAAATATGGGAATAGACTAAATCCAATTCGTAGTCTCAAAACACCGCTGGCTTTGAAATGTATACGACAAACTGCAGTCGCTACAACAAACCTTATAACAATCAAACAGAAGGAACTTGTAATTGAAAATGACAACAACAAAAATCCAAATTTGAGAACTCTGGATGTTATTGTCTCCGGATCTGTGAGACCACCTTTTAACATATTTTTGATTCTAATGATTATGATAATCGAACGATTGTAAATTACTTAGGCAGAACCATAGTAAAAACGAAGACATCAATTAAGATTGAAGGAAATGACGTTTGTTCACTCGATGATGCAGATGTTTACCATTGTTATACAGATTTTTGCTGATTCAGAGATTTATTTATGCGACCTTCAGATCTAAAATCTGGGGAAAAAAATAAAAGGAGATACTACACACTTTATTAATGATGACTGTGGTAGGAAATCACAGAGCACAAGGTATTGTAAAATATTTAATAGAACATTGAGAGAGAGATTGTTTTTACATCAATATGCCAAAGAGATGAGTCCATGTGGTTCTGAACGTTTAAAAGAGTGGGTTGAAAAGTTACCCAATGTCATTAAAGGGTTGAATAATGAAGAAACAAAATATATTAAAGTGAAACCTAAAGAGGCTATCATAACGAAATAAGTTCAGCAGACTACATCATTACCACCACAACAAAAAATCGTGAAGTTGGTGATAAGGAAACATTGTTTGAAAGTGTTGCTTTACTTCGATACTTATATACTCCGGGAGAAGCTGAGAATGATATTAGAAAGAGAGCAACAGATCCAATATGGTTGATAAAACCATATAAAATCAGTAATTACATTATAAAAGAAAATCAGCCTATACTATACTCTATAGGATCTTCCTCCCCCAAAAATCAGAAAATAACTATCCTAAAAGATAGTATGTAAGAGAAGAACTACAGGCTATCCCATTTGACACATAATTACCTACTAAAGATAAGTTAAGCAAGTCTTAAGTAACGGTTTCTCTTTATTTCTCTTCGAGCATTTATTTTTCAATTGTGTTGTACAGTAGTTCACCAGTAGTCTGGGATTGCACCCTATTTTGAAATTAGTTCGCTTGCAGCAGTATATAGAACTAAGAGTTCTGGGACACCCACTGTTTTGTAGATTCAGAGCAAAGAAATGAGCTCATGTCTGAAAGACATTTGGGTAGCCAAAACTCTTATTTTTATACACTACTCGCTGGCATTTGTCTCTCATGAGGATTAATCAGCCCGACGACATAGAACGCGAACTTTATCGTGGCAGTATCTTTTTAAACAGATAGGTAAATGATATGTCTGTACACGTCTCAAATGTTTGATAGAGTTTATATTGAATTTTGCCAATTTAACACTAGAAAATGATACTAAAATTAGAGAAATTTGGTGGAAATAAAAAAAAAGTTGTATTTGTCTGTTGCTTCATTGGAATAATTCAATAGCATATACTAAAAATGCCACGGCTAGAAGTGCATTAACTTATGATGAAGTAGTTACTTTCAACCTAAGTACGGCTGTGCCTTTCAGCTCCCTTCTGCCGAGATTGTTCTGTGCAAGTACTGCTTTGATGTTTGGCAGTGCTCTGCCTACACAATTTTTAATCTACAGCCATTGAAATGTTCCCTATGCGGTGCATTCTTCTTAATTTGCCGAATCTTACATATTTTCCATTTCCTATGATCCGTTTACGTATCTGCCGTTGAGGAAAGCAATACTAGAAAAGCACCAAGAAAGTGCTCGCACATGAGCCACTACTGCTTATAAAACAGGTAAATGCCATTTTTGTTTTTGCATATAAGAAAACAAGCACATGCATTATTGAAATAATATCAATTTATTCACCGTTTTTAAAAGCAGTTCAATAACACATGTACGTGGTTAGAGTAAACACAACCAACATTATATTTTGACAATTTTGTCATTTACCTATTAACAAAGGTATGTGAATTTGACCCTTGAAAAGCACCTTGTGTCTGTGCAAAACTTTCGAAATGTATATTTGTTGTATTTGTAATAATTATATTTATAATATTGCTAACAAACACTGTAATGCATATTGAAGAAATGTTATTTAGTTCCTAATTTGGGTGAAATTATTTCAAACGTTTTCAAAAGGGGATCGCGACAATGTAGCCGGTGTGGCTATCCTGTTTTTCACTCTTGTGCAATGAAATATCCGGGTGCGTGGTGGTTCAATCGCTGCAGTAGTACTTACATCGATGGCAGATACGTACATGAAAGATCAATCTCCATTGGAAACATAACAAAAAACATGAACAAATGTTTGAAATATTCTTGTGATGCCGTTATCAATTTATGTGCGTTTCTATGATTTCGGGAAAATCATCCTTTTCCCAACTGTCAGTCAGGTTTTATGTATTATTAGCATTTAAGTATTTTAGTTTATCAGAATTGTATTAACTTCTGTTTTGATTGGACCAATTACATTTTGTAACTTGCAAATGGTGTAAGACGTAACAAACGGCACATTGCATGCAGTTCCCTTTGTCTCGCAGACCGTCCCGATCGTTATTTCTTCCTTCCCAATACGTCATCCCATTAGCCCAACAACTTGTACGGTATCACAATAAAAACATGACATTCCACCCCGATGTCTTAAGGTTTACTCCTAATGATTTGCATTTTCTCTATATGCAGATATTATATATTGGCAACGTATTGACATCTAAAATGGTTATTTATGAACCAACATTTACAAATGCGAGTCGCACATTTTGATTCATGAACGCAGCGACAAAAAAAGCATGAAATCTTAGTGTGCTTAATTTCCTTGAATCTTCGTGAGTAATAGCAAGTGCCTCTACCTGCGAAATGATACCAGCAAACTGTTTCATGATAGTCCGAAGCGGATCCTCCTTGGATGTATTTACCGTTGAGGCGAGCAAAGATACATGCAGTAAACCACAGAGCGCTTGATCTGGTCATCGAGCATGACCCAGTGAATCCAATATTGTCCCGATCTGTGTTGGAGACTTCTAGGTAATATGTTTCTAAGGGGGTAACGATTTTGTGATAATTATAACTATACTGCACAATGTAAGCGACACTTACTGGATGGATACTCTATTGGGTAATCTTCTGTATAAGGTCAAAGGTCATATGTCAAATATGAAATAAAGCAGTTCTGCAGTAACTCACTATCTTGAACGATGAAGGAATGCACAGGTGAGACAAATACAGGCAGTCCGTCAGAACCGACAGTCAAGCGACCCAATAGTTCTTTCCTTCGAGTGATTAAGGCATGCACAGCACAGATCGAAACAATACGCTAGCTTATTATTAGTCTTTTGTGTAGTCGTGTTGTGTGATTATCATTATAAAATGTTTCGTTTTATTAAGAAAAAGATAATATAAAAATATGGTCTGTCTCTTCTGCCATAAGGAAAATTGGAAATATTTATTGTACCAAATTTTAAAATGTTTCTTCAGGATGAGACATATGGGCTAAATTATCACAGTCTATTGTGATTTATGACGTTTTTATATTTAAAAAATGTCAAAGGTTAATGATAAAATGTGAAATACATGATCAAATTGAAGAAGTTTGAGGTAATTTAAATGCCAACAAAATTAAAAGGCCAGGAAACTAAAATAAGTGGATTGGACAAAATAAATTCCACGCCTGATGCACCAACTGAATCACGAGTAAGACACTTCGTGCTTAGTGACTCTCAAACTAATGCTAATACTGTGGGTAAAAAATGCATGAAAGTTCACCCCCTTCGTGAACATACTAAGGGTCACCTAACGGAGGAATCAACAAACCCTTAATTTCTCCTTTTACAAGTGGAATGCTGCAGTACTGAATTAACTTGCCAACAAACGTTCTTGCTTATCTAGAAACCTCCATCAATTTATTGAAGAAAACAAAAATATTAGTTTTTGTAGACTTAATAAATAACAAGTATTTTCTTCGCTTTTACCATGCTTTCCTTCAATTAAAGGATTTCTGTTCATTTTCATATAAATATTTCCACAATTTTCTCCTGTAATCGGAAGAAAGCATACGACTGGGACAATAACGTTTGCTCCCATGCCGCCGATTATTTCAGGAGTTGAGTATACTCAACTTCTGCCTACTTACTTTACGCAATACGTACGCTGACAGTTTGCTCGCTTTCACATCCATCTCAGTTTTCAACCGATGACCTGAAAGTCAAATAACTCGGAAAACTCTTTTTAAGAATTGATTATGAGTCAAGTGAAAAAATAAATGGGGTCCAATTACAAAAAAAGAGCCGTGTCCCACATGGTAATATTGTTCTATATAGAGGTAGGGGTATTTTTCCCTATTCAAAAATGATCTTTCCATAAATAAACCAAGTTTGAGAAACTTCATTCTTTTTCCTTAAATTGTGTTTTAACAGTAGGCCATGGATCAATCCGAAATGTTGGAGCTCCATTTCAATGGAAAATAAGGTAACCATTCCGTGTTGCTTCTGTTCTCCAGTTCACAGATTCGAAATCAGGATGTTGTATGCTGAGATACATTTCACAAGATTCATTGTCATTGGTAGTGACTACAATATAGTTGACATACATTACAGCTATCGAAACGTATGGATTTTTCTGGAACGCGACGGAACTGATTTTGAAGATCTCATCTATCACTCTCTTCAAATGATGTCCAATTCTTCTTCTACGTATCTGTCATTGATCAAAGGAAAGCATCGCTGCAACGTTTGACCCACCACGCACGTGGCTAAGCTTCCGTGCAAGTGTTGCAATAACCACCAGTGTATCCACAACTGATGCAATCATCATTGTCTCGACCTCTTGTGCATAGACGATTGCTCCATACATTCAATAAAACATGTGGTCCAAATGGATTTGTTTAAAATACTTCAATGAAAATGAAAAATTCAGAAAATGGTACTACCATAAACTAAATAAACATGTACACACTTCAATGTACCCCTATACTGACAACTGTCTGACTGTGTTTATATGTAAATACCGTGTTGCATAGTATGTTATTCGTATGTTCGTAAGTGTTTTGAAGTTTTGTTGATATTACACCAATCCTTTAAAGCCATAAAACATGTGTCGGTGTTTTATCTTGAAAATGGTCCGCTGTTTACCATCTTACATAAGACCGAATTGTTATACTATATTTTTCTTTAAATAAGATAACACACCTTATGTTGTATGCTGGAGATCTGTCATCGTCATCATCACATATTTAGTAATAATCCTTCCTAACATGCCCTTTGTCCGAACCACATGGCTCGAATATTTTATCATCAACAGTGATGTTTTATCTACAACGAATGTGATTAAGAATAACTGATCTAGTAAAGATGTATGTATATGACATTTACCATTATTTCAAATGTTTTGACATTTCTATAAAGCTTCCTTTTCCTCTTGTATCATGTATTATTATTAATCTTTTAATGTGTTGAAAGCAGCTCTTATTCCCAACTTACGTTTCTCTCTGGTATTTTTGTCTTAAAACGTGCAAACTATCCTACAACTTTCTTACAACCTAGATTGCAAAGGATTAAAAAATTACTTGGAAAGGATCCGTTAAATAAAGGTTTAAAATTATAACTGATATGGTAGCGTTTAAAAGTCCTACTTAAGATCCTGTATGATATATAGGCCTACAGTACGAAAAGGAAGATAGCATTAGATGTAAAAACAGAATCCGTTGAATGTTGGTAAAATGACTGTGACTTGTGAAAACACGGGATGATCAATTTTGGTTGATTTAAATACATACACGTAATAACTATCTGCTTTAGCAGATTTAGTGGATAGTGTGACACGCCAATTCCTTTTAGAGTTTTAAAATAACTCAAAAGTCATTATATTACCCTTTTACATGAAACTCCACATCCGTCTCAACTACTCACCGGACAGCTATTTTATTCAATCCATACATTTAATTTATTCCTTCTATGCAATCCATTGAATAATTTCATATTAATACAAAATAACTTACAGCAGGTTTTTAATGATCCATGTATCCTTTGATGCCCATTGTATTGTTTAATTTTCTTGAAGGATATTATTTTTCCATATGATCACAACACAGATCTCGTTACGTGGTGAAATATTACCGCATCATGGGTATGCTATTTTGTTTTTAGCTTTAAGCAATATATTTTATCATACAGGTATCACAAAGGTTTCATGCAAATCACATTATGTCTATAACGTAAATACCTTCAACCCAAATAGTTAATTAATAGAGGTTAAATAAATATTCCCATGCCTTTTTGTAACCTTTCATAGAAAAGAGATTTAACAAAAATTAGTGCAAAAATAATGTTGATATGTTATTCCTACCAGAAGATATTCAAATTTTAAGGTTCACAAAAAATGTCAATAAATGAGTAGGAAAAGGCTTAGTATGACATCACAGCAACACATTCTCCCACAAAGTTGATGTATTTCATTAAAATCCATCATCCCTTTTTATTAAAACGAAAGTAAAACCTGCTAGGAAATTAATTAATGAAAGTTGCCAAATATTCCCTACTTTAATCAATTTTAAACAATTGTTTTTATTCATACAGAAACAACCAGTTAACATTTAAAGAAGCATTTGCAATAGAATTGCCTCTATGACATCATCAAACACAAATTTATCACACTGTACAAAAACTGTAAAATGCAATTTGGAAAAAAAAATCCATATCTCCTGAACGGAATTTGATAACAACCAAATTTTTTACCAAATTGATTTTAACATTATGCTCTTTCAAACAAAATTGACAGAAAACCATGGGAATATTACTTTAAAGCTAGAATATATATCTATGAAAATACTTTGTGGAGACTACGGATTGAGGTGTTACAGATGGCTAAGAGCGATGGGATGGGGACTTTATCTGCACCATTGCTTTTAGATTAAAATATTGATAAACAAAGAAATTGCTTCGAAAAGCATTATTGCAATGCAAAGATTCATATTATAATTATTGTGTTTTTATATCATAAGAACCTCCACAATTTGCTTTACAAATTGAATTTATTGGTAGTAATGCCAATAATGAACATTTTTGTTGGGGTGCCCGGAGCTCTTGGAAATAGATGGGAGAAAGTTAACTGTTTCAAGTAATCGTCGTAGCTGTTTACTTACCTTTTTTCATATGCAATGCCCTTTAGAATTAGCACGTGAAAAAAAAAAACGTGGGTCAACCTGACAGCTTAAAGGCTGAGTCACCGACGCATCTATTAGGCTAAACCACAACCTCATTTCCATGAATTTTAGTGAGTAATGACAAGTGTTTTTGCCTGCAAAGTAATACCAGCAAACTGATTCATGGTAGTCCGATGCGGATCCTCCTTGTACGTATCTGCCATTGAGGTAAGCCCCACTGCAGTTGTTAAACCACCACGCACATTTTACGTAAGCCTTACGTACAATACATTCTATTCATAATGAAGTATTTGGCGTGTGGCATTTTTAAACAAATTTACACTGCCTTAGTTCAAAACTTAGATGATTAAAATGTAATAAAAAATGAAAACAAGTACATTACGCTTCTTTTCTAGGATGGTATCCACCCTTCTAGGTCCGTTTCATTCCATTGACTTTCCCTTCATTCCACCTGACATGTTTCCTTTAAATTCCCTCCCCCTCCTCCCCTCTATAAAAGGTCACATTAACAAAACCCGGTCTACAATGTGTTACATTAAACTCTCTTTCTAAGGCCCAATTAGTTCGTAGAATTTTAAAAATAAGAGTGCTTCCCTTAAGTTAATGTGTTTCGTTTCGGAAGCGGTAAAAGCGTACTGTAGCTACGAAGGACAAGACATACCGGGCGGCTGTATATTTTGTAGATTTTCTTCATTGTTTCGTTCGTTTTCGAGAAAAAAAAAGGTGCTTAGTTATAATATGCAATACGATGTACACACCAAGTTCCCACATTAAGAGCCACAATAATGTGCATTTTAAAGAATGCCCACAACCTCTGAATCCATTCCAGATAATTCCTTACCAGCATGTAGTTGATCCTGCTTCAACAAATATACCGTTGAATTTAGCATGGCTGCATGCGTTGTCCCACCACGCACCCGGGTAATGCTCTGCACATGGTGTGAATTTAATTGACCTTCTTGATTCATTGTTGATCTGATTTCCATATAAGATGGTTTAGCAGTATTCATGTTACATCAAGGATTGCAAAATAACTCTTTACATTAGGATTCTTGCAACATCAAAAGGGGAAGAAAAAAATAACGTTCTTTTCTTGACTGATTTTATTGTGTTTTCCACATTAATAAAATGCAAATAACTGTGGATTTATATAATTAAGCGAGTAGTATAGGAAAGTGATGGTACTAGGCCCAAAAATATCTTCTTACCATATCACAAAGTAAATAACAAAAAAAGGACACAACAATTTTCCCAACTATTTCATACAAATATAACTAAATTTATATAGTTTTGGGGACTGCACACCAAAAACATGCTATATTTTTAACAGTATTTTATAAAATACTTAATAATTAGTTTATTTAACGTTTCCTATCTACTTTTCACTATAGCAAGAAGATAATTTTGATGACCCATTACCACCATTTCCCTATACTGCTACAAAATCAGATACTAAGCGTTTCATCAAAAATCAAGCAAGCCAACGACAGCCCCTCAGGCGTTACCGACACCGACAATCAAAATAAACAAAATGAAATATAATATATATGGCAGCAATAGCTGAAGCATTACATTCATATGTAACATAATTCAACAACAAGGTGCCTCCACGTTGTCCTGTTTCAGGGCATGACTTCTAGCGGACCCCAAGAGTGACCAAGGGTCATCCTTATACCTCTGTGGAGCTCTCCATTAAATGCGGGATCTTCGTCTTTGCTTTTCCCTTACGGGTCCCATCTAAGAGAACGACGTGCCATACTGGATTGTGGTTTCTCATTGTGTGATCAAGCCATCCCCATTTACTTTTCCTGATCTGTATATCGAGTGGATCTTGACTTGTGGGGTGCCAGAGTTGCCACTTGATAAGTAATATGCGTGTTATCTGTTGATACATATCTGAAGCTTGTGTGATGACGACTTTGAGCTAGATTTCGCAGCCAATAAAGAGTACTAACTGCACATTAACGGACCGGTGCACCCTTCTCAACTTAATCTCCAGGCTTACCATTTGTACCAAACTATATTACAACAGTATCATCTACTGCGCCACCAAACAACTCGTACCTTAATTTTACCAAATCCATCCAAAACGAGGCCCTCAGGCTGTGCCTGGACTGCTTCAAGACTTTCCCTATCGCTATCCCTTTTATTGAGGACAATGAGCTTCCCTTCCTATTCAGGTGTTAAAGGCGCAGCCTTTCCCACGCCACAGGGACTCTCGCCAACATCCAAAATCCCGTCTACAAGCTCATCCGATATCCAAACTTCTTTGATTTGTTGAAAACCTTACCCTTCCTCCGTTTGGCCTATGAATCAAGCGCAACCTCCACCAACTTGACATCAACATTTCCCCACCTCCTGTGCCCTTTTTTTTCCCCTGGGCTACTTCTACCTTATATCTACCTGGACAGACCAACCCAGAACTCTTCACCAATCTCCACAACCAAATCAAACGCCACCTCTCAACTACACCTACATTTATACCGATGCTTCTAAGTAAGGCAGACAAGGCAGCGTCTGCTGCTGCAATCCACGACATCACTCTCAGAAGCAGACTCCCCGATAACTCATCCATTTTTAGCGGAGGTCAAGACCATCATATTTGCCTGTAACTTCAATGAGCACTCGCAATTAACCTGTTAACTGCTTTAGAGATGTAGTGGCTCAGTGA
>JAIGNY010001673.1:470000-671310 GCA_020152595.1 Chiridota heheva | reverse complement strand
AAAAAAAAGTAATTAGATAAAAATTTGATGCTCATCTTTTTATGGTTAGTAGTAAGATTATATATGTATTTATTTAATAGCTGTGCGGTTATACAACTACAACTTTTAATCTAGATTAGTGAAGATCAGCTGAGGTTTAAAGACAAAGAGAAGGAACTCCGGGCCAAGCACAAGAGTATGACCAAACGACAAGGGCATGACCAAAGGAGTATGTGATTAATAAGGCTGTCATCAAAGAAAAGGCAGGACCAACAGACCAAGGAGTACCATCAAAGAAAAGGCAGGACCAACAGACCAAGGAGTACCATCAAAGAAAAGGCAGGACCAACAGACCAAGGAGTACCATCAAAGAAAAGGCAGGACCAACAGACCAAGGAGTACCATCAAAGAAAAGGCAGGACCAACAGACCAAGGAGTACCATCAAAGAAAAGGCAGGACCAACAGACCAAGGAGTACCATCAAAGAAAAGGCAGGACCAACAGACCAAGGAGTACCATCAAAGAAAAGGCAGGACCAACAGACCAAGGAGTACCATCAAAGAAAAGGCAGGACCAACAGACCAAGGAGTACCATCAAAGAAAAGGCAGGACCAACAGACCAAGGAGTACCATCAAAGAAAAGGCAGGACCAACAGACCAAGGAGTACCATCAAAGAAAAGGCAGGACCAACAGACCAAGGAGTACCATTAAAGAAAAGGCAGGACCAACAGACCAAGGAGTACCATCAAAGAAAAGGCAGGACCAACAGACCAAGGAGTACCATCAAAGAACAGGCAGGACCAACAGACCAAGGAGTACCATCAAAGAAAAGGCAGGACCAACAGACCAAGGAGTACCATCAAAGAAAAGGCAGGACCAACAGACCAAGGAGTACCATCAAAGAAAAGGCAGGACCAACAGACCAAGGAGTACCATCAAAGAAAAGGCAGGACCAACAGACCAAGGAGTACCATCAAAGAAAAGGCAGGACCAACAGACCAAGGAGTACCATCAAAGAAAAGGCAGGACCAACAGCCCAAGTGGTATAGAGCAAGGAGGCAGCTCAATACCAAGATGTCCATAAGACTGTAAGAAGCAAAGGACTTGGGCAGAAAAAAGGGGTAGAGGACCGAAGCGAACCATGCATTCTACCTGTTTACGGCCATAATTCAGCCTATATGTGAATGAAGCTGGGTGATTTTCTTAAATATGAAAGAAATTTATCAGAAATAATGTAAAATCACATGCACCTCAAACTTACAGAATGTTTGGGGGAAATTAGAACAAAGCAAACAAAGAAAACACTGACTTGATCATAGGCATCCAGGCTCACACAATTTACCTCGACCATTCCCTCATGAAGACATTTTATTGAGTCGATGTGTTTACATTTACTGCATAGCCGACACACTGAAGCTGTCAAGTGGTAAATTTGTAGCCAATGTCGATGAAACTGTTTTGTTATTTCCATGATCCATCTGGTTAATTAACGTCACTTAGTTACGAAACAAGCGACCCCCCACCATAACAACGCGGTAACTAGGTGGGACAAACAAATCTAGAATCAGCAATTGTGTATGACCAACGCATTGACACTTAGATGTTCAGTGTGGCTGCGTGCAAGTTTTGATCCATTTATGGTATTTTCCTGGTTCTTTAGAGATATTAGCAAAAGAAAAAAACAAAATTCAGTTTGCTAACCGTTCTGGGTAACGGGAAACGGATTTACAAACTCGTAACGGGCTCATAGGTGCTCCCTCCCCCTTGTCTCGAGTTCCTTCCAATACCCGGCCCTGGCACTTTGGGTCCCATAGCAAAGATATTACAGTGTCATTGTTCAGGGCTAGACTCAAATCGATTTTGCCCAGGGCCTGTAAAGTTCACCCACCCTTCTGGGCCAACCTTTTGTTGTACCACTGCTAATCAAACTTGTTTTCCTTTCCTAACAACCTCAGCCTACCCAATGTAACTCCCAACCAACAAAAACAGTCTTATACCCACCCCAAAACATATATTTAGCTACTACATCATTGAAGTTCTAGCATCACAACGATATTACAGCTCCTGCTTACATTTCAAAAATAAACATCAAACAAGTGTTTCTTTCCTAACAACCCAGCCTACTCAAATTAACTAATCACCAACAAAAACAGGCTTGTAAACACCCCAAAATATATGTTGAGCTGCTACATCATTGATGTTCTAGTTTAAGATCTTAGAAATGTGATCTCAGAGTAGTCTGGGTAATCATTAACAATTTCAAGCAATGACACGGGGATGTAAAAAGTAGAGTTGGGCCGGAAACTACTGTATATAGCGTTGGTAACGTTTGATCCTCCTGAAAGTAGGAATTCCACAGAATACCCCATTTTGGCCAACAAGCCAAACCTACTACATTTGACGGTAAGTTCCGCAGCAACCCTATTTTGGCCAACAAGCCAAACCTACTACAATTGACAGTTTCCGCAGCAACCCTATTTTGGCCAACAAGCCTACAATTGAGTTTCCGCAGCAACCCTATTTTGGCCAACAAGCCTACAATTGACGGTTTCCTCAGCAACCCTATTCTGGCCAACAAGCCTACAATTGACAGTTTCTGACCAGATCAGAAGTGGATTAATATCAGGTTTTCTCCTTGTTCTTTTCCGGGAGCCAGGAAGGTGTGCTCCTGATATTCTTGAACTATGATAAGCGCCATCCAATCGTGCTATTGTTTGGAATGATATTCTATTTTCTCATGGTTCTGATGTCAATCCGCTGGGAAAAACAAAAGAGCAATGACACTGACGAAATATTAATCTCACAAAAATGGTTTAGATTATCAAAACCAGGGCCGTGATTCCTGGCAAGGGGTTTTGTCCTTCAAACTTTTTCTGGCAGAATTTAATTATAATTTTAAGTTAAAATACATAAAATACTGTTCCCCTACTTTATGGAGGAAATTTTGGCCCCATGCCCCCCACTTTGTTTTATACAAACAATGAAGAAGCAATTGGGGCGGGGGCTCAAGGGGGTGAGAGATCGGTACCCTCACTTTTCCAAATAAGTTTGTTTGTTTGATGAGAGTTTAACAGCACCAAAACAGCAAGGGTCAAATTGTGCCTGAGAGGTTAGATCATTCCAGAGATAGGAAGGAGAGTAAACAGGGGGAGATTAAGAGAATCACGAGAACTAAAAGCCAGAAAGCTGGGATCGAGAGAGGAGGTGTATGGGTGGGAAAATAATGAAGAGAAAGAAGGGGTGGGGAAGGACTAAATATGGTTGTAGAGGAAAGCATGATAAAGGAGGGAGATAATTTTATCCGGAGGGTTCTTTTTAAGAGCTCGGCTTACTGAGTTGTGGGCAGCGAGGGAAGCTCTGGGAAGGTTGTACAGAGGGCAAGCAAGGAGAATGTGATGGAATGTGAGGGTGCAATGGTAATTGTTGCAGAGGGGTGGGAGGGGGGAGTCAGTAAGGAGGTAAGAGTGAGTGAGGTGGGTGTGACCTATTCTAAGGCGGGTAATGTGGACGTTGTCAACACGGGATAGATTGTGAGTAGTGGGTTTGATCGGAATGGTGGGCTGGATGACGTGGAGTTTGTTACCAATTTGGGAGTCCCATGAGGTTTGCCAGCGGCCACGAACAAGGGAAGCGATAAGCGGTTTGATGTCAGAAAGGGTTTTGGGAAAAGTAACATCGTGGAAATCGTACACTGGCTTTGTACCCTTTCCAGCATTCATTGTACTTGACACAATCTCATTCAATTATCTTAATCTTCTTTCCCTTATGAAATTTTCACACATCTTTTGTCAGAAAGCCATTTTGTAGGAATTAAAAAGTAAGTGGTTCGCTGCCCGAATTACATCGGTTTTGCAGGTAGTATACAGAAGCCGGGAAGGTTGGAATCTGCCATGCATCACACCTGCCAAGACACCGTCGCTTACAAATAATGATCTGCCATATGCACCTTATAACCTTCCGTGATCTTATAACATAACTAGATGATGGGCTAAGAAGGGTGAATCACCCCCTCCCTTCAACCCCCCCTCCACCCAACCCCCACCAGCAATTTTTTTCCCCAAACAGGATAGCAATGGCACAATCTTCCACTTTTGCTTTTCTGATTAGCTTACATTCTGGACTCATAACCATAACTTAACTCAAATGAGTGCAATTGCCATGACCTCAATGATTTTATCAGTTTATTTCATTCTTCACCTTTCCAAAGTCTTGGTCACTAAAAATGATGGGAAAGTCTATTCCTGCTAGAATTTGATTGGAGGTATGGCAAAGGCTCAACAACGTTTGGTCTTAATATGATGCACCACTTCAAAAAATTATTTTAATAAATTTTTAAAAAATAGGATTTACAAAATAAAATACCAAGGTTACCCTTGAAAAATATGGAAGAGATTAACCAAACTGATAATCATGTCAATATTCTAAATGATTATATTTTTTTGCACGATTCTGTTTATTTAAAAGGATACAAATTTAGTTACAATTCTTCTTTCAGACATTGTAAAAATGGTAGATATGAAAGCGCGATTGGGTTTTAGAGGGGCTGCAAGTTACCAAGCAATTACATTGCCATTTAAACTTTGACACTTGGCATTTGTTTCATTTCAAGTAAATTTTGCATTTTCTTTTTGCGTATGATCACCTTCAAGCCCACTGAACAATTTTTTGGTAATTCAACAATTTGGCAAATTATTGGGAGTGCCACACAGCCTGGACCACCCCCACCCCTACCAATCCCGCTTGTTAAACCCTCTTACTGACTGTTATCTCTTGCAAAAGTGCAAGTACAGCATCAATTGGTATGACCCATTCAAGAGATTCAATCCAGAAAGCCTTCTTAAGCATTAAATGAGGACAAAAATACATCCACTAATTATTTTTCCACAACTTTGTATTTGCTACTTTCTGTTACTATGTATATGTCATATGCTTTCTGCTGTGGCTCTGAAGGGACTTTTCGAGATTTCAACTTTTTCATTTCAAGATTTTGACCTTTCGTTTTGAGTTTTGGGTTTTATTTGCGGTGTTGCAATGTGTCTGTAACTTATTTAATGGCAGAGAAGTTTTGAAGAAGTCGAAAACTTGAAACAAAAATTCCAAATCTTGAAACTAAAAAAGCCACATCTTAAAAATTTTAAACGAAAAGTCAAAATCTCAAAATGAAAAAGTCAAGAGCTGGAAACGAAAACCTCAAGATCTGTATCCAAAAAAGCCAAAATCTCCATCCAAAAATCTTGAAACAAGAAACTTGAAATCTTGAGATGTCCCTTCAGAGTCACGGTAAGCTTTCACGTGTGTGTTGCATTATTAATGACTTAACTTGCATCCTTTTGTAGAAGGAAGTAAATAATATGGCACACATGGAATTATCCCTGAATTTCAAGAGGAATTATAAAAGAGGTATAATCAAATGGCATCTGACATATGAGGTATTAACAGCACACTTTACATGCTTTTTATTGACAAAATGAATGATTATGTTACAACAAAATCTGACATAATTTATTGAATTAAAACATTAGTTCAGTGGTCCAGCAAGCTTATCTTCTATGAAAGAGGATAGTAAAAAGCTGTTTCTACTGGTATACTACTGCTTAAGACACTTCCGCTTTTACACAACCATTCAAACAACAAAGTCACACATGCATGCTTCTCCTCATCCCCTCCACCCACCCTGTCCATCACCATCTATGGTTCGAACCTTCTCACATTAATGGATTTTGCCAAAGGCAGATTATGGTTACAAATACCACATGTCCTTGGTTTCCTAAGGACGCCAAGTCCTAACTTGAACCATGAACGCCAATCAAGCTGGTGTTTAACCACTGGGCAGAAGCGGATGAGACCACATGACTCCCCATGGACAGGATGCTGGTCCATCGCCGGTTAACTCTCCAGCAATGCTGGTACTTGATTTTCCCAAGTTAGCACATCTACGAAAGATGCCCTATCTTTGTACCAGTATTGCAAGTACCAAAAAGTAATGATTCCAATATTCCTCCATGCAGGAGTAAAATACTTACATAAAAATATAAAAAAATCTTGAAATAAATGGAAATCCACAATATTCAATATTAAATGTTCAATGCAAAAATTAAAATTACAAGTAGATCTAGAGAGTAGACAGATGAAACATCATTTCATGAGGTAGACTAGCAATACAAAAGCGTTTTCCAGAGCCCTTGAAACATAAGATAACCAACCCACACATATTTACAATCAAACAATAGCTGGCAATAATTCCACACATGATCAAATACAAAATTCTTTAAAATATGTAAAAATGCAACCTTAACATGATAACATCCATGTCAACGTTTGTCCAATTTCGATCCCAAATCTACATAACTATGAAGACGGTGACCAAAGACAATTTTGCAATACCAGGGGAGTATTCAGCCTCGGAAAAGGCTGTGCCCAGAGGCATCACTAAATTAAACTTGTGATAAAATTATTGGAAATTTTGTTTAAAATACTCATTAAAAATTGTGGTTTAAGTACTTACTGGAAATTTTGGTTTAAGTACTTATTGGAAATTTTGGTTCTAGTATTTATTGGAAATTTTGGTTCAAGTACTTAATGGAAATTTTGGTCAAATAATTATTGGAAATTTTGGTTAAAGTACTTATTGGAAATTTTGGTTAAAGTACTCATTGAACATTTTGGTTCAAGTACTTATTGGAAATTTTGGTTCAAGTACTTATTGGAAATTTTGGTTCAAGTACTTATTGGAAATTTTGTTTCAAGAACTTATTGGAAAATTATTTTAAATCATTGAAAGTTTTTAAACAACTGGCTCCATATAATTTCTGAAAATGAATGATTAGACCCAAAAATGGAAGCAAATTTCCCAAAAATCAAAGAATTTTCCATCAATTTGTCTATATAAATCCAGGAAAATTACCCAAAAACTTGCCCAAAATTTGAAGAAATTTCATTAAAACATGAAAAGAATTCCCTAAATTTGAAGAAAATTACCCAAAATTTAAAGAAATTTTCTGAAAAATCCAAGAATTTTCATAAAAATTCCATAAAATTGACCAAAAATTGAAGAAAGTTCCAGAAAGTTGAAGAAATTTTCTGGAAATTGAAGATTTCACTCTGAACATCAAATTTGGGCTATAGTTAACCATATTAATTTTAAAACTATAATATCTATGGTTAATGTAAAAGTACACCAAAATACATATACATTTATTCATATTTGTGAGGTAATCAAATATAAAAGTACACCAAAATACATATATATTTATTCATATTTGTGAGGTAATCAAATGTAAAAGTACACCAAAATACATATAAATTTATTCATATTTGTGAGGTAATCAGTTAAAGAATATAATTTATATAATTTATCATTGGCAAATAAATTCATATGAAAGCACCAGTATCCAATAATGAGCTTTGTTCAATGATATTGTATTTGGCTACAGCTGATGAATGATATGTGCTGATAATTAATTCGAAAAGCATAGATGTGTACATATATGTATGTGTGTATATATATATACATATATATATATATATATATATATATATATATATATATATATATATATATATATATATATATATATATGTATATATATATATATATATATTTATATATATATATATATATATATATATATATATATATATATATATATATATATATATATATATATATATACATATATTTATATATATTTATATATATACATATATATACATATATATATATATACATATATACATAAATAAATATATATATATATATATATATTTATATATATAATAAATAGGTATTTCGATTGGTTCTTTTCAATAAATATTTGGAAAACCAAGGGCCGGGGGTGGAGTAGTATTTCTCATGGTGAGAATTCTATTTCAATGTCCTCATCACGTTGACATGAGCACAAACTAAACCCTTGTCTAAAAGACAAAGCTCTGTGCTAGCGTATAGCTCTGCGTTTCAATGGGGAAATCGTGGATTGAATCTTTTCAAAACTTGAACCTGGCTTAGACCTTCCGCATGTAAGTTATCATATTATATATATATTTTATACATCATATTTTATATGCATAATAATGTAGGTATCTTTTAATTCATTAATTTTAACAAATATAATACTGCACATTTACTCTATTGAAGTCTCTGTGTTACTGGACTGTTTTGGATAAACTAAAATGGAAAAATTCATTTGCACACCAAAGAAAATAAAAATGATAAAACACTCATTACGTGTACATTCCATATAATAAAGACAGCACACCAGAATTCACTCTTGTAATTCATGCCACAGGAATTTATTTATAGAAACGTTGTGCACACATTCCATTTGACTGGAACTACTTTTCCAAGGATCTCTTTTGAATAAACACAGCCCACACTGTATACACTTTACATTGTACATGTATGTTCGCAAAGAGCCAACGCGTAGCCTACCCGATAAGAACTTGGGTAATAACACTGTCTTTCTAATAGGGAGTGTACATGCAATGTTATTGTACCAAAATGCCCAATTTCTTACAATATTTGCTATGCAAGGTTATTGTATCAAAATGCCCAATTTCTTACAATATTTGCTGTATAACTGATTGTCCCAGTCATTTCATTTCCTAGTATTTAATTTACAGAATTATTTACAAAATATTAAATCATATTATGCCTCAAACAATACATTGGAAGATAGAATTGAGGTGTGAATAATTCTTTAGCACAATATTGTAGTATTGCATGATCCATATTACACTTTTACTTCTACTATATAATATTAGCAAAAATTACAAAAACAATTCCCAAAAATACTGTTTTTCTCTTGCAACACCAAGGTCCAACATTTTCTGGCAGACATGATAAATAACTTGGCTTTAAATTTTCAGTTCAATGCATCCAAACTCACCAGAATGTTTATAACTCACTGATGAAAACATCCTTTTAAAAGTAATCCTCAGCCCCACATTATACGTATGACTTGGCCCCTGCAGTAACCAAATCCACAATACATGGCTCTTCACAATAAGTTCCATTGTGTGCATATAGATGATTGGGAGTGTAATTACTGATGCATAAAATCACTGAACTATCTGTGGTGGGTTTCTTAATTGCTTCTAGCAGAGTCTAAAAGTCATACCCGCCAAAATGGGGGTTCTTGCGGGTGAAAAGACTGAAACTTTGTAGCGTAGATTGGGCGTAATGAAAAGACTATTTTGATGGATTACAATGTTCTTATTCTTGAACAATTTTGCCAGATTTTCATCAAGATGCTGCGCAAAAATTGCAAACCAATCAGCAAATAATGCAGGCGAGCTGCTGTGCTTTGCTTTCACTTGTGAGCCCTTTTCACTACCTTTTTTTTTGGTACAAGTCCATTCATCAATATAGCCTGCAATTTCATTCGCTAGTAGTTCATTTAGAGTTTACAAAATTTTGAATAAAATTACACCTAAAACAACACATTGGAAGATAAAATTGAGGAATGAATAATAGTTTCACTCAATTTTGTAGCATTGCATGATCCATAATTCTACTTACCGTATTAGCAAAAATTACAGAAACAAGTCTTTTTTTTTAAATGTCTTTCTCTTGAAACACCAAGGCCCAACATTTTCTATAATACTATTTTGATGGAATAACAATTTTTTTCTTATTCTTGCAAAATTTGGCCAGATTTTCATTAAATTGTAGTTCAAAAATTGCCAACCAAATCAAGAAATAATACAAAAGACTTCATGTGCTTTGCTTTTACTTGTGAGCCCTTTTCACAACCTTCTTTTTTGCACAAATGCATTCAAAATTGCTTAAATTTCCAATATTATCAGTGGTCCATACAGTTGTGTTTCGGTACAAAATGTATCAAAATATCATCACAATTTGATCATACCTTGCAATGTACCAAAGGCATGCATTTTCAAAATCTACAGACACATGTTTTAAGATTTAAGAGCTCTTTTAAAAAATTCAATGCAGCAACAATTTTTCCCACATGTCACCAGTTGTTAAAAGTAGTTTGTGTTGTACGCCCCCCTTTCATCTGCTGTTATATTTTGTAAAACCTTTTAAAATCTGATATGATATACAGAACAATAACCAGCGATCCTTTTGATTTGTCCCTATCTCCCTTATCATTTCCCGCCTCACCTCATATATATATATATATACATATATATATATATATATATATATATATACATATATATATATATATATATATATATATATATATATATATATATATATATATATATATATATATATATATATATATATATATATATATATATATATATATATATATATATATATATATATATATATATATATATATATATATATATATATATATATATATATATATATATATATATATATATATAAATACATATATATATACGTATATATATATATATATATATATATATATATATATATATATATATATATATATATATATATATATATATATATATATATATATATATTTATATATATATATATTAAACACCTTATCTTGAAAACACATCAAAACAAGACAAAGAAAAGTCATCAAAATGTTATATAAAAGTTTGCAAATTTGACAACAGCTGAAATTGGTTGATCAAAACTTTTGCAAAAATTGTACCTTGATGCCCCTCATCCCCTCTTCTCCCCCAACCATTCCGTCACAATTCTGAATAAAAATTTGATGCCCTTAAACATTGTAAAATTATTATAATTCTAGATAGCATATTTTTGTATCATACATACACCTTGTTCCAATCGATCTCTTTGTTGTGTTGTCGCTTGTCATGGCAGTAACTTGAAACTAACTTCAAATTTTTTGTCGTAAAGAGAAGATTGTAAAAGTACCGCCAGTTGATCGTTTTGTTCTCTGGGCAGTTAATGATGGCTTTTTGTAATCCGGGAAGAATTGTCCTGCTTTTCTCAATTCTGAAAAAAAAAGAAGGATTTAATGGTTCAGTGGTCAAGCATGTGCATATCTTATTAGAGAGGATAAATGAGGAAATGAAATTGAGGAAAAACATTTAAAAAAATCTGTTCCTATTCAGGAAATATTAATTTTTAGAGATGTCGCAAGTTGAAGAAAATGACTTGTGTAGGCACTCAGCATTACAATTGTCTTAGCACTATCCTGACGTATTAAATGTTAGCAACATATAATATAATTCTCCACAATGCATGCAGACTATTGTGGTATCACTACTAGACTTATTTTAGTCTTTTTTTTTGAAAAACGGAAAAAAGCTAAATGGAATGAAGCTCAACCCCTCCTAATCAAAAAAATATACAGAATAAAATATTACAAATGGGGAAATTTCCTATTGTTTTAGCACATGACATCTTAATATTAGCACAGATTAGTCGATCAAACCAATAATTCCCCCTCAAATTTGAATTCCTAGTGTGAACAGTGATGACCACTAATTTAATCCTCATGATTCTAGAATGTCCAAATGATATAAAAACCGGTCACCACTTCAGTTTGCTGCTGCTAGTCTGACAATATGCAAGCTATCCCTAAACAATAAATAGGAAGACCCACCCAATGAAAAGGAAGACCCCACACAATAAATAGGGAGATCCCACCCAATAAATAGGGAGATCCCACCCAATAAATAGGGAGATCTCACCCAATAAATAGGAAGACCCCACCCAATAAATAGGAAGACCCCACCCAATAAATAGGGAGACCCCACCCAATAAATAGGGAGATCCCACCCAATGAATAGAAAGACCCCACCCAATAAATAGGGAGACCCCACCCAATAAATAGGGAAATCCCACCCAATAAATAGGAAAACCCCACCTAATAAATAAGGAGATCCAACCCAATAAATAAGGAGACCCCACCAAATAAATAGGGAGATATCACACAATAAATAGGGAGATCCCACCCAATAAATAGGGAGATCCCACCCAATAAATAGGAAGACGCCACCCAATAAAGGGGAAGACCACACCCAATAAATAGGAAGACCCCACCCAATAAAGGGGAAGATCCCACCCAATAAATAGGAAGACCCCACCCAATAAATAGAAAGACCCACCCAATAAATAGGAAGACCCCACCCAATAAATAGAAAGACCCCACCCAATAAATAGGAAAACCCCACCCAATAAATAGGAAGACCCCAATAAAGGGGAAGATCCCACCCAATAAATAGGAAGACCCACCCAATAAATAGAAAGACCCACCCAATAAATAGAAAGACCCCACCCAATAAATAGAAAGACCCACCCAATAAATAGGAAGACCCCAATAAAGGGAAGATCCCACCCAATGAATAGGAAGACCCACCCAATAAATAGAAAGACCCACCCAATAAATAGGAAGACCCCACCCAATAAATAGAAAGACCCCACCCAATAAATAGAAAGACCCCACCCAATAAATAGGGAGATCCCACCCAATGAATAGGGAGATCCCACCTAATAAAAAGGAGATCCCACCTAATAAATAGGGAGATCCCACCCAATGAATAGGGAGATCCCACCTAATAAAAAGGGAAATCCCACCTAACAAATAGAGAGACCCCAACCAATAAATAGGAGGATCCCACCCAATAAATAGGAAAACTCACCCAATAAATAGAAAGATCCCACCCAATAAATAGGAAGACCCCACCCAATAAATAGGAAGACGCCACCCAATAAATAGGAAGACCCCACCCAATAAATAGGGAGACCCCACCCAATAAGTAGGAAGACGCCACCCAATAAAGGGGAAGACCACACCCAATAAATAGGAAGACGCCACCCAATAAAGGGGAAGACCCCACCCAATAAATAGGAAGACCCACCCAATAAATAGGAAGATCCCACCCAATAAATAGGAAGATCCCACCCAATAAATAGGAAGACGCCACCCAATAAAGGGGAAGACCACACCCAATAAATAGGAAGACGCCACCCAATAAAGGGGAAGATCCCACCCAATAAATAGGAAGACCCCACCCAATAAATAAGAAGACCCCACCCAATAAATAGGAAGATCTCACCCAATAAATAGGAAGACCCCACCCAATAAATAGAAAGACCCCACCCAATAAATAGAAAGACCCCACCCAATAAATAGGGAGATCCCACCCAATAAATAGGAAGACCCCACCCAATAAATAAAAAGACCCCACCCAATAAATAGAAAGACCCCACCCAATAAATAGGAGATCCCACCCAATAAATAGGAAGACCCCACCCAATAAATAGGAGACTCCTTTCAATAAATAGGAGACCCCACCCAATAAATAGAGATCCCACCCAATAAATAGGAAGACCCACCCAATAAATAGGGAGATTCCATCCAATAAATAGGGAGACCCCACACTTTTTGCATACAGGAGATTTTTTCACATGCAATTCTTGAAGAGTAATAATTATTATCCATTTGCTGCACTGCATCGGATGATTAAGGTATGTTTATTACTAAAAGTGTAGAAATGCCATGTGTCTATTTTCATCCTGCTGCTACACCCTGAACAGCTTCTTGGTCAAATTCCACATTCGGGTACACCTCACGCATTAAATCATACGATACAGTTTCCAAGCTCCGCGATGCGATTCACGGAGATGATTGTTAGGCATGCAATCGTGTCTGGGAATTATCCTGCTATGCTTCAAAGTTGATCTAACTTTTGTGGGTTTTTCCAATAAGTGGAGGTGAGATGTTGTATGCTTATTAAACAGGTATACCCCCAATTTGGACAAGTTTTCAATGCGGCTGCTAGATCATCATGGTAGTTTTCACAATTTAAACATTTTTTAATATATTGAAAAAATTGTGATGTATGAGCAGGAAAACACCTCAAAAAGCTTCTGCTTTTCTTTATATTTCTTCCCAGGCTTAATTTCAGACCTTGAAAATGTTCATGCTTTCTCCAGCTTGATGTTGGTTGGGGGTATGGTAAAGATTAAATCCTCATCATAAGCATTACCTTCACTCTTTTAAAGAGAAATGCCACAGGGCCAAAAAGCAATAGATTTACATAAGAAAATAGAGACGAGAATGTTTCGTTCATATATCACACGAGTAAAAGAAAAATTTGCATATTTGCACAAAAATCTTCAAAAAGGTGTAAAATGGCCAATTATTAACCAATTTTGATTTGCGTTTTGCTTTCTTCATGTTTATAGTGGATTTTAAATCAATTAAACTAATGTTGCCTGACCTTTTAACCCCAATATGAGGTTGTCAATAAGCTAATGTTGCCTCGACCTGTTAGCCCCAATATGAGGTTGTCATTAAGCTAATGTTGCCTCCACCTGTTAACCCCAATAAGAGGTTGTCATTAAGCTAATGTTGCCTCCACCTGTTAACCCCAATATGAGGTTGTCATTGACTAATGGTGCCCCAACCTGTTAACCCCAATATGAGGTTGTCATTAAGCTAATGGTGCCTCGACCTGTTAACCCCAATAAGAGGATGTCACCAAGTTCCCACATGTAGGAGGACCATTAAAAACAAACAAAGCCATACTCACACATGATCCAGATTCCAAGTGCTGAAAGTGATCCTGGCGTCTCTAGTACTGTAAGGGTTACAGATATGATTTGACGTACATTTTTCCTTATCATACAGACCTCCACATTTAAACCATCCTTTATTGTCACAAAGTTTGTCAGGCGATGAATTCTTTCGACAAAAGTACCACCCATAATAACCATCCTCTTTCAGCTGCTTGTCAAAATTTCCAATGACCTCCTGTGAAAGCTGTTTCTGTTTTTCCCCAAAGATGCCATCTTTACTCTTTTCCTTAAGAAACACGTTTGCCTTAAAAAAAAATATAAAAAAATAAAAATAAATGACAATAGCTGATAGATAGAAATCATTTATATTTCATTTCATTTATTTGTTTCTTCACAACAAATAAACCATAATAATAAGAATATACATATAACTATCCATCATGATTCGCATGCCCATGCAAATTGACACCCATATCATATGATCCGGCCAATTATAAAAATGGCATCTCACACCCACATGGCATCCTATGTCCCATGACATCCCCCCATGTCCCACATGGCATCCCACCCCATGTCCCACATGGCATCCCATCCTATGACCCACATGGCATCCCACCCATGTCCCACATGGCATCCCACCCCATGTCCCACATGGCATCCCACCATGTCCCACATGGCATTCTACCCCATGTCCCACACGACATCCCATCCCATGTCCCACATGACATTCCACCATATCTTCCACATGGCATCCCCCCCATGGCATCCCACCCCATGTCCCACATGGCATCCCACTCCATGTCCCACATGGCATCCCACCCCATGTCCCCCACTCATGGCATCCCACCCATGTCCCACATGGCATCCCACCCATGTCCCACATGGCCCTACCCCATGTCCCACACGACATCCCATCCCATGTACCCACATGGCATTCCACCATATCTCCCACATGGCATCCCACCCCATGTCTCACATGACATCCCATGTCCCACATGGCATTCCATCAGATGTCCCACAGGGCATCCGATCCTATGACCCACATAACATCCCACCCCATGTCCCACATGGCATTCCACCCATGTCCCACATGGCATCCTACCCCTATCCCACACGACATCCCATCCCATGTCCCACATGGCATTCCACCATATCATCCACATGGCATCCCACCCCATGTCCCACATGACATCCCATGTTCCACATGGCATTCCATCATATGTCCCACAGGGCATCCCATCCCCATGACCCACATGGCATCCCACCCATGTCCCACATGGCATCCTACCCCATGTCCCACATGGCATCCTATCCATGTCCCACACAACATCCCATCCCATGTCCATTCATAACATTCCACCATATCTCCCACATGGCATCCCACCCCATGTCCCACATGGCATTCCACCATATCCATCCCACCCCATGTCCTTATGACCCATGACATCCCATGTCCCACATGGCATTCCATCATATGTCCATTATAGTCCCACTGGCATTCCACCATATCTCCCACATGGCATTCTACCACACAGTGTCTCACATGGCATATTCCACCATATGTCCCACATGGCATTCCACCATATGTCCCACATGGCATCCCATGCTATGACCCACATGGATCCATCCTACATGTGTCCCATATTAATCCAACCATATGTACCACATGACATCCCTCCCTATGTCCCACATGGCATCCCTCCCTATGTCCTGCATCAGTGGCTTCCCACCTGATGTCCCACATGGCATCCCACCATATGTTCCACATGGTATCCCTCCCAATGTCCCAATGACATCCTATTTTAAGTACCACATGGCATCACATCCCATGTTCCCATGGCCTCCCACCCTATGTCCCACATAGCCTCCTACCCTATGTCACACATGGCATCCTACCTTATGTCACACATGGCATCCTACCTTATGTCACACATGGCATCACAACCTATGTCACACTCTGTGTTACTCGTGGCATCCCACCATGTCCCACATGGCATTCTACCCTGTTCCACATGGCATCCCACCCCATGTCCCACATGGTATCCCACTCCATGTCCCACATGACATCCCAAAGGCTCCATAAGAAGTCTCATCCTGGCTATCACAGTCACTAATTGAGCATACTATGTATGAAAGTGTCAGTTCATATTATAACTTATATGCAAATGACTTGTTGAAATGAAGTGGGATGCCATGTCCCACATGACATCCCATATCCCACATGACATTCCATCCCAGGGCAATCCACCCTATGTTCTGCATGGCATTCCACCACATATCCTACGTGGCATTCCACCCTGTTCCACATGGCATCCCACCCCATGTCCCATATGGTATTCCACCCCATGTCCCACATGACATGCCACATGTCATCCCACCCTATGTCTCACATGACGTCCCATAAGCTCCATAAGAAGTCTCATCCTAGCTATCACAGTCCCTGATTGAGCATACTATGTATTAAAGTGTCAGTTCATATAATAACTTATATGCAAATGGATTGTTGAATAAGAAAAAAAGGTGGAGTCAAATAATTATGCCTGATATATCCTTGGTGTATACAAGATGGTAAATATTATATCATATGTCCCTCATGGCTCCCATCCATGTCCCACATGGCATCCCTCCCTATGTTTATATGCAATCACATCCTGTCACACTCCCTGACGGACTAAGCATGCTAAATAAAAAAGTCTGGTCAGGTCATATACTGTAGTAACTTTATGCAAATGAGCACAATAATAAAGGTGGAGTTTAAAAAATCATGCCTGATATAACTGTTTAATGTCCAAATATTTTGAAGAATTTTAAGGAATTCAAATCTCAAATGCTACAAGAGAGACTTAAGGATCTCTGAAGAATATTGGAAAATTATATCATTTTACAGTTATCTTCCAAGAAAATATCAAATGTATTGTAGACTTTTTAAGGAACTAGTCTTTAATCCTATCTTAAGTACCTCTGAAAAACTTTAACAATTTATAAGGAAATTCTGAGGAATTCTCAAAAAAATTAAACATTTTTAAGGAAATCTCAGGACAAATCTGTGAACGGTTGGACGGCCAGACAAAGGTAATCGCCATTACATAGGTTCGCATAAATGCTTCGCATGCAAACCAATAAAATTACAAAGAGTTGTGAAAGAAAGTGCTCTAAGAACCCTTTATCTCTTAAAGAGTAGGGCACTCTCTCAAGATAATAGAACTTAATTTACTTTTGAGTATATACACACATACATACTGTAGTTGTCTCTAAAAAAAAATATTAAAAAAAATAAGTGGAGCCTCCACTAAGATTTACCCTACCCTCCACTGAGATTTACCCTACCCTCCACTGAGATTTACCCTACCCTCCACTGAGATTTACCCTAACCTCCACTGAAATTTACCCTACCAGGCCTCCACTGAGAATTACCCTACCCTCCACTGAAATTTACCCTCCACTGAAATTTACCCTACCCTTCACTGAGAATTATCCTACCCTCCACCCCTACCCTCCACTGAGATTTACCCTACCCTCCACTGAGATTTACCCTACCCTCCACTGAGATTTACCCTACCCTCCACTGAGATTTACCCTACCCTCCACTGAGATTTACCCTACCCTCCACTGAGATTTACCCTACCCTCCACTGAGATATACCCTACCCTCCACTGAAATTTACCCTACCCTCCACTGAAATTTACCCTACACTTCACTGAAATTTACCCTACCCTCCACTGAGATTTACCCTACCCTCCACTGAGATTTACCCTACCCTTCCTGAGATTTACCACAACCTCCACTGAGATTTACCCTACCCTCCACTGGGATTTACCCTACCCTCCACTGAGATTTACCCTACCCTCCACTGAGATTTACTCTACCCTCCACTGGGAAATTTACCCTACCCTCCACTGAGATTTACCCTACCCCCACCTTGACAAAACCCTTTAATACATACATGTAACAATATAAAAAAATCAATAGGCTTGGATAATGTCTTAACATGTTTCTTGAATTGAATCACTGTTTTGAAAGATTTTATTTCAAGAGGTAAAGAATTCCAAAGGTTAACTGAACGATACATGCAGGAAACTGTTTGTATTTTACTAGTTGATTGATACTCAAGTAATCTAACTCAATTCAATGAAAAATTCATCTCATAAAATTGCAGGAAGTTTTCTTTTAAACTCATGTCATGAAATTATACTTCAATCAATTTAAAATCAAAATGGAAGAAAAGGCCGGGGACAAATATCATTATTAAAATAGGTTCCAAAGTCTTGTATCTTAGATTTCTGTGACTTCAAATTAAGCTTGGACATCTTTTGAATCACTGTAGCTGCCTTATTGGTTTAAAAGATTAATCTAAAATATTTTGAGGGCGACATAAGGTTGTACCACACTTACTTTTCCAATTTCAAAATATGCTTCCTTTGACAAAATACAAACATAGAAAAGTTGTTAACAATGCATAAACATGGCTTAAAAGGCCAAATCTCTATATCACTTGGGGCCTTGTACATTGGTCACAGATATACGTATATATATATCGTTACAGCTCTTTTCATGATATTGAATTAACACCTACCTTGTACTTGTAATTTCTAATCCTTGACTTTGCACTGTCCACCATAACATGTGATTTTGTCTTAAACTTGCTTTGACAACCTAAGAAAGTAATAATAAATCATATTTTCAACAGAAAATAATTGTTATATTTGTTTTAAGACTTCACCATGAGAGACAACTTCCTCAGCCATTAGTTTCAGTAACAGAATATACTATAACATTTGCCTATGAAATAACAATTTGGAACAGAGGTTCACCTAGTTGAGAAATGTAACACTGACTCTGTGTTTTAAAAACCTTCTGAGCCACAACTGATGAATCACATATCACAATTATGAATGCTATGCAATACCCATTTTACCTGCTTTATTGCAGAAAATTGTCACAAAAATGTACCTCCGTCCCAAACAGCTGTGATAAAAAAAAATGTATACTTACAGCATACTTACCATCAAAAAGTTTTGAGCAGTTAATTCGGCATTAAGGAAACCTACCTCTTGGACTTTAGTCAGTAATAACTCAAAGATAACATACAGTAACACTATTTCCTAATTTAAAGGATATTTCAAATCATTTTCATATCATTTCATATCCGTTTTATCTATAGATATCCATGAACCTTTAAAAGAAATGCAAAGACTTCTATATTCTATTTCATAGATAATATCAATAGATAGATAATATCTATAGATAGATAATATATAGATAGATGATATCCATAGATAGATGATATCTATAGATAGATAATATCTATAGATATCTAATATATAGATAGATGATATCTATAGATAGATAATATCAATAGATATATAATATCTATAGATATCTAATATATAGATAGATGATATCTATAGATAGATAATATGAATAGATATATAATATCTATAGATATCTAATATATAGATAGATGATATCTATAGATAGATGATATCTATAGATAGATAATATCTATAGATCGATATCTATAAATAGATCATACCTCTATATTTCAGATATCTATGAACATTAAACATTTAATGGACAGCATGATGAAAATCTGTTGCAATAAATTTTCAGTCCAAAAATTCTTAAAGCCTACAAGGACAAAAACATAACTAAAAAGAATATTCCCATGTTTTTTCAAAACCTTTCAAAAGAAAGAGAACAACTTTAGAAACATTTAGTACAAAAATCATGTTGATATGTTATTCCTACCATAAGATATTCAAAATTTAAGCTTCACAAAAAATGCCAATAAATGAGTAGAAAAAGGCTCAGTATGACATTACAGTAACACATTCTCCCACAAAGTGTATGTATTTTATTAAAATCATTCTCGTTTTTTATTAGTAAAAATCTGCTAGTAAAATAAATTGATGAAATTTAGGTATTTATATATATTGCCAAATATACTCTACTTCAATAACTTTTAGAAAATGTTTCTAATCATACAGAAACAAACATTTACAATGAAATTTCCTGACATCATCAAACACGAATTCATCATACTGTACAAAAACTTTAAAATGCAATTGGGAAATCTTTAACATCCATAACCCTGAACGAAATATAATATCAACCTGATTTTTGCCCCAAATTGGCTCTTTTAGTATGTTCTTTCAGATAAAATATATTATCACTTGCACTGCCAACAGCATGTTTATGACAATTAGTACTATCATAAACAGTAATCGGAAATCGGATCAGATCAGGCCGATTACGACAAAATATGATTGTTAATCGGCAGAAGCCATTACGATGTAATCTTAGGATCACTACGTGTCACTACACCTTATAAAGAAATACAACCTTGTCATACCCTCAAACCAATCCTCATCCTCCTCCCTTTTTTCCGCGTCAATATTTCCAGGCAAACTCTCCAAGTACTTCAAAAGCTGGGCTTCCTCATAGCAACCCTGTTTGATCTTATCAGCTATCAAGTCGTGGAGTTTCTCTGTCTCTTTACCTTTTTCAAGGAGATTCAGCCCATGATGGAAAGCTTCAGCAAGCTCGCTGAAATCTTGGAAGGAGTAAAGCAAAAACCATAGATATTATCATTAAATACTATCAGAACTTCCTTAGTGTTTTTTTCATGATATTGTAAATGCAGATCTGTCGAAAGGAATATATTTTTGACAAGAAACATGAGTGCTACACAATACATGTTCATGTTGATGACAAATTTTGGACAAGTGCCGTATCATGACAAAAGTAATGTTAAAAAGATTCAATTCTAATAATCTTTACCCGTCATCAAACTGCATGGGCAACAAGGAAAACAAACACAATTCACTACAACTGTAATTTGTTTCCCTTTCCTCAAAGAATTGATAATAAGTACCAATCATTATGCCCCTGGTCCCAATGTACATGGCCCTGGTCCCAATGTACATGCCCCTGGTCCCAATGTACAAGCCCCTGGTCCTAATGTACATGCCCCTGGTCCCAATTACATGCCCCTGGTCACAATGTACATGCCCCTAGTCCTAATGTACATGCCCCTGGTCCCAATGTACATGCCCCTGGGATGGTGGTATTAGGTTACACACGTATTTTTAACTTATCCTATCTAACAGGTGACATGTACCGAAATGTGAAAATACTGAACTAGAGTAGTGCTTTAGTCATAATAGTTTTAAAAACAGCCATTTTTAGAACTAAAAACAATCGAGGATGTCATCATTTGTGTGTGTGTCATTTGAAGGTGTGTAAACATATAAAAGTCATCAGTTGGTGGGTCTAAACAGGTCCATACATACACACACACATACATACACATACCACCATGACCGCACAGGTTCCTGATGCAATCAGAAACGCGAAAATACTGAACTAGAGTAGTGTTTTAGTCATAATAGTTTTGAAAACAGCCATTTTTAGAGCAAAAAACAACTGAGGACGTCATCGTTTGTGTGTGTGTCATTTGAAGGTGTGTGTCATTTGAAGGTGTGTATACGAAAGTCATCGGTTAGTGGGTCTCAACAGGTTCATACATACACACACACACATACATACATACATACATACATACATACACATGCCACCATGACCGCACAGGTTCCTGATGCTATCAGAAATGCAAAAATACTGAACTAGAGTAGTGTTTTAATCATAATAGTTTTGAAAAACAGCCATTTTTAGAACTAAAAACAACTGAGGACGTCATCGTTTGTGTGTGTGTCATTTGAAGGTGTGTATACGAAAGTCATCGGTTAGTGGGTCTAAACAGGTTCATACATACACACACACACATACATACATACATACACATGCCACCATGACCGCACAGGTTCCTGATGCTATCAGAAATGCAAAAATACTGAACTAGAGTAGTGTTTTAGTCATAATAGTTTTGAAAACAGCCATTCTTAGAACTAAAAACAACCGAGGATGTCATCGTTTGTGTGTGTGTGTCATTTGAAGGTGTGTAAACATACGAATGTCATCAGTTGGTGGGTCTAAACAGGTTCATACATACATACACACATACATACATACACACGCCATCATGACCGCACAGGTTCCTGATGCTATCGCATCTGAACCATAAACTTTGATTTTATGATCAAGTCCCACTCAAACCTCTAAAATTCTACATCTACCAATACAGTAATTGTACAATGGTTGTTTAATTAAAATCTACTGTATAGTATCAAATACTTACACTCCCTGTCAGAAGTAAATGAAACAAAACCCCACTCCTATCTTAGGTTTTTAAAATTTGTTGCAGATTTTACTATTTTGTTTCATTTGTGTGTCTGGGATTGTCGAAACGCCTGTACAAAATGGGTACAAGAAAGAAGCAAAAAAAGGCAGGTATGTGAAAATCAAATTTGGCGTGAACATCTTTAGGCTTTAAAATGGGTTTTGGTCAATTTCATTTCTAAGGGGTGAGGGCGGGTAGGGGGATTTGTGGTCGAAATTAGTGTTTTTGTGAAATGGGAGGGATGTCATGCTTCTACTAACGGGGGTCTCAAATTTTTTGTACAGATGGGGAGATAAATAAATGGAAGGCACTACACATTTTGTTTGAGTTATAGGCATTGAAATCAACTTCCTTTGGTAAATGTAATGGGGTATGTTGTAAATTAACAAACATATCCAATTTCAGCCCTTGAACAGATAGAGGGTGTCGCACAATATGTATGAAGTTAGTCTAAGGCTATGTCGGATATGTTAAAAGAATGTATGGCATTTTCAACAGGTGTGGGCCACGTGTATGTGCAGTAAATTAAGGTAGAGACCATCACGTCAAAATGTCAAATTAACCTCAAGATTTCAATGAGTTGGGGGGAAGGGGGGTTGTGGCATCTAAAATTAAAGCGTATTGTTCGAAGAACCCCCAATAGGACAGTGTTAATCTCTTCAGGCGTTGTGCAGGTAGGGGCTCAGTTATCCGACTGATTATCAAACATTTTTGTTTTGTTTAAAGTTAATCTAAGAGATAATGAAGGGGGTGGAGATAGTGCTGTCACTTAACTAATATTTTCAAGTTTTAAGGTTTTTTTTTTATCTTCAAAGGTCACATGGGAGATGGAGAGGGCACAGGGAGTGTTTGAATGCAGTAAAAAAGACCCGTATCTAGTTTCTGAAGAGATGGCAGAAAAGGAGTGTATGGAGGGTTAAGGGTTGAAAGGGAATGGGAGAGGACATTTTACGTCGCAACTACACTGAAAGGGGTGGTTTTGTAAGGCGCTGAAAGAATTATTAGATAAGGGGCATGGCAAAAACCATAATATTCTTTTGACTGGCCTAGCGAATTGTGGCAAAACATTTATCTTGTTGCCCCTAACACTTATTTATGATGTATTTTCAAACCCAGCGACCAATACGTTTGTGTGGGTGGGGCCGAAGAAGCCAAAGTCATGTTCTTAAATGGCTTATGGTGGAGCCACCAGCTCATCTCATGGTACAATCTTTTGCTGTTGTTGGGAGGGGGCTTACTTCATTTCCCCGCCCTTTAAACTCATTTTCCGAATGATCTTATTTTGGCTGGAGACACACCAGTCTTCGCCACAAGCAGACATGCTCTGGTCTTTGTCAAGGCTGGCAGCATTGATGAAGTTGAAACAGAAATGATGGCTGAAAGATGGAGACAATTCATTTTGCAAAGTCCCTATTCAAGAACAACAATGTACCCGTCCCTGTGGCCAAAACATTCCTACTCAAGAATAAAGAAATGACTCAAGATTGAATAGTGCTGTAATATAAAACCATTTGTTATCTCTGATTTTGTTCATTCACTAACTGCCCGCCACCTATTGTTAAGGAATTCCATACATACATTTCAATACCTTTACCTTTTTGTTTACCGTGCAGTCAGCACAGTGTTTCAATGGCTGGTTTACTTTACCATCAATTACAAAGAGAAAAGCTATGACTTCAAATCTTTTACGACTTATAAGTTTACCTTTACCGTTGCCCCACATTTAAGTTTGTCCCTTCATCGCCCTTCAAATGCCCACAAATAATAATATGTGCATTTATTGTCAAAATCATGTGAACATTAACAAGTTTTCTCTCTGTGAGATTTCCGAGAAAAAAGGAGTGAAAAATGGTAATTACAAAGGTAAAGGTAAAGTCTTCCATCAACTTGTACACCTTGTTCCCATTTAACTCTGCCGCACCCATTTTCAAATATGAAAAAAAAGTTCATCTATATGATTAGAAATAATTGGGGGCACAAATTAAAATACCTCCCAAAGACCCCTCCTCTAACCGGCTGCCTAATTGTTGACGGCATTTATTTGCATGTTGCATTAATATTTCAAACGGGTACCTCCGAGTTTAATAACTATGTCTATTCGTTTGTTCATAGAGGCAATAATTTTACTGAAGGTCGAAGTGGGTATTGTCTTTAAAGTCCAAATAAGACAACTCCAAAATTGTTGAAAAGTTTTCAAATAAATTTCTTGCACTTATACATCCCTTTGAAGATTATCGTTTAAGATTTTAAACACATTCCTCACTGGATTAAAATCAGACTCCTAGCGTAATTGTAAATACTGTAAGTCGAGCCTCAAAAATGCTGCTTTCGCTGCTGCACAATTTTGACAAAGGCGCCGTCTTGAACAAAAATTAGCCTTTTTCCACAACCACACCTCTTTCATTACCCCTTTAAAGTTTGTTCACAAACCTGGCAAACTAATCCCCGTATTTTTTTTATAACACTTGGCAAGCACCACTCCCTTTCCATAAGATATAGCGGCAATTAGATGTACAACTTTTCCTCTGGTCCCCACCTTCTGACTTTTAGCCATGCAACCAAACGCCAAACCTTCGCTGTTTTTTCGCCAGATGCACCCCCTCGGTGGACGTGCTTGATCCATTGGTCAGGTTTTATAGGCAAATGACACTCCATCAAATAAAACATGTTGTTGGTCTTCCCAAATTGGTTATTTTGTTCCTGCTTTACTTTCTGGGCAAATTGGAGGCGCTTTCCCAAATCACTCCTACTCAATAGACCCTTTTTCCTGGCTTGTAGATAAAAGTAGCCCCTGCTATTTAAGAATCTTTGTACAATTAGGATGCCGATTTCTCCCATGTTGATACTGCATTCTGCCATACTTCTCTTATTGAAAAGTTGGCATTAACGTTTCGCAAATGTTGGACGGCTCACAGCAAACCCCGCTTTTGGCAAACAGTCAGTTTTGGGGGGTGTCCTGTTTTTCTAATACTCTGTCTGAACCTGCTGCTTCCTACTGGTTCCTACTGGTTCGTGAAAAACCCAAACTACACTTGCTAGAAAAATTGAGCAGATTTCTGCCACCTCATGCAGTTTTCTGTCCTTCTGTCCTTAAGAACCTGGTGTATGCCCTCGTCTCCACTGCACCATTTTGAATTAACTTCAAAGACACTCAACAGCTCCGTAGTATATCAAATATTTTTATCTGAAGAACTCAACTCAACCGACCAAACAATGTTAAAGAAATTCCACCTCCGCCCTACCTATGCAATTTCCACTTTATTGTCCTTTAATTGGGATTATTTTTATGTAACTCCATTTCACAGTAATCCTATTACTGCCCGATATCACTTTTATGTGTAAGCCCGACCTCTAACCTTGCCCTCCTTGTTTATGTGTAAGCCCCACCTCTAACCTTGCCTGCCTTGTTTATGTGTAAGCCCCACCTCTAACCTTGCCCGCCTTCTTTATGTGTAAGCCCCACCTCTAACCTCGCCTGCCTTGTTTATGTGTAAGCCCCACCTCTAACCTTGCCCGCCTTCTTTATGTGTGCTCTGCCTCTAAACCTTGCCCGCCTTCTTTATGTGTAAGCACCACCTCTAACCTTGCCCGCCTTCTTTATGTTTAAGCCCCACCTCTAACCTTGCCCGCCTTCTTTATGTGTAAGCCCCACCTTTAACCTTGCCCACCTTGTGTATGTGTAAGCCCCACCTCTAACCTTGCCCGCCTTGTTTATGTGTAAGCCCCATCTCTAACCTTGCCCGCCTTGTTTATGTGTAAGCCCCACCTCTAACCTTGCCCGCCTTGTTTATGTGTAAGCCCTACCTCTAACCTTGCCCGCCTTGTTTATGTGTAAGCACCACCTCTAACCTTGCCCTCCTTGTTTATGTGTAAGCCCCACCTCTAACCTTGCCCGCCTTGTTTATGTGTAAGCCCCACCTCTAAGCTTGCCCGCCTTGTATATGTGTAAGCCCACCTCTAACCTTGCTCACCTTGTTTATGTGTTAGCCCCACCCCTAACCTTGCCCACCTTGTTTATGTGTAAGCTCCGCCTCTAACCTTGCCCACCTTCTTTATGTGTGAGCTCCGCCTCTAACCTTGCCCGCCTTGTTTTCTTTAGCTAGCTTCTCTCTTAAAAGTGTTTTTCTTTTTTGGGGAGCCGAAAAATTATTGTTATCCTTTCCTCTAATACACTTCCTATAATAGCCATATATGTCAATGACACTCCCCGTCAAAAGCAAAAATTGGAAGGGGGAGATGGGGTTGAGTTGATCTTAGGTTTTTGAAACTTGTTGCAGATTTCGCTATTTTGTTTCATTTGTTTTGTCGGGGATTGTAGCTGGTACCAGTATGCATTAATATACACAGTACCATCCATGGATCAACAAGTCAACTTGAAAGCTGCTTTATGGTTCATCATGCTCTGAATTCTGCATTTTTTGTTGCCCAGGAGATAAAATCATGTTGTCATATGAATTTTAGTTTACATGTAGGGGATTTTTTCTTTGTCTTGAATGGTAGTATGTATGTATGTATTTCACTTTTATGCACATGCCAGGGAAAGCACACATAAGTCACAATGACTTGTTTTCAGTGTATACCTAATGAATTTTCCAGGATGGAATTTTAGTAATATTTTTTGTAGTAATTTGACATGCACCTAAGAATTAATTACATCAGATTCAGCTATGATATGAGTTTGGATTGTTTTGGGGAAGGTATATATTTTTTATTTTGAAATATGCTTCGTAAAAATAGACCATCAACAAATCGGATATATTATATAACATGAAATGCAGAAAGAATTGCTAATTAACACAAAATTTGAATAGCTGACTGGAGACTGTATCATTTATTATTAGCAAACTAATATGTTCCACAAGTTACATTGTCCCTGGTTCTGGGCAGCAGTGTTCACATGAAGGTGCAGGATTCCTGCACATTATCAAATTCCCACTCAAAAAATAATTATATTTAGGGGGGGGAAATTCCTGAAGAAAAAGAAAAATTGGCCAAAACATTTTGGGCATTTTTTGTGTGTGGGATTTTGGTCTTTTTTGGTATTTTTCCAAAAACAAATCACCTCCCCTTTTTCTTAAAATCCTACCCTTTTTTTAAATGCCCCCCCCCCCTACCCCCTTCCCCCAATTAATCACATTAGGGAGGAATCCAGACCTGCCAATCTTCACGATCACCAAACTGTATTCTGGAACTACAAAAGTTGTATTTTTTGTTTAAAAAACTGTACTCTTCAAACAAAATGTACAAAACAAAGGTTGACTGTGGCTGAAAAAAAATTACCACTGTACTTTCAGTTTTTCTTATTGTACCATGCAGTTGCCTTTTTGCATTTCTGGAGTGCTTCATTTTTTAATGTACGTTGATGGGATGGAATCCCTGCTGCTTGCCAATAGATCTTGCTAATTAAACAGTCTGATAGAACTGGAGTACTTAAACTTGATCGGAACTTTGTTGCAGGTAGGTTGCCTTATGCATAATTAACTTGTAGTCTATACTTTTTGGCGGCAGCTGCAAATGGTTACAAATCGTATTCTGAATCTGAATCGGTTATGTCGGCAAAAATCCTTTAAGAGGACATGAACGCCAACCGAGCGTAAAAAGTATGAGTAAAAAATTGAATAAATAAGTAAAATGATAAATGAAAAAAAACAAAAAATTAATAAAAAAAATTAAAAAACGTATTCTAGTACCAAAAAACGTACAACCGTATTCTCAACATTTTCCTGTATTAAATATGACAAAATCGTACTAGTTGGCAAGTCTGAAAATCCCCCCCCCCGCCCTTTAATTTTGAACCTTAGTGTGAACACTGGCTGCCCCAGAGCAAGTAATCTGTTGATCCTTGGTGAATATTTGATATAGCAAGTGTATCGAGAAGTTTGATCATATCATTAAAAACAAAGTGTTATACCTTCTTGTGGCCAACTCTCATTGTGTTGTACCACCACTAAGCAGGTGTTGTCCGATAAGGTTTCAAGGTAGTCATTATCTGAGATTACTGTACCATTTTCTTCAACACAAATTTCCTTTATCAGCTGAAAAATATAAGCAAACAATATATTTATCAAAATGTAACAATGATTGGACAGGAAAAGGTGATACTTTTGATTTTAAACAAGATACATGTACAGGTATTATTATTATTATTATTATTATTATTATTGTCATTGTCATTGTCATTGTCATTATCATTATTATTATTATTATTATTATTGTCATTGTCATTATTATTATTATTATTATTATTATTATTATTATTATTATTATTATCATTATTATTATTATCATTATTATCTTTATTATTATCATCATTATTATTATTAATATTATTATTATTATTATTATTATTATTATTATTATTATTATTATTATTATTATTATTATCATTATTATTATTATCATTATTATCTTTATTATTATCATCATTATTATTATTAATATTATTATTATTATTATTATTATTATTATTATTATTATTATCATTATTATCATTATTATTATCATCATTATTATTATTGATATTATTATCATTATTATTATTATTATTCTTATCATTATTATTATAATTATCAATATTATTGTTATTATTATTGTTATTATTATTATCATCATTGTCATTGTTATTGTCATTATTATTATTATCATTATCATTGTCATTATCATTATTATCATTGTTATTGTCATTGTCATTATTATCATTATCATTGTCATTATCATTATTATTATTATTATTATTATTATTATTATTATTATTATTATTATCATTATTATTATTATTATCATTATTATTATTATTATTATCATTATTATTATTGATATTATTATTGTTATCATTATCGTTATTATTATTATTGAACTTATTTATATAGCGCCTCTCCGTGGATCAAAGCGCTTTACAATAAAATTAATGATACATAGACAAACTCTTAATATACAATATCAAAAATTTTAAAAACATTTGCAGGACAATATAAAAGCATCAAAGAATTGGTAAAAAATAAAATAAAAAAAATAAAAAACTAGATAAATAAAACAAGAAATTAAATATTATAGACAGCATAAAACTTAATCAGTAGGAAAAAGATGAGTCTTAAGGGCCTTTTTAAAAGTATAAACAGTTTGAGCCTGACGGATTGCAATAGGTAGATTATTCCACAAACGTGGTCCCAGGACAGAAAAGGCGCATTGTCATTGTATAACAATGACAATGATACAATTCATTTGTAACAAATAATAATACACATGTGTAACAGACAAATTATGTACATTTTCCAATTAACAAAATACATTATTTCATTCTTTGTCTTGAGTTTAATCTGTAAAAAATATTGCATAGAGAATGGAGGAACTGAAGTATAATACTTTATAAATTGTTTTTGAAAAAAATATTTTTAACATAAATTGGGATAATTTGTGATAAAACAAACATAAATGTGTATATAAAGATACCATAAGAAAAACCTTTGAGAACAAAAAAAAAGATAATTAAAGGGAAAGAAAAAAAAAAGAAATTATAAGATTAGGCAATTACACACTTGCACAACTTAACAAATGAAAGGTAATCTTGATATGTACCTGAGATGCCAATTTTTTTTTTTTTGGGGGGGGGACTTTTTTTTTTTTAAAGTTAGGGTTTTACATTTTTTCATACTATTATCAAGTGAGTTAGTTCCAGAGTTTGACTCCTGACTGCCTGAGGTGGAGGTGCACAATGTTTTGTTTTTTTCCCTTGTTCTTACATACAGTATTTCTGTTTGAAATTATGATTTTGTCTTGTGTTTATATCTATCATTGGATGCTACCGAGAAACAAGTTTTGTGGGTTCTCTGGTAATGACATCTGATAAGCCTTAAACATGAATACTCCTGTACTAAAATCTATCATTTGTGATATTCATCCGATACATACTGTACGTGTAAGTGTTGTAGTTGTACTTTATGTTTTTTTTCTATGACTAACTTCAATTACCATCCTTAAAGATTAGTCTAGGGGTTGAGCAGGTCCATCTTATATGGAAGACAACTTCAAAAGAAACAAAGTGGTGAATAAAGCATTCAAAAAAATTATTCCGGTAAGGAGATATTTAAATTTGAAGTTTGATGTTATTTGTGAAGAAAGGACTGAAATCAGACTAGTTGTGATGTCACTGCCTCAGATTCCTCCAAGTTTTAATGTATTCTATCATATTTTTCCCCTCGATTATGTGGCTTAAAAACCATTGAATATGTCGGGAAAGTAGTTAAATATAAGAACAATCATAATTACCCACTTGAAGAAAGTTTGAGGGAGAATAATAGAAATAGGACAAAAAGTTTAATATTTATTGTTTCAAATACATGAACAATTGTTAAGAATGTGAGGAAAAAGGCACCACCCTTCCATAGTAGACTTATTACACCAGTCATTTCTCCAAAGATAAGATAGAGCTTTAAACTTGGATATCTTCTTTATGGAATACGATTTTTGAATGGTGAAGTTACCATTTTGTTTGTTTTTAAGTCCTCTTTCATGTAGCTTAAGAAAAACTTGCTTGACTCCTGAACTAATCCTTGAAACCAATTGCTTCTGGCCAAACATGTGCAGTTATTAAATGTTGTGAAAATTACTTTGACATTGTGTTCCAATTGGAAGACATTGAATTTCAAAGTTTCCACAAGTGATCAAAGTGACTGGTATTGCAACTTCTTGCACGTCTAATTGGAGACTGATATGACATAACCACTTCCATGTACTTTTCTAAAAATTGATTACTTCTTACTAAGTGCAAACATTATTTGATTTGTAACTATTTAAATGTGGCATAAAATATGCTTTGTATAGACTTTGGGGAATTGACAGTGTACCACTGTTACTGAATCTTTTTACACAGCTCTCAAGCTTTAAACTTTAAATGACTCCTTCATGAATCCCTTTTGAGTCTCTTTGAAACAGTCCAAAACTACAATAATAATTCCTTTGAATCTCAAAGGACTCACAAGGAACTCACAAAGGGACCCTCTGGAAATTTCCAAAGGGACTTTGAATGTTCCATCACACTTAAAGGCCAGTTATCGTCTCTATAATGTGGAGGTAAATATATTTCCATTCTTGTGTTTTGATTGGTCCAAAAGCAATTGTACAACATGCACTTACATTGATAGGCCAATCAATATTGTTTTGGAATAAAATGTACACTGTCCCATTTTAATCAGGATAGATGGCCTTTAAGGTTAGTATATCGCCTATGGAGCCTAATGTTAATGACCCCTACGGTTGCCATTTCGAGTTCTTCAATATGTGATGTTTGGAGAGCCAGCTTTAAAAATGAAAGAATTCCATGAATCATTTGTCCAAAGATAAATTTGTCCATTGATAAATTCTTTACTAACTCTGGGTGTCTTTCCTTTCTTTTTTTTTGGTGGTGGTGTTAGTTTGGGCTTTTCATGGGGTCACTAATCCTTCTTAGCCCGTAATCTTGTTATGTTATGTTATGTTAAAGTGCTAGCAGGGAGCTGTAAAAGCTCCCTGGTGCTAGCTAGTCAGTACTCACAGCTGAATGAGTCACTTTATCAATATTGAAATATGTGCGTGAGCTTTTTTTCTATTTGTTAGTTTCATAAGGAGCACAGAAATTCCCTGAAAATAAAAAGAAAAAGTTTTGAAACAAAATATTTAAATTTTAAGGAATGAAACCACAGTTATTATCTTATCGAGACTAATTTGCACATGTACAAGGACCTTGTAGCGGTTTGGTACTTCCCTCAGTTGCATTGACTCAGGTTGTGTTTAGCTATTGTTATACGTTGCCTTTGTGTTCCTGGTCCAGTTCAGTTCTGTGTGTTGTAGAATGTTTTGATTGGTTCATAGGTCTTTGTTGTTTATTTAGTTTGTCTTGGAAACAGGATGTACTGCATAGGTATTAGCCTGTCATTTCTGGCTGTAGCAGAAAAGAGGCATCATGTGGTCTATGGAGCTAACCATACAGTTGCCAGCTAATTTGCTTTACTTTATCTAAGTGCCTTTATATTCTCTAAGTACCTTTACTATGTACTTATGGTTATAATGCACTTTTACCTTGTGATTCTATTACCTTTGCAAGTTACATAATATGCAGTATGTACATCAATTCTATGTACCATACTTTTCTATCATCACATGGGTGCCCAAGCTAACTCACCTGCTTGGTATATGTTATTTATCGCATTCAACAGGTCCCATGCTTTGGCTATGGCATTTGTGCCTATGGTAAAGCCAATGCATATTATGTACCTTCTGCCCAGCATCACCTGCCCTGCCGACCACGCGGGTAGTCTTGTCTGCTCATTCACTTATTCGGTCAATCGACCAAACAGCCACACATTCCTAACTTACGTGGAATGTTCCTTACTTACTTGGATTGTTGCTGTGGTCATGTTGGTATATCCTATTTATTAAGCTACCCCTAGTGCTGGCATATCACAGTAGTGTACCTGCAACATCTCACTTTACCGGTAGCTTAGGTATACCAACATGCCCCCCTTGTATTTATTTACCATTACATCTTCATGGTATGGTAGTATGTTCATACTAGCAAACACACTCTCTGCCTATTTACTTAGTTGCATTTGTATTCATAGGGATCCTCATGTGTTTTCATCTACAGGTCCCCTCTGGATGAAAGAAGTTACAACACTACGGAATTCGTGGCATTGTGTATAACTGGATTAATAGTTATCTAAGTCATAGGAAACAATATGCACAGCTCTAGTATAGTTTGTGGTATTCCCCAAGGCTCAATCCTTCGGCCTAAATGATATCTTTATCTATATTGATGATATATGTAATGTATCAGACATACAGTACCAAAATCTATACTATTTGCAGATGATACATATGTATTTTGTTCTACTAGTGACGTAGATATTTTATGTAGACAGGTTAGCAGTGAATTGAATAAGCTTCACCAATGGTTTAAATGTCAATAAGCTGTCACTTGATGTAAGTAAAACTAATTATATGTTATTCACGAATTATGATTTAAAAACAAATCTTATCTGTTACAATTAATGATGCTAGTATTGAAAAGGTCCATGTCACAAAATTTGTAGGTGTATTAATTGATGATCATCTTAATCGGAAGAACCACATTTCTTATGTATCAAGTAAGGTATCTAAGAGTATAGCAGTACTTTATCGTGCCAGCCATTTATTAAATAGGGATGCTCTTCGTACTTTATACTGCACTCTTTTCCTACCATATATTTCCTATTGTGCTGAGGTCTGGGGTAATACATATTATTTAAATATATTACCCTTATTCTTAAAATAAAAAAGAGCTATTAGAATTGTTTTTAAGGCAAATTTTCTTGATCACACTTCTAAATTATTTTATAGTATGAGATTGACTTTGATTATTGAACTTAAACAGCCATTTTTAAGTATAACTTATTTTCATATGTCATTACCATGTAATCTTCAATCATATTGTTTAATAAACTCTACAAACTACATTTAAAATACAAAATATAAGAATAAATTTAAACAGAAATATGTCCGAACAATCAAAAAGCAGCACTACATTTCTATCACTGGGGTTAAACTTTTGGAATACATGTGATGAAAACATCACCAACTGTAATAACATTAATATTTTCAGAAAAAGGTATAAGGCAAAATTAATCAAATCTCAATTAGCAAATTGCCAAACATAACCTAATAGTTATGTATCACTGTAGATGTTTAACTTTTGCTTTATTTCTTTCTTTATTTTTTCTCTCTCCCTTTTCTTTACTTTTCTCCAGCCATTCTAATATTGATTTGAGTTTTTGTATGTGAATTGATTTGGAGGAATTGATTAATAAGTAGAATACTTCTTTTTTCCTCCTTTTCCAAATATGTTTTTTTTTTTTTTTATGTATGCCCAAATTAGTTTGTTAATGTTTTTGATGTTGATATACAAAGCTGGAAATAAACTGCTGTCATTGTCATTGAGAGCAGTTTGCTGGGCCATACCACATCATTCAAACCGGCGGACTTTAAAGTCAGTCCCCACAACCCCGGTTCATCAGTATTGGGGAATTTTTACTGTAGGGTACCCATTATAAACTGATCAACTATACCTTAGATCCAATTAATACTGAAAACGAAAGAGGATCAATTTAGTCCTACCTGTTTCGCGGAACTGATTCCAAAATTACATCTAAACAGTTTAGCAGCCTTGTCCTTCAGTTCATCGAGAGAGGATGCAACCAAGCCATATTTTTGGGTCGATTTTACACATCTTACCCTCCATGGTCGTCTTACTGGACTTTGCTCGTCCTTATTCTCTGTGCATCCCATTCATGTGGTAGCTCTGACTAGGTAATTATTTGGGTAATGGCATTACCGGGTAGCAGTAGCATCACTAACGTTAGTTGCGCGAAAAACATCCATTAAAATGTATTTCTTCAGTTTCCTATTGGAAAAAGGAACAAAGGGAAAAGATAATTGCAATGAATGTTACCCAAGAAAGTATGAAGGATCATTTCAAGGAATGAGAGTTTGAAAATTGTTAAATACACTCACATCCGTCAAAGGATTCGTCGTCAAACTTCACCAAGTTTGATGACTTGCAACTGTATAAGTTTATTGTTTACATTATTTGTACAAAGGTCAAGTGCGTTCACTGGGTCAACCCATTCATTGCCCGTTCATTGCCTGTTCATTGCACTATTCCGTGACGTTTCTAGTGTTACATTTTATCATTTTTTATTATTGTCTTTGTTTTCGCTCAGCAAAAATGTGCGGCTGAAGCCCCACCTCTAGCCTGAGATTCCTCTAGCAAAGAGCTTCCAAGCTGAGCGTTGATATAAATCATGTTTCAGATTCCAGTTGGGCTAGAAAAAAATGAGTAAAACTAAAAAGGTACTGAAATGAGGAATCTCACCCAGCCTGACTACCCCCCCCCCCCTCCCTCTGAGCCATACATGTCTCAATCCACCAAAAACTTATATGAAAATTTATAAAAAAATCCCAGCAAGGTCTATCAAAACATGGCCCGTACGTAATCTAAGTCCTGTTTAAAATTGTCTCAGTCTTTTTTTTATTTCATAAATTACTTGAAAATACACAAGAATAGGCCTACGTGTCATGTCAGTGACAGTAAACAGCCACTCGTTTTTATTTGCTTAATTTCTTTCATAAATCTTAGTCGTTGAAAATTATGATAAAATCAATTTCTGTTGTACAGTTTTATTGGGGGCATGGAAAACAGTTGGTCAAATTAGATTGCTGCACCACTTTAATTACAATAGACGTCACAAAGTAAAAAAAAAAAAAGAAATTATAAAGAAAAATACCAAGTACTTGTCGCCATCCTACATTACAAAAAATTGCATATGCCAATTAATAGTGAGATTTTAAAATGCCGTAAAATTGGCAATGTTTCACGAATTTTAAATAGATTTAAAAGCAATTTAGCCACGTGTCTCTATCATATCCACATACCTTCGAATAGCCATCGTTTTCAATCTCGCTAGTCCCGGGTGGGTAAAGTTTCCGTGGGTTGGGGATTTATAAACCTTTTCAAATCTGAATCGGCAATTTCCGGATAAATTTTTTAAATAATGTCACATGGCCGAGATTCACGTGTCCATAATGGACCAATCGTATACTGGAGGAATCTTATTGACCAATAAAATACTGGACGAATCTTGGCCATCTGCACAATTCACGCACGGTATGGAACCAATTGGCCAAGCGTATGAAGAAAACAAATGTTTTAAAGCGCACGTGTCATACGTGCGTTACATGTAAACAACAACAATACGCGCGCGTATTACCTTCATAAGCTTGTGCGCACGTACATAATAGTACAACATTACATGCACGACGTACGTAAATGTAAAGCTTTGTGTTGTATGCACACGTAAAGTATCTCAATTTGCGTCAAAGTTTCAACTGCTCTGCCTGGATAATTCTTTTCTTACGGGGATGTTTTTGTTTGTATTTTTGGTCATATTCCAAGAGGATCCGTAATGTCTTCCATTCAGACTGTCTCAATTAAGGAATACGCGATAACCAGGTAAGATTTCAAGTTAAAACTTGGCCTCAGGAACGTTTATAACACTAACGCTACGTTCATGCATGTAGTCGTAGGCCCTAGGCCTAGTGTTTTTATGAACGGAACATTGTATGTTCGTTGGGGTTCACATTCCCTCAACATTAGAAATAATTATGCACAATTGAAACACAAAAATAGGACGGAAATTGGCAAAAATTGTTCAAATTTGAAATGTGCAAATAGTATCGCGAATCCCTTGTTATATGTGAATGAGACAACTAGTTTTGCATATCGGAAAAATTGTGTGAATGGAGAGGATACAGTTTATACGAAGTTTTCCGTGTGGTGTGGAATATCCTAGCCAAATTACGCTACCATTTGAATCTCAGTAAAGTGTTTTTGTGTATGTAGGCCTAGGCCCCTATATACTGTTGATTATTGTGTGAAATTGTATTTTTAATGGGCTAGTAAATTGTGCAGACGATCAGAATTTCCCGGAATTTGATTGGTCCATTATGGTTACGTGAATTTCGGCCATGTGGTATTATTTAAATGAGCTTTCCGGAAATTACCGATTCCAATATGAAAAGGTCTATGGGAATGACAATAATTAATACTGCGAAATAACATAATGATATAATAACAAAAACATACATACAAAAAACGAAACAGTATGTCAGACTGTTGAATTATTCAGAAAATGTATCCATAAATTCATGTGTTGAAAAAGAGAGAGCATGCACCTTCAGTATATTGTCAGATTGTATAAAGTAATACAAAATTAAAATTGTGCATGGGTGAATTTTGTATGATTACAGATTTTTACAGATCCTCTTCTGGTAGAAGGCACACCTCTGTTCCTCTTGTACCAGCTCTTCTTCTAAATCGTCTAATTCCGCATGCTACAAAATGTTGTCTGAATGTTTGGATAATTCATTGTCAGGCTGATTGTCCCAAATTGTATCCAACCTTCCCTCGAACGCCTGATTACAATTCACTTGGTTGGGCACGTCACATCCGGGAGATGATGTCATTTTCTGGTGTGAAAACAAACCTTTGCGCGAGACACGTGAGCAAGTCCGTATGCGTTTACTGTGTGCGGTACGTCATGTAAACAATCACAGCTGATTGCTTTGTTTTCACTCCAATGCGGGGAGAATGCGCGCAGTTGCTATGCGGTCTGATGGCCTCAGGTCACATTCCCATTTTAAAGAATTTCTCTCAATTCTATTTAAAAGCATCTTTGGAGTGGTTAACCTTGATATGAAAGGGGAGATTGTTCCAGAGTTTAATACCATTTTAGATAAATGGGAAAAAAGAGAGTTTACTTGAATCATGATTTGGCAAAATCGAAAATGTATATGCATGATTTAGAAAATTAATTATTGTCCCTCTGGCAGAAAATGAATAGCCACAGTACCAGCTCGTTCAGGACGATGGTTTTCACTGAGCTCACTAAATTAGACTCTGACTGTGAAATTATCTGGACCAAATTCCAATTTCCTAAGGAAAAGAGCATGTATATAGGAACATTTTACAGACCCAGTCACAATGATCTCACTAGCCTACTTGAGTTGAAAAAATCCCTCCAAAAGCTTGGTAAAAATGCTGACAAAAACAATGTTATTCTTGCTGGTGATTTCAACCAACCTAATATTGACTGGAGTCAAAACATTATTTCAGGAACTAACGCTTCCTCCGAAGCAGCCAAAATTCTTCTTGAAGTGACCAATTCATTCAATCTCACTCAAATGGTGCAGTCACCCACCAGAGATAACAACATCCTTGATCTTGTTTTTACTAACAATTCACCAGCTGTTACCATAGCTAATGTCATTCCCGGTATAAGTGACCATGATATTGTTGAATTGACCCTAAATATCTCCCCTCCTCGTAAAAAGTTACCTAAACGTAAAATCTATTTAAAGAAAAAAGCTAACATAAAACGAATAAAAGAAGACCTGACCAAATTTAAACTGCAATATTATACTCAATTTAATTCTCCATTGATGTTGATGAAAAATGGAATTTCTTTGAACAAGAAATTAAATTGATTATTGATAAAAACACGCCTCACAAATTCACCTCAACCAAACTAAATCTGCCCTGGTTTACCCGTATCCAACGCCGTCTCTGCAGGAAAAAACATAAACTGTTTAAAAAGCTAAGACTAATCAACAAGCCAATGACTGGACTACCTATAAAAGCTTTAGAAAGGCTGTCCATAAAAACCTCAAAGAAGCTAGAAACACCTTCATCTGTGATAAACTTAAAAACTCACTTAACGAAAACCCAAAGGCATTTTGGTCCTATATCAAAAGATTAAGAAGTAACTCTGTAGGTGTGTCTGATCTACTAAATAACGGTAAACTCTGCAGTGACAGTAAAACTAAAGCTAACATTCTAAATGACCAGTTTTCAGTGTTTTCACAGTAGAAAACACCTCCCAAATTCCTGTAACTAAACCACTTACCAACAGCAAAATAAACCAACTTATAATTACCCCAGAAGGTGTCAAAAAGCAACTGCATAACCTAGACCCCAACAAAGCCTCAGGTCCTGACCAAATACCACCATGGTTTCTAAAAGCACATGCTGATGACCTCTATGAAATTCTAACTGATCTCTTTCAAACCTCTGTCGATAATGGTACTATCCCTAACAAGTGGAAAGAAGCAAACATATGTAGTGTTTTTAAAAAGGTGATAAACAAAACCCAGCTAATTATAGACCTATTTCCCTCACCTGCGTTTGTAGTAAAATCCTTGAGCATATAATCCACTCACATGTGATGAAATTCCTTGATGAGCATAATATCTTAACTGATTTACAACATGGCTTCCGTGCAAAAAGATCGACTGAAACACAACTCCTCTTAACAATAAATGATATCTCTAAACAAATTGACCAAAACAGTAACGTCTCTATGGCTATTCTTGACTTCTCAAAAGCCTTTGATAAAGTCCCCACCAGCGCTTGTTATCCAAACTTTCTGCCTATGGCATTGATGGAAATCTTCTGGCCTGGTTTGCATCATTCCTCAACAACCGCATCCAGCGTGTTGTTTGCGATGGTGAAATCTCTGATTCTAAACAGGTTTTATCCGGTGTACCACAGGGTACTGTCTTGGGTCCTTTACTTTTCCTCTTATATATAAATGACATCCCTGATAATATAAACAGCACAGTCAGACTGTTTGCTGATGACTGCCTTGTGTACAGAACAATTGATAACCCCTCTGACCAACAAATCCTCCAAGATGATCTTAACAAACTTGAACAATGGCAAAACAAATGGCAAATGAATTTCAACCCCTCCAAATGCTACATCTTGTCAATTTCCTCTAAGAAATGCTTTAAATCACCTGTTTATACCTTATGCAACCAGCCACTAAAACATGTCAACTCCCACCCATACCTAGGTGTTGAAATTGATAATAAACTTAGATGGGATAAACATATACATAACATAACCAAGAAAGCTAACTCTATACTTGGCCTTTTAAAACGTAACCTCTCAAACTGTCCCACCGACGTTAAATCCACTGCTTATAAAGCTCTAGTCAGGCCAGTACTTGAGTACGCATCTGCAGTCTGGGACCCCCATCACCAGTGCGATGTGGATAAACTTGAATCTATTCAAAGGAGAGCAGCCAGGTTCTGTATGGCAGACTACTGCTTAAAACAAGACGATACAACACCCGGCTACATATGCTATACAAAATCAATAACAATCTTGTCGCCATCAATAAAGATGAACTTATCCCCACCGTTAGAACTAATACAAGAAATAATCATGACCTTAATTTCCAGGTTCCCTATGCTAAAAAGAATGTATATAAAAACTCTTTCTTCCCTCACACACTAAAGGATTGGAATGCTTTACCGTCAGACATTGTTCATGCACTAAGTCTCAATTGTTTCAAAGCTAAACTTACTAACACCTGTATTGCTAACTAGTTTTTTTTTTATTATTTTTTACTCATACTTTTTACGCTCGGTTGGCGTTCATGTCCTCTTGAAGGATTTTTGCCGACTTAACCGTTTCAGATTCAGATTCAGATGCGAGACCGACCGTGCAGGGTAATCCACTTTTTTTACTATACTAACATACTATACTCCCCGTTACTTAAAATGATGTCCCGCCGTCCATATTTCCACTGCTCTGTGCGATTTCTCTTAGCTTTTCTCATTGTTAAAATATTTCCTCACCCCTTGCCCCTAGTTTATGATGCCGCATATAATTTACTCATAACAGGTTTGGAGTCGGTTCCCCCTAACCAACTCACCGCTCTCAGAACTTTCAAGCGGTCAACAATAAATACTACATCAAAACGACTGTTTAAACTTTTTAAGTGAAACTTCTACTGACCTTTGTGCCTTGACGTTTTCATGCACGTGTTTTACATGATTACTCAATATCGTCCAACAGTTGCACGAATAATGCATTATTAGATTAGGCCTGAGTACATACAGTCAACAACATTAGCCACACGTACGTAATGATGTACATGTACTTTTCATGCAGAAGTAAAAAATTGTTTGATTTTATTGAATAAATAGTTTTGCAACATGTCGTGGTTGTTTGGTGTCGGTCAAAGCCAACCCCCGCCCGAGGTTCCACAGTTTCCAGTGCCGGGAGGTAGTGACTCAGGAGGTAAAGATGACAAGGGCTCAAGCAGTGGAGATGGAGGGAGCAAAGGCGATCAGGCCGCCGGTGGCAAGGGGTTCAGTAATTGGAGTAACTTTGATCCATCAGGACTTGAGCGTGCTGCTAAGGCGGCGAAAGAACTTGATAGATCAGGTAAATGGAATTAGGTTAAGTCCGATTTGTTCATCCATTGTAGGCCTAACTTACTTTTTTGCTGATTTCTTCTTTGGTTCTTGCGAAAATAAACATTGTTAACTAAACTGTCCAAGTATTTCATACTGGCGTGGGCCTAACGTTAGACTACTAAGGCTAGTGTCAGTGGAATTTCATTTTCACAAATAACGTTAGGCACACTTTAACCACTGGTTTGATCTTTAAGGGTAATTCCTGGCATTTTCTTTTTTTTATATGATAGAAATAATAATTATAAGTCATCTGAAAAAATTTCACATCTTCCAAAATAATTTAGCATACATTTTCTAATTTATTGAAACATTAATTACTAATTTAGGCCCCTTATGTCAATATAATTTATAAACTTGCATTGGGAGCCAGATTTTGCATAGGGCCATTAGGCTTTCTAGCACGGAAGATCATCCATGTTTATTTTAATGGAGAGAAGTTATTTTCATGATTTTAGTGCACAGTTGTAATTCTAGAGGCACATTTTTTATTATATTTCTAGGTGCACATCTTTCAATAAGTTTTAGTTTAAAAGTTGAGAAAAGTCAAGTTCTAGATAGCCTACTGTAAACACAGGAAAACTTCATGTTGCAACTTAGGCCTTTTGTTAAATATTTGTGTATTATTTCCATTTTCCACTATCAAATAGATGATTATTAGTGCACATTTTCTAGACATTGGTGCACATTTTCTACTACTTCTAGATCTTGGCCCACATTTCTAGACATAGGCCTAGGTGCACATTTTTGAGTCCAAAAGAGCACACTTTGCAAACTATGCAGTCTGGCATGGGAGCAGCCATTTTGTTCATATGCCCTCCAAAGATGATTTCTTAAAGATTTATACCTAACTACCTACAGGATTAAGGTAGCTCAGTTGGTAGAGCGCATGACTGAAATGATGGAGGTACTGGGTTCAAGCCTTGGTCAGTTCAAACCCATTTTTTACTATGTAGACAGATACTCTGATCATCAAAGCGAAGTATGTCATGTGCAGCTCCTGCTCCCATTCAGCTGTTGAGGGAAGTGGCAGTGGTTTGGAGGGGATGTTAAGCAGTCAGTACCGATGGTAGGAAAGTCACACCCTACATGTACCTGGTTCTCTGAACACTCCACTTCACCCTACTCTTGAATAGAGTACAGTGAAAACTATATGTTCACCCACTTCCGTCTCAGGTCCTCATCCATGTTCTCTCATGGCTCCATGTGATATCTATTACCAGACCAGAACCAGAACCTATAGAATATTAATATATTTCTTTAAAATCTATTTCAAATTTTCTAACTTTTAAGAAATATTATTTTCCTTTGCATCCATGGGTCAATGAATTTGTATTTGTATATAAATTGCATTATTACTGTATGAAACAGAATTCCAGAGACAATAAAATGAATGTAATTTATCAGAATATTTAGAGCAAATGTGATTCCTCTATGTTTCCTTTCTTTCATGGAAGAACAGTTTTCCAAAATTATTTTACATGATCATAACATAGATATCACAAAATGGTGATATATGGCAGCCTACAAAATATATGATAAAAAAAAAAAAATTGCTAAAGTTTTCTTTTTCTTCTGCAGCAAATTCCAAAGGGGCCTTGGATCTTGCTAAAATTCAAGAACAAACCAAACAGCTGGAACAACAGACTAAACTCAAGGTAAGCAGCAGGTCTGATATGCTTTCTGAACTTCAGTTAGAACCCCTTGAAGCCATATGCACCAAAATTTTAACTCAATACCATTTTCAAGGAAGTCCATAAAAAGTCCCTCTAACCTCCAGCTCCAGAGTAAATATTAGGCATTTAAGGTAAAACACTGGCACTCATATGACATTGCCACCATTTAACAAATTGTGATATTAGTACTCATTGTACCCCAGATCAATTCGATAAGAGAATATGTTCCAGGCCACATATCTGTGCACTTACAGGAATCAACATCTCTGAGTTAGAAATAAGCTACACCCACCATAGCAATGTGGTAACTAAGTGGGGAAAACAACCTAACATTCGCAATCATGCATGACCAAGGCTTTGATATTTAGATGTTCATGTGTCCTGCTGCAAGTTTTGATCCATTTATGGCACTTCTTAAGATCTTTTGAGATTTGTGCTGAAGGAATAAACAAAACTGCCTTTGCTAACTGTTCTGGGAAATGGGAATCGGATTAACGAAGCCTGTAGCGGGCTCGTACAGTAGGTGCAATTTTTGTTCATTACCTTGTCATCGCTCAGTCTGTGTGCGCAAAATGCGTGCCGCTAGCTAGCTGTACTGTTCTAGTATCGCATGGGATTTGACGCAGATTTTGTTGCTAGGCAAATTCGTGCAGTGATTGGTTAAAAAATTGTCAATCATTTAACTCTGAGGTTAATTAAAAACCTTCAAAGCAAGTCTAGCAGACATAAAGCTTCAGGAACAAACAAGCAAGGAACACTGCAAAATTTAATCTGCTACACTTCCACGCTGACCTGTGTGTGATAACCACCGTATGGAGGTGTTTGCACAGTGAACCAGCTAGAAAAGGCACTTACTGTAACTCCTGAAGGGAAGGTTAAGAGTGAAGGTTTGTTAAATGTGAAGAAATTGTTTAAAACTCTTTTCTCCATTAAAAGATTTTAGTTTAAAGACATTTAGGTGAAATGGCTGGTATGAGACTAGCAGTGACATCCCAGACTTGCTTCTCTCAAAAGTCTTGAAAAAACCTACAGTCCAGCAGTTATAACCACAGAAAAAACAAGAGTTTGTGGGAAGAAACATTTTATTATAAAAGAAAAATTAAAACATGGGAAGAAAACAACCCAACGAATTCAATATTTACAAACTTCCAAGTTATTGTGTCGTTTAGAAAAAATGGAGAAAAAAAAGAATTCACTAAATGAAAATGAAAGCAAATGATAATTCTTTGCACTTTCTTTGGCGATTTTTCCTGGGAAGATTTGCGACAGATTTAGTTGAAATCGCAGGAAATTTTATCATTAATTCCAACTCTGTTTTGGCAATGGTTCAACAAATCAGTATGAATGCAAACTGTCCACTGGGACTCGAGCATTCAACTCTGCATTTGTTGCTTTCCAGACAGAAAATCAGATTGCCCTGAGAATTTTATTTATGTGCATACATATGTAATAGGAATTGTATGTGCTAAAAATTTGGATGTCTGATGGGTAGAATTGAGACTTGTCGGGGTCTGATAGTTTCATATTTAAATAAGCTCTACAGAAAGAATGGTACCTAGACAAAGTTGACAAATACAAGAGTGGAAAGATGTACAGTTGTAAAATGATAATTTATCAATTATAGAGCATTCACATCTATAGAAATAAAGATTGCATTCAGCACCGTTTTATAAACTGGGAAATATTCAAACAAAGGCATATAAGAAAGAGCTCATAAAAAACCTATAAGAAAGAGCTAATAAAAAACCTACAAGAAAGAGCTAATAAAAATCTATAAGAAAGAGCTAATAAAAACCTATAAGAAAGAGCTAATAAAAACCTACAAGAAAGAGCTAATAAAAACCTAGAAGCAAGAGCTAATTAAAAAAAACCTATAAGAAAGAGCTAATAAAAACCTATAAGAAAGAAGTAATAAAAAACCTATAAGAAAGAGCTAATAAAAACCTATAAGAAAGAGCTATTATAAAACCTATAAGAAAGAGCTAATAAAAAACCTATAGCTGATGGAAAACCTACAAGAAAGAGCTAATAAAAAACCTATAACAAAGAGTTGATAAAAACCTATAAGAAAGAGCCAATAAAAAACTATAACAAAGAAGTAATAAAAAACCTATAGGAAAGAGCTAATAAAAAACCTATAAGAAAGAAGTAATAAAAACCTATGAGAAAGAGCTAGTAAAAACCTATAGCAAAGAGCTAATAAAAACCTATAAGAAAGAAATAATAAAAAACCCTATAAGAAAGAGCTAATAAAAAACCTTTAAGAAAGAGCTTAATAAAAAACCTATAAGAAAGTAGTAATAAAAACCTAGAAAGAAAGAGCTAATAAAAAACCTAGAAAGAAAGAGCTAATAAAAAAAAGAAAGAGCCTATAAGAAAGAGCTAATAAAAACTACAAGAATGAAGTAATAAAAACCTATAAAAAAGAGCTAAGAAAAGCCTATAAGAAAGAGCTAATAAAAAACCTATCAGAAAGAGCTAATAAAAAACCTATAAGAAAGAAGTATTAAAAACCTATAAGAAAGAGCTAATAAAAACCTATAAGAAAGAAGTAATAAAAACCTATAAGAAAGAGCTAATAAAAACCTATAGCAAAGAACTAATAAAAAACCTATAAGAAAGAAATAATAAAAACCTATAAGAAAGAGCTAATAAAAAACCTATAACAAAAAGTAATAAAAAATCTATAACAAAAGAGCTAATAAAAAACCTATAAGAAAGAGCTAATAAAAACCTATAAGAAAGAAGTATTAAAAACCTATAAGAAAGAGCTAATAAAAAACCTATAAGAAAGAAGTATTAAAAACCTATAAGAAAGAGCTAATAAAAAACTATAAGAAAGAAGTAATAAAAACCTATCAGAAAGAGCTAATAAAAACCTATAGCAAAGAACTAATAAAAACCTATAAGAAATAAATAATAAAAACCTATAAGAAAGAGCTAATAAAAAACCTATAACAAAAAAGTAATAAAAATCTATAACAAAGAGCTAATAAAAACCTATAAGAAAGAGCTTAATAAAAACCTATAAGAAAGTAGTAATAAAAAACCTAGAAAGAAAGAGCTAATAAAAAAACCTATAAGAAAGAGCTAATAAAAACTACAAGAAAGAAGTAATAAAAACCTATAAGAAAGAGCTAAAAAAAACCTATAAGAAAGAGCTAATAAAAACCTATAAGAAAGAGCTAATAAAAAACCTATAAGAAAGAAGTAATAAAAAACCTATAAGAAAGAGCTAATAAAAAACCTATAGCAAAGAGCTAATAAAAAACCTATTAGAAAGAAATAATAAAAACCTTTAAGAAAGAGCTAATAAAAAACCTGTAATAAAGAAGTAATACAAAATCTATAACAAAGAGCTAATAAAAAACCTATAAGAAAGAGCTAATAAAAAACCTATAAGAAAGAAAAAAAATAAAAACCTATAAAGCAAGAGCTAATAAAAAAACCTATAAGAAAGAGCTAATAAAAAACCTATAAGAAAGAGCTAATAAAAAACCTATAACAAAGAGCTAAAAAAGCCTATAAGAAAGAGCTAATAAAAACCTATAAGAAAGAGCTAATAAAAACCTATAAGAAAGAAGTAATAAAAAACCTATAAGAAAGAGCTAATAAAAACCTATAAGAAAGAAATAAAAAAACCTTTAAGAAAGGGCTGAATAAAAACCTGTAAGAAAGAAGTAATACAAAATCTATAACAAAGAGCTAATAAAATACCTATAAGAAAGAAAAAATAAAAAACCTATAAAGCAAGAGCTTATAAAAAAACCTATAAGAAAGAGCTAATAAAAACCTATAACAAAGAGCTGATGAAAAACCTATAAGAAAGAGCTAATAAAAACCTATAACAAAGAGCTGATAAAAACCTATAAAAAAGAGCTAATAAAAACCTATAACAAAGAAATAAAAACCTATAAGAAAGAGCTAATAAAAAACCTATAAAAAAAGCTAATAAAAAACCATTCAGAAAGTGCTAATAAAAACCTATAAGAAAGAAGTAATACAAAACCTATAAGAAAGAGCTAATAAAAACTTATAAGAAAGAGCTGATAAAAAAACTACAAGAAAGAAGTAATAAAAAACCTATAAGAAAGAGCTAATAAAAGCCTATAAGAAAGAGCTAATAAAAACCTATAAGAAAGAGCTAATAAAAACCCATAAGAAAGAACTATTAAAAAAGAAAACTATAAGAAAGAGCTAATAAAAAAAACTATAATAAAGAGCTAATAAAAAAGCTATAAGAAAGAAGTAATAAAAAATCTATAACAAAGAGCTAATAAAAAACCTATAAGAAAGAGCTTAATAAAAATCTATAAGAAAGAAGTAATAAAAAACCTATAAAGAAAGAGCTAATAAAAAACCCACAAGAAAGAGCTAATAAATAACCTATAAGAAAGAGCTATTAAAAAACCTACAAGAAAGAAGTAATAAAAAAACCTATAAGAAAGAGCTAATAAAAATCCTATAAGAAAGAGCTAATAAAAAACCTGTAAGAAAGAGCTATTAAAAAACCTAGTAGAATAGGTGGGTCTTGACATTTCTTTTAAATAAACTAAAGTTAATATTTATTCTTTGATTTCAGTGGATAGTTTGTTCCATTTTCTAACTTTCTAAGGTCCCCCATGGAAAAGATGCTTGTCTTTTGAGTTTTAGGATTATGATACAGTATATAATATTTAATCTTAAAGCATCCTTGTTTCCCTTTTCATCTATTTGTAATAGTGTTTACACGGGTACCCGAAATATCTGGGTACCCGACCTATTGTGTTGCTACCTGGTTCCGAAAATACAACCAGGGTATAGATTTTCATAATATTACCAATTGCAGACTGTTTCTGTTTCAGAATTGTATGTTAAAAAAATAAATCTTAACTTACAAGAATTATAAAGTGTTTATTTCCTTTCTTTAATGCAATAAAATGATCACAAAATATTGTCACAGATTGCAGAAATGATGTTGAACGAGCGATGTGGCTAGTAACGTAGGTACGCTAGTAATACTACATGTACTAGTAGCGCAAAACTTAAACTCTCTAAACTTCACTGTAGATAAAAGATATACAAACCAGCGCGCAACAAGCAGTGTATGTAGTATGCTGCAGACAAAATATATTGCGGTGGTACATTACCAAACTATTTTGAAAGCGTGTCTGCTATTTGCTGAAAACAAATGTAACACCTAATATGAACCAATCACAAGTTGTGTTCAAATGAAATTGTTAGGTGCTACTGAGCGTGCACATAACAGAACCGTGGAATTGTGTATTATTCCAGAAAACACCCGTCCCGTGAAATTTTGAGGAAGTGAGGATATTATTATCGTACGGTATTTTATGAAGACAGGTCAATAAAAGAGCCTAGAAACATATATATTTTATTTCTTTATTCACAAAAACAAAGATACAATTGAAAAAACATGAAATATTACAAGATTTTACAAGGTACACTGTTAGATTTTAACACATACTACCTCCACAAAAAATATTGAAACGGCCTTGTCGGCACGTGGGATACTCGGATACCCGAACGATAATGCAGGCCGGGTACCCGGTCTTACTTTTTGGACCCCGTGCAAACACTAATTTGTAATATGAAACAAATTTAAGCATGCATTTATTTCAGGAGTATGAGGGCGCTGTTGAACAGATGAAAGTGGAGCAGATTCGTGCGCAGCAGGAGGAGAGAAGGAAGACGATGTCTCAAGAGACACAAGAACACCAGAAGAGGGCGCAATATCAGGACCAATTGGCAAGGAGGAGATACGATGATCAGTTGGCCCAGCAGGTACATTACAGACCCCTAAGCCTTAGCTTGATTTAACAAGTGGCAAGGTGCTAGATTTGCTGAGTGACACATTAATGCGCACGCATGATTTTAGCCCCTGGTGAAGCTCTGGATTTTAGCTATAATCATACCTCAGAATGAATTTAGTCTTGACTGATAAGGACGATTCATGAGCCAAATAGGACAATTTCTTACAACGCTATCATTCTGTGTTTCCCTATAAGGTATTTTATGTGTGAGCTTGATAAAGGTTATTAAATTGTTAAATAATTTTTTTAATCTAAATGAAAAAGAACATTTTTTTTTTTTTTTACCATTTTCTCTGATGAGGTAAAGGGTGGACCAAGAAAAAAAGAGGGGGCAATGGAGGGGTGGGCGGACCAACAGAGGGGAGGGGCCGCCCTTCTGACACAGCAAAGCTATGGCACTGCATTATATTGCTCCTAGAGATACCTTGATTCCACATTTACATCTATCTATAGTGATAAATGCCCCAATATTTTGCAACCCTTATGCAGTAGAAATTGGCATACTAACTTGGCAGAGGCTTCAGTAGGTTTTAAATGTGGATTAGCAAATGTGACTATCCATGATCATGCTATGCGACACTGGAGTGTTGCAGTACATACCTTTGTAAGGAGAAAATTTATAGTATATGCACCAAGGCTGTGTCGGGTACTTGCCGAAAAGGTTGGGTTTGAATTGGGTACTAAATCGAAAATACCAGGTATGGGTACCTGAAGAAAAAACATATATTAGAACTGATATGTCATTAGGCTTACTTTAAAATTACGTTAAAATTGGACACAAAATAAGCTCAAGAATGTCACTAAATTTTGTTGGTGCGAGTTTAATAGTGGAGTTGAATTTAGTGTACTCCTAATTAGATAGCAGTTCCGCGAAAATTTTGGAGCTATATATATATATATATATATATATATATATATATATATATATATATATATATATATATATATATATATATATATATATATATATATATATATATATATATATATATACATTTAGATAGATATATAGATATATTTTCAATTTTTTTTTTTTTTTTTTATTCCGATTTTTTGCTACCCGACTCGGGCCAAATAAGCACTACCCACAAGAAGAAGGTTTCAATATACTACAAGTTCAACTAACAGTATATGTCCACGAAAGAATCAAGGGACATTTGATGAAAACCTGTATGTTTTGTTTCTTTTTGCAGAGGAGAGTAAATGAAGAGAATCTTGCTAAGCAGGAGGAATCTGTTAAGAGGCAGGAGGGAATGAGAAGATGTAAGTTTGTTACTTCTGCCAACGAAGCTGGATGGAGGTTATGTTTTCGTCTGTTTGATTGTCTGTTTGCCATCAAGATATCTCAAGAACTGATAATTTTATTTGGATTAAATATTGTACGTGTGTTGTGTTTGCTGCTTAAGGAAGAGGTGATTAAAATTTGAGACATACTGGAACAGGGAAAGGCCACAAATGGAGGGGTGGGGATGTTTTTGGATGAGATCTGTCAAGATCTCTACTTCAAACATCCCAATGAAATGTGCTGAGCAATGAATTCATGCCTTGAAAGGATTTCCAAACAATCCATTTTCTGGACTGAAGAAAATCACATCTAGTTGTTGAGTATCAAAGTAAATTAAAACAATTGCTTCTGACCTGAATGAAAAAGGATGGATGTGAGTCTTGCCTGAAAAGAACTCAAACAATGAATGCGTGGCCTGAATAAAACTTAAAACAATGAAGGTAGATAACCCTGAAGTGTCTAGAATACAAATGGCAACTGTGAAAAGTGGAAAAGAGATTTGGATAAAACTTAGTGGGTCTAGGATTTCTGAGAGAGATTGTATTGGGGATGGGGGTGAATTTTACCAAATTTTAGGCAAGTTTGAATTATCAAGCGAGTGAAGGTAGAGTCCTTATATTCTAGTATTTACAATTTGATAGAAATGAAGGAGATGATTTCTTCCTGTTATTGCCTACAATAGCTTTCAGTATTTGTTGTTTCTTGTTTATCCATGATAGAGGGTGTTGCCTTATTCATATACTGAAATGTAATGTATTACTAAATGTGTCTTTTATATACCTCAGAATGAAAGCAGCTGGTAGCCAAAAAGTGAGGGAGTATTTTTCTTGAGTCTCAAGATCAGAGGTTGCGTTATAATTTTTTGCCTGGCGTATTTGCTTACCACAAGCCCCTTGAAGTTCGGTGTATTTTGTAAATTTGCCGTCATATGTACAGGGCATTGCGTAATGTACAGGGCATTGCGCACCTTAGCGAAGCATGCAAGTATTTGTTAACACACACACTTGTGTAGGCCTGCCTCGCTAAAGTGAATGAAAATTGCGTTTAAAATACCAAAAAACATTACAAAATCGGATTATTATTATCATAAAAAATATTAAGAAAAAGTTCATACCCAATCCTTGTATAATGTTGATTGTTGAATCATGAAATTTGGGTTAACAATCCAAAATAAAATAGAAAAATACCTTTGTTTATCGTATCCCAACTTTCATGAGGTTTTAGTGAACTTTGACCAATTGTCAATAATAATATACTATTCAGATCTCGAACATGCCTACAGTACTTCTTTACAGTATAGTAACTTGACTTGCAGATTGCGATCACTTCACAGATACACAATCAACACAATACAGGAGGAAAGCTGAATCCTAGCTAATAATATCGTTGACAATTGACAGCCTGCACTCAAAACAACATCAAAACTTTCACGTACACTGTAGTGTACGTACTTCATGCAAAGGGTCTATGTACTAGCCTATATGTGTTTATAACAGCACTACAGACATGTTGAATCATTCGGCCGTTAGTCTCGTACTTGTGTCATTTTTCTTTTATTTATGAGTAATTCAAAATCATTTTTGTGTGAAATAAAACTTTAAATCGCATCAGAGAGGTAAGATGTTCATGATTTTCATTTATGTTAATGAAAAACTCTGGCGTAAAATTCCACATGCTATATCTAAATCTTACGACGCAGGTACAACCTGTGTCGTAAGAAATTTCAGCCATGGCGTAATATACAACAAATTTGTCGTTAACGCGATCTCTGCTCAAGAGTATTCGACCACTCTGTTTGTGTGTATGATTATGCTGAAAACCTTTGATGCGAATGATCAAATTAATCATACTTATTTCTTATTTTGTGTGCATGATTATGTTGGAAACCTTTGATGCGAATGATCAAATTAATCACAATTATTTGTTATGAATACTTTTTTTCAACAACACAATTATGAAAATTTAGACATCTTATTTTAAAATTCCCATGATTTAACATATATTGACTCGCCTAGGACTGTCCAAGTTGTAACTTTAACACATTAAGAATTTTTGGCCCTTAGCCCCCTCCAACCCGACACCCTTGATTTTCTCAAATTCAGGGGTAATTCACACCATTCAACCCGAGAGACTCTTCACAATTCATTGACTAGCATCCAGGTATTGTTACACCATACACAACACAGGAGTAATTTAAACCTTTCTAACTGACAGCATCTTTATAGTCTATTCACAGTTCACTTGTTAGCAACCAGCTACTGCTACAATGTACACAATAGGTCATTCATCTTCGGCTCAAGCCTAAATATAAATATACATTATATGCTCGGGAGGACTTTGTGCAAAACCCATGAATGATTGATGGACCATTCCTGGTAAGGATGGGCATTTTATCATGAGCTTCGAGTAGGAATAAAATATCCACCATCTTTTTATTCTAAGTATACTCTCTCATGTACAGCGTACACAAAATATCCACCATCTTTTTTCTCTAAGTATACTCTCTCATGTACAGCGTACACATGTGACCACAGAAAATGTTCCCTGTAATAACAGAATTTAAAGTGTGATACAGCACACTCTATCTCTTTATTAAAGGACTATGGACATCTAGAGGCAACATGAGTTGATTATTGGTTTAAAATATGATCTAAACCATTAAAACAGCAAAATATTCCATCAAAATTGCTTAAAAATTAAAACAAGTTTACTGCATTTTAGCTGTTATTGTGCAATAATGTGTGACATCAATGGGGGAAGGATCCTTCATTACCTTTTGTAAAACTGTTGGTTTTTATTCCTCTGTGGATGTTGTCTGAAGTATAGAATTGGACTTCAGGCAAATTTTGATGGAACTTTGTCGCACCCCGAATCTTTATGTATATAGAAAAAAAAATCCAAATTTAACAAGTAGGTGAATTTGAAGAACAGATTTTAAAGAATGAAATAAAGATCTAGAGACGTGTTCCTCTCAGTATATCACAAATTCCGGACAAATTAACAAATCATGAAACTTTGTGTAGTCATAACTTGAAAACTAAATAAGCTTTTTACAAATTTTAAAGTCTTGTTTTACTCTGAATTCCATGCTCTTTTACATACCATAAATCTGCTAGATGTTCGTAGTCCTTCAAGAGTTGATAAATACTCACTCAAAGATATTGCAATAGTGAATTTGAAGACATTTGTAATTGAGAAGTTTAAATGTTTCATTTTCAGCGACTGTAGAGTACGAAGCAGAACTGAAGTATAAGAATGACATGAAAATATTACAAGCTGAACTCAAGGGGAAAGCTCAGGTGGAGAGAGAAAATAAAGATATACGTAATGAACAGATCAGATTACAGGCCAAAGAACACAGGCAAACAGTGCTGGAATCTATTCAGTAAGTCCACCTACAAATGCTGCTTCCTTATTAAAGGATTAGTTCAGGGTCAGGCATGTCCATCTTATATGAAAGAGGATTTCATAAGAAGCAAAATGGTGAAGAAAGCATTCAAAAATCTTTTTCTATTAAGGAGATATTTAGGTTTAAAGCTCTGTCTTATCTGTGTAGAAATGACTGGTGTAGTAAGTCTACTACGGAAAGTTGGCGCCCTTATCATCACATTCTTAACAATTGTTATTGTACATTAAAGAATAGTCTTTTTAAGCTTATTACTATTTGAATTATTTTCCCTTTGTAAAGGTGGTATATTATAAATACCCTTCCTAGATTCAGTTTCACTCCTATTTTGACATCCCATGATTTTTAAGAAAATCACAGGATAAAATGTAAAATGCTTTCTTCACTATTTTGTTTCTTTTGCAGTCCTCTTTCATATAAGACAGAATTGCTTGACCCCTGACTTAATCCTTTATTTGTGTCACTACAAAATGTTGTTGTTTGTGAATCAGTTAGTGATTGTTTGTTGACAGGATCAAGCAATCAGGTGGTTGCAGTCACCGAAGGTAGATGTGCGGTCATCCGTTTCCAGTAGAGGCGATCATCTGCATGTCTCACACACTCCTTAAGGTTGAGACTCATCCAAATTTTGATGGCAGTCAACCAGGTCCTCCATGGTCTGCCTCGAGCCCGTCTGCCATCCACATGCCCCGTAATGAGTAGCTTTTGTCTCCCATTATTGCATGTCCAAAATACTTAAGTTTCCTTTGAGCTATCAGGTTATTGAGTTATAAGCATTTTCCCTTTTGATTAATACATCTTTGTTACTCATATGTGTTGTGTATGGGATTTTGAGCATTTTCCTAAGAAGCCGCATTTCGGAAGCATCAATCTTCTTCACGATATGTTGATTTAAAGTCCAGGTTACACTAGAATATAGGAAAGTTGACAAAACATAGCATCTAGTGAGCCGCTATTTAGTTGCTATCTTTTCTGATTTAGATGTTAAAATGTCTTTCATGTTGAGGAATCTTTGCCTGGCTATTTCAATTCTTTTTGTTATCTTTGTGTCTTTTGTTTCATCCTCTGTGATTGATATACAAGATAAATAAAATAGTATAATGAAGAATTAGATATAATCAGATGTTATTTCTGCTCAGTCTAACCTGAGGTTGGAAAACCCTGAAAACTATTCAAACCTGCTTTGTAGGAACTTTACAATTTCAGAGGGAGATAAGTACAACTTAATAAAAAAAACGGTTCATTACGAGTAGGAGGAGGAAGAGGGGTGGGGGGAGGGAAAGGCACTAAATAAATGAAAATGTCCCTCCTGCGAATTACAATTATTTGGAGCTCTGTATTTCACAAATAACATGCGTTCCTTGCTATGAAGGCTCTTGCAGAAGGCATACATGTAAGTCATACTTGCTTCATAAACACCGGTGGCAAGAACAATACGCAATACCGTATTCGACGTAATACCCGGGTGCTTATGAATTTAGAATTGCACCACTTTTTAGGCCCGAAGTTTCTCCCTGATAAGCGCCCATGCTGTGGCTGCATACAGGATGATCAACCAATCAGGTGTTTGCAGCTACTGAAGGTAGATGTGCGGTCATCCGTTTCCAGTAGAGGCGATCATCTGCATGTCTCACACACTCCTTAAGGTTGAGACTCGTCCAATTTTTGATGTCAGTTAGCCAGGTCCTTCATGGTCTGCCTCGTCTGCTATTCGATACACTGGATTGTGTGAAATGGTTCTATGGTAGCCCACAATAACCACCACAAAAACATTGTGAGCGTCAAATGCAAAATAAGCAAATAATGTAGTAAAACCTATTGTAAGTCTTCAAATTAATCAAATATAATATGATATTAGTCAAAAAATCTTGGGTGGCGCTTATTAGAGCACGGGCGCCTAATATGTCCAATACGGTATTTCAAGTTCTTGACAAGAATTGTAAGATTTTCCATCCCTGGTTTATCCTTTATAAGTTAATCCTTTGTTTCCAATCATTTTTTCCTTACAGAACGGCCGGCTCTATCATAGGAGAAGGACTCAACAAATTTATATCTGATTGGGACAAAATCACAGCTACAGTAAGTTATTCATTTTGGTATCGTGATAGGAATAGAGGAGGTAAGGTGTCACTGACCAAAAGAGGCATTTGTAAGGCATCAAGGGCACCTGAAGGCACTTGAAATGGTAAATAAGGGAATACTCAATACAATATTTAGTATCCCTGCATTGTTTTATATTGGGGAACTATAAGCAGCATGAAAAGAAAGCAAAATATTTTCAAAAGTATGTTTTTGTAAACAAAATGTTAAGTGCTTAGTAAACAGGGGCAAGGTGAAGGCAATGAGAGGCAGGGTGGAGCACTCCTGAAAAAGTTAACAAGGGGCCTCTTATATTGTATGTATGTGTAGGGGCCTGTTATATTGTATGTATGTGTAGGGCCTTGTTATATTGTATGTATGTGTAGGGGCCTGTTATATTGTATGTATGTGTAGGGGCATGTTATATTGTATGTATGTGTAGGGGCCTGTTATATTGTATGTATGTGTAGGGGCCTGTTATATTGTATGTATGTGTAGGGCCTTGTTATATTGTATGTATGTGTAGGGGCCTGTTATATTGTATGTACGGTAGGGGCCTGTTATATTGTATGTATGTGTAGGGGCATGTTATATTGTATGTATGTGTAGGGGCCTGTTATATTGTATGTATGTGTAGGGCCTTGTTATATTGTATGTATGTGTAGGGGCCTGTTATATTGTATGTATGTGTAGGGGCCTGTTATATTGTATGTATGTGTAGGGGCATGTTATATTGTATGTATGTGTAGGGCCTGTTATATTGTATGTATGTGTAGGGCCTTGTTATATTGTATGTATGTGTAGGGGCCTGTTATATTGTATGTATGTATAGGGGCATGTTATATTGTATGTATGTGTAGGGGCCTGTTATATTGTATGTATGTGTAGGGCCTTGTTATATTGTATGTATGTGTAGGGGCATGTTATATTGTATGTATGTGTAGGGGCCTGTTATATTGTATGTATGTGTAGGGGCCTGTTATATTGTATGTATGTGTAGGGGCATGTTATATTGTATGTATGTGTAGGGGCCTGTTATATTGTATGTATGTGTAGGGGCCTGTTATATTGTATGTATGTGTAGGGCCTTGTTATATTGTATGTATGTGTAGGGGCCTGTTATATTGTATGTACGGTAGGGGCCTGTTATATTGTATGTATGTGTAGGGGCATGTTATATTGTATGTATGTGTAGGGGCCTGTTATATTGTATGTATGTGTAGGGCCTTGTTATATTGTATGTATGTGTAGGGGCCTGTTATATTGTATGTATGTGTAGGGGCCTGTTATATTGTATGTATGTGTAGGGGCATGTTATATTGTATGTATGTGTAGGGGCCTGTTATATTGTATGTATGTGTAGGGCCTTGTTATATTGTATGTATGTGTAGGGGCCTGTTATATTGTATGTATGTGTAGGGGCATGTTATATTGTATGTATGTGTAGGGCCTGTTATATTGTATGTATGTGTAGGGGCCTGTTATATTGTATGTATGTGTAGGGCCTTGTTATATTGTATGTATGTGTAGGGGCCTGTTATATTGTATGTACGGTAGGGGCCTGTTATATTGTATGTATGTGTAGGGGCATGTTATATTGTATGTATGTGTAGGGGCCTGTTATATTGTATGTATGTGTAGGGCCTTGTTATATTGTATGTATGTGTAGGGGCCTGTTATATTGTATGTACGGTAGGGGCCTGTTATATTGTATGTATGTGTAGGGGCATGTTATATTGTATGTATGTGTAGGGCCTGTTATATTGTATGTATGTGTAGGGCCTTGTTATATTGTATGTATGTGTAGGGGCCTGTTATATTGTATGTATGTGTAGGGGCATGTTATATTGTATGTATGTGTAGGGGCCTGTTATATTGTATGTATGTGTAGGGGCCTATTACATTGTATGTATGTGTAGGGGCTTGTTATATTGTATGTATGTATGAGAAAATGTTTCCTAATTACTAAATTCAATGTTCATGTGAATAAATGAAAACAGGTTTCCTGATAGTAGCTTTTCTATTTTGTGTATTTAACTTTTGCATGTATTTTTATGTGCATATTGTTTTCATAGGGTTTATTGTACACATTTTGGGGTCGTATTTTACAGTGGAAGGCGCTTTATAAATATATTGTATTATTGTTATTATTATTATTATATTGTGTATGGCTATTTTGTATTAAATCCATTGTGTTTTAAACATCTTCTGCTCTTTCAAATACTTTGAAAGAGCCGTTGATTCTGACCAAAGCATTTAGTTTGCATTGAAACAAGACGTTAACATTTCTAGTGACATATATTCGGGACAGAATTAAAAGTGCTAAGCTAGAGGTAACCTTATATGGATAAACTAAGGGAAGGCTTTCAAGATATCAAACACTTCCAAATATGTTAGAATACTTTTGCACAGCACAGAAGGCTAATGCCATTTTGAACGAATAGAGATACTCATACCGTTTAGGAGAATCTCAGTAGGTTGTAATCTCACTATCTATTTTTTTGTGTATCTAATACATTTATTTAATGAAGGTTTGAATATAAGCCCTAAAAGAATTGTTTGTTTTCCCTTGTGGAAAATCGAAGGCAGGAGAAAGATTTTTTGTTTTTTTCTCTCTCCAATTTGGACCTTTGTGAGGACACCGTCTTCATCAATAAGCAAATGAAGAAGTTAATAGCAATCGCTCTACACAACTTCTCTTTTTCTGGTCTATAAAGACCATTATCACACTGATGGCCGACATCTTTTCTCTTCGATTGAAATCTGATCAAAGGCGTTGAAAAGTTTTAAGCACATGGAGCAGCGCGTGGGACAGAGCGATCACTTGATCGAACAAATTGTATCACATGGCTCGTGTTTGCCAAAACAGTTTCCTACACGAAGAGTATTGATATGTAATATGGGTATTGATATGTAATATGGCAACGCAAATGTGGTTGCAACGCCACTTTTACGAAGGGTAGAGATTTTTGAAGAAAAAATAATAACGATAATAATAATAATTAAAACGCAGCTTCCATTTTTTGGCGAATAAGGGGTGAAGAAGGAGAGCAAACTTTGTTTTAGGCCTAACAGTAATTTTCGTGATAAAATAGTTTTCATGCTCTCTTGCAAACTTGTTGTTCTTACTGTCTGCGATCGGGTCAAATGCATTCAAATGCAAAAAACTATGTACACGCTTGTATGCAAATAGGTTAGACACTCTACTGTACCCACTGTTGGTCATAGATAGGTGAATTTGAGGTTGCTGTGACACTGCTTTACAGTATCTTTTGAATGCACTTGAATGCTTGTTGTCACTTGGTGCATTCAAATGGGTCCCTATTTCTTGGAGGTTGAATTTTAAAGGAATATTCCCATGGTTTTTTGTAAAATTTTATTTGAAAGAGCATACTTTTAGAGCCAATTTGGTACTAAAATCAGGTTGATATCATATTCCGTTCAGAAGATATGGATTTTTAAAGGTTTCCCAATTACATTTTAAAGGTTTTGTACAGTATGATGAATTCGTGTTTGATGATGTCATACAGGCAATTCCATTGCAAATGTTTATGTATTTCGTTGAAGGTTAAGTGGTTGTTTCTGTATGATTAAAAACCATTTTCCAAAAGTTGTTGAAGTAGGCTATATTCGGCAATGTATATGAATACCTAACTTTCATCAATTTATTTTTCTAGCAGGTTTTGCTAATAAAAAAGGATGATAGATTTGAATGAAATACATCAACTTTGTGGGAGAATGTGTTGCTGTGATGTCATACTGAGCCTTTTCTTAATCATTTAATGGCATTTTTGTGGACCTTAAAATTTTAATATTTCCTGGTAAGAAGAACATATCAAGATGATTTTTGTACTAAATTATTTCTCTTTCTTATGAAAGATTACGAACAAACATGGGAATATTCCTTTAAGGTCTGTAAGAATGCATTTGAACGCATTCTATTCGTCAATTCAAGGAATTTTGAAATATTAAATGCCTTTTGATACTCTTGCCGTTAAAACTTACATAAGTATTCATAAGAAATAATTAGTCTTTGCTAATTCGAGGAATTTTGAAATATGACAGGTCTTACTTTTGATACTTTTGTCGTTAAAACCTACATAAGTGTTAGTAAGAAATAATTGGGCTTTGCTAATTCAAGAAATTTTAAAATATGACAGGTCTTACTTTTGATAGTCTTGTAATTAAAAGCTTTCGTAAGTCTTTATAAGATATAATTAGGATTAATTTGAACATTCCTATCAAAGGTTTTCAGTACCATCGCGTGCACAAAAATTGTGATCGAATATTCTTGAGGCTCGAGAAATATACACTCTCTTCAGCCACCAGCTCCTTTAGGTTAGTAGGTCTGGATTATGCTTTGTGTGAATTTTCATGGGAATTGTTTACTATTTTCTTGATGTTTAAAGGACTAGTGTTCACACATTTGCATTTCACATAGTAGAAAATGATTAAAGGATCAGGTCAGGGGTCAAGCAAGTCTGTTTGATATGAAGAGGTCTTTAAAAGAAATAAAATAGTGAAGAAAGTATTCAAAAATTCTTATTCCGTTAAGGAGATATTCAAGTTTAAACTTTGGATCATTTGTGTAGAAAAGACTGAAATCAAGACTAGTTGTGATATCACATCCTCTGATTCCTCGAAGCCTTTATGTATTCTACCATATTTTGTCCTGCATTTTTGTGGCTTAAAAACCATTGGATGATATGTCAGGAAATTAGTCAAACAGAATCTAGTAAACTTAATTATAATTTTTAACTTGAAGAAAGTTAGAGGGAAAATAATTTGAATGGTAAAAAAGTTAAATTAATTTTCTGAAATTAATTGTTAAGACTGTGAGGATGAAGACCTTCGTGGTGTAGTGGGTTAGTGCTTTGTCCTCTCACCTACACATCCCGGGTTCGATTCCCGGTGGGTTTGCAACCAGTGAGTTCACAACTGGTTATCAAAGGCCGTGGCCGTCTTGATATAATGTTTAGCACTGGATGCTTTCGGGACGTTAAACCATGCTATGCTAAGACATCGACTTTACATAGTAAACTTAGTACACCAGTCATTTCTACACAGATAAGACAGAGCTTTAAACTTGAATATCTCCTTAAACTTTAAGAACTCCTTAATAGACAAATATTTTTGAATGCTTTCTTCACCATTTTGTTTCTTTGAAAGTCCTCTTTTCATATAAGTTAGTTTGTTTGACCACTGAACTAATCCTTTAAAGGAATATGGGTGAAAATACCATGTTGATATCTAATTCTTACAAGGAGTTATTCATATTTGTAGCTCTGAGAGAATTGCACACAAACAGCTCGTAACAGGTGAAACATGACATCACACCATTGCATTTCTCCAAATCATTCAATTGTATTCTAGTAAAACACATTTTCTATTGTGTAGCTTAACAGAGGAAGGGGGAATATGTTTAAACACAGTACATAAAAAAATCTTTGGAATTTTGTTATCTTTAAAATATAAAAGGGGTATCCAGTTCAGTTTTTCCACCAAGCTATTTCTTTAATTGTCCTTTATCACATGGATTTGAATAGGCCTGAGTTAGGTAGCAAATAATCAAAACCGGGTACCCTTTACTGCTACCAGGTTCCGACTCGGGTTCCCTCTTAAAAAATAATTTAGATCTAAATCTTGCAGAATTGGTATATTATTAAGATGACACTAAAAGCACAGTAACTAACTCGTACCAAAAAAATTTAGTGACATTCTTGAGATTTTTTTGGTCCGAGTTAGTGAAATTACCATAAATTTAGTGTAAGCCTAATAACGTACCAGTTCCGCAAAAAAAATAATTTTAGATCAATTTTTTAGTCAGTTGCCCATACCCAATATTTCCGTACAGGGTACTCGGATCTACATGGTTTAGCCTTAGATTTGAGTTTGTTGGATCATAGGAATATTATTAGAGTTGTACGGCTAATGTTACTTCTAAATGTTACTTGTAAAGTTACGTCTAAGTAACTCAGTAACCCAAACAGACTTCTAAGTAGCAATAATCCTTTAAGCTACATGTATCTCTCTTAAAGAAGATGTTCCCAGAAGAATTCCAGACAGAATTACATGTCTGCCACCACTCTCAAGGTTCCTTTCAGTCCAGATTTTAATCTTTAATTTACTTTCCAGGCTGCCGGTCTAACACTTCTCGCAGTCGGAGTTTATTCAGCCAAAATGGGGACAGGTGTCGCCGCACGGTTCGTGGAGGCACGGCTCGGCAAACCGTCCTTAGTGAGGGAGACCTCACGACTCACACCGGTAGAAGCAGTTAAGCATCCAATCAAATTCTTCAAAAGGTGGTTCAGCAATCCAGCAGATGCACTTCAGGGAGTTATTTTAAAGGTGACTAATATTTATTAAAACCTTTTTCATCCAGAAAAATTAGTACGTTGAACTAAGCAGCATGGCATTGGGTTATCTTGTACTATATTTCTTTGATGCATTTGTTATGAAAAGTATTATTTGGTACAAAAGAAAGGCTATTTTCCGGTAATAATAATAATAATAATAATAAATAAGATTTATAATGCGCACATATGCATCCTAATGGATGCACATATAACATTAAATTTACAGATAAGTAAACATGAACAATAAAATAAATGAACAGTGATTTTAAATTTAGTACATATTTGCATAGGTATCACACATGAGATGGGTTTTTAAATTTGTTTTGAATGAGTCAACAGAACAAGACAACCTGATATAGAGGGGTAATCAATTCCAAAGACACGAGCTGCAACAGCAATGATCTGTCACCCCATGTATGGTAGGGTTTTGGTTCACATAAAAGGAGTTTATCACCAGAACGAAGATTACGAAGAGGAACATATAATTTTAGTTAAATGTTAAACTGGGGCACAACCATTCATCGATTTGTAAACAATAAGTAATATTTTGTACATGATGTGGTGAGAAACTGGAAGCCAGTGCAAATCATTCAGGATGGGAGTTATGTGACATGTTTTTTTTGAGAGTATAGATCAAATCAAAGAAATTTACTGTGAGGAGTGACATACAGAAAGTTGCATCTGTTACAATAGTTTTTATCTGTTCATACATTACATTTTGCGTATGTTAAAAAAAATATTCTCCAACTCTGATTGGCCATAATTAAAAAACTACACTTCCTTTTTTTCTCCAAATTTCCCATGCTACTGAATAAAGGTGTTGAAAATCTTTCCCTCAAAAAAACTGTGAAAGAAATAATCTTAATGCAGTGAATACATCTTTATATATTTCCCTGTTTCGCAATTGTATGTACTTTTCATCGCACAGTAACATGGGGGGACATTTTTAGAGCACATATTTGTTACATATACTGTTGTTTACTTAAGAAATCTAAGAAAAATATTGATAATAAATCAATAAAAAATATTTTCTTCCCGTGAACTCCCCAATTTTCCCGCGGTTATTACTGTCGGAACTATATTTTTTCCAGCTCCGCTTTTTTTTCAAAATGTAAAGATTGTTTTAGTCATGATTTAATGTTCTTTTTGATTGAATGTAAAAAAAAGGACATATTTATAGCTGTCCATATACTTTTTAGCACAACATTTGTTTGTCTTGAATAAGCCCATCCAATGGAAGCTAAGAAAGTTGACCATTTTGGTCACAATGTATGACAAATAACTGTTCATGTGATATGTCTGAATTGGAAATGCTTTTGTTGCAAATTGCTTGATAAATGTGAATTAAAATTAATATGCAAATTTGCAAATTACTTGATAAATGTGAATTAAAATTAATATGCGAATTTGCAAATTGCTTGGTAAATGTGAATTAAAATTAATATGCGAATTCTTTCTCTTGTTAGTTCAATTTACTGTAAGAAAATAAGTTCATAATTCATAAGAATGAAATTCAAATCCTTAATCGAGCCTTGAAGGCCCATCTGGCTCGTGCTGTTTTCTTGGCATAAGTGGATGAGAGCACATGACTTTCCCGAGATAGGACGCCAGTCCATCTCAGGTTAACTCCCCAGCAGTGCTGGTACACATTTACAGCTGAGTGGACTGGAGGACACAATGCAGCGCTCATGATTGGAGTCCAACCTGGTACCTTCCGCATACCAGCATGACTCGAAACTGCTGAGCCACTGCACCTCAAGTAATTCAATTAATTGATATGAAAATAAAATGCATTCTCCTTCATACATGGCATCAAAAGCAAAAAAAAAAAACTTGTGTGTATTGTTCTTCTTATTATCTTTAATGTTGTCTTCCAGCCTAGTCTTGAAGAACGGATACGAGAAATTGCCATATCAACCAGAAATACAAAGGCCAATAAAGGACTCTATAGGAATATACTCATGCATGGTCCACCGGGAACTGGAAAAACATTATTTGCCAAGGTAAGGCCACTCTTGATCTACTTACCCACTCAAATTTTCGTCTTATCTGGTCTGAAATGTCAATGTTTTAGTTTGTAAACATTATGCAGAAACGATTTGCCTTCCCACCAAACACCAAGTTTTTTTAGCATTATTATTTTAAGGAGTGATATTGTTTAAATCTCAAAACTTCTACACATGAGGAGTAAAGGCCGTTAGGCTCTGTGCTGAAAATATTTCTAAAAAAAGTGTATCAATTACAACAAAAGTAAGTCATGCATGCTCTCTCCAGACAAATCACTAATAGCTCTAAATGCTTTAAACAGCCAACTATTGTTGCTCAGTAAACTTTCTGCTGCACCACCCTAAACTAAATAGGGCAAGCAAATACACTGTACTTGCTGGTTAACAATAGATCCTTTTATTGAAATAGTGGAGCGGAATGTTCAGACAGGGCTAGTATTCTCGAGGTCGGACATCCGGGAATGTTGTGGTGCACGGCGACGTAACAATGCTTTTGTGACGATCTTAAACTTCACTCAAAGGGAAAAACAAACAGTCAGTTACTGTATTATTGCAGTCAATGGGAGAAAAACATATTTTTTGTAATTTTTTAACAAATACTGGACAGATTTTATTTTTCTTCAAATATGTTGTGTATTAGATAATAGTTTCCAACCTATGTAAGTACCATAAATTTTTGCCGACTGGCCGAGGCAACACAATTATTTTTATAGAAAAATATCCCATTAACTGTAATGATAAAGTTTCCCCTCTAACTTGGCAAAACCACACTGAGCTCGTGCACAGTTACGTCAACTCCGACTTCGAGAATCACACAAATGGTTGTGGTTTTTGACATGCAGCAAGATAAGGCTTTCTGAAATCCGCTGTACGGCGGATATTTTGATCAATTGTAGTAACGGTATTTACACAGCATGATATTTCATGTTTGTAACTCATGTAATGCAAAAATTTAGCTGAAATGGATGCTCTTAATGGCATTAAATGAACAAAAATGATATAATTGCTGTAAATATCCTCAATTTTACAAAGCAATATGTGGCATAACTTCTCTTGTTTACTTTCGTAGAAACTTGCCATGCATTCTGGGATGGATTATGCAATAATGACAGGAGGTGATGTTGGCCCCATGGGAAGAGATGGTGTCAGTGCTATGCACAAGATGTTTGATTGGGCATCCACCAGCAGAAGAGGGTAAGGCTCCATGATTGATAACATAGAGTAAGTCTTCGAGAGATTGCAGGTAGTCTGTGGTGCAGCTGCAGTTCATCTTTGACTGGTTGCTGTAGTTAGTTAGTCTTCAGGTTCCTGTAGTAAGTTTTTGAGTGGCAGCAGTTAGACTGCCAGTTGCAACAGTTTGTCTTTGATTGGCCGCAGTTAGTCATTGGGTGGTTGCAGTAGGGCTTTTGAGTGGCTGCACTTAGTCATTGGGTTACTGCAGTAGGGCTTTGAGTGGCTGCAGTTAGTCATTGGGTTACTGCAGTAGGGCTTTAAGTGGCTGCAGTTAGTCTTTGAGTGGCTGCATTTACTATGAGTTATTGCACTTAATCTTTTGAGTGATTGCAGTTAGACTTTCAGTTGCATTAGTTTATCTTTGATTGTTGCAGTTAGTCATTGGGTTGCAGCAGTAAGTTTTTGAGTGGCTGCAGGTAGTCTTATAGTGGCTGCAGTTATTCTTCTGAGTAGCTGCAATTAGTCTTTGAGCTGCTGCGGTTAATCTTTTAAATGGCTGCAGTTAGTCTTTTGAGTGGCTACAGTTAGTGTTTGAGTTGCTGCAGTTAGTCTTTGAGGGACAGCAGTTAGTCTTTGAGTGGCTGCAGCAGTCTCTGACTGGCTGCAGTTAGTCTTTGAGAGGCTGCAGGTAGTTTTTGATTGGCTGTAGTTTTATATTGATGAATTATCAAGTGTAGGAATATTATAGTATTTTTAAAGATACATTTAAGAATCAAGTAGATGAAAGCCGGTCTCTACTGCTCATTTAAAACCGGCTATGACGTCACAGGGGAGGCTGAGAGGCCCGGGCGCAGCCGAGGGCCTCTGCCCCCTGTGATGTCATAGCTGGTTTTGAATGAGCAGTAGAGACCAAGGCACCTTCTACTTGATTCCGATTCATAAATTCTGACATAAAATTTTAAAAAAGAGAAAATGCAAACAAATTTGAATCATGTTGATAACAAGTTTATTCTCCTAACACATTAAAATAGATTCATTTAACAACAAGATGATAACACAAATATACGCATGCGTGCGGTCGCGAGCAGCAAAAAAAAAAAAAAAAATAGGCTACTATTTTGTTTTGGCGTGAAATATCTAATTTTCATTATAAACCAATAACTACAGGGATAATGTATAAAACAAAAGTGTAAAATTGAGGTGTATGATCTGAAAGACACATTGAAAAGCAACAAGTGCAGATTCATTGTTGATCAACAATTTTAATTCTCCCAACTTGTTTATAGAAATTTATGTGGAAGCTCAAGCCATGTCTCGATACTTCATTCGAACATGGGTAATTAACCAATCAGATGCAAGGATTTCCTTAAAGTATTTATGAATAAAAGATCAAATTTGTCAAATATTCATATCCGTGTCTACTACATACATATCTTATTTAGGGGAACAAATGTATAATAATCAAGAAGTGGTCTCCCTTACTTGTAAATTAAGTCTGATGGATAAAATAGTAATGAATTTAGAGGTCTGTTGACATTTTTGTAGACTTATGCTAAAACTGCCCATTCAGAGCCTAATTTTAGTGTGGCCTTGTCCACTGATAGTGGTCTTGAAAGAAAATCCAAATTGTGTTCTTCGAAACCTGAAATAGTTGCCAGAATTAGTGGTGCGGAATGGAGTTTAGGTTGAAGTATGAAAGGTTTTCTTCTGTTTCCTTGAAAACTTTGCATTTCAGAATACGATACAGAGTTTTTGAAAGCCTTGCGGTTTTCAACCTTTGCCACCGTTGAAACAATATAGTGGTTTGCAGACTACTGTTGTCCATGCCCCTCCAAACTTGCTTTTGCAGGATTTGGGCCTGGACCTCTATTATTTGACGCCTTTAGTGCCATTTCCGTGGAGAAGTGGTGTTGTGAAGATCCAAGCTTTCTCATTTTCTGATTTTGCAAGCTTTAATATTTAATACAATTTTGACATGACATGCTAAGAGTAAACTTTGTTTTAAAATTTGCATTGTTATGACCCGTGCATTAAATACTGTTAATGCACGACAATGATTATTTGGTTTGTTCCATATTTTAATAAAGCGATAAAATATATGTAAACTTTTCTCGTTTTCATTCTTTTTAGTTGTGTTTTTATGCATTTTAGATAATTGAACACAAAAAATTCATAAAAAGATTAATATTTTGGCGTCATGTTTATATGTGTATTTAATGCATGGTTTAAAGGACTTTGCACTCGTAAATGACCCTCCTAAAGTTGGGTCATTCTACTCAGGCCAAAGTCCTTTGCCCATGCATTAAAAATGCATATAAACACTCTGCCTCAACATTAAAGGAATATACCCAAGCTTTTTTTGTAACCTTTCATAAGAAAGAGAAAAAGTTTAGAAACAATTTAATACAAAAATTATGTTGATATGTTATTCCTACCAGGAGATATTCAAATTTTAAGGTTCATAGAAAATGCCAATAAGCAAATAGGAAAAGCAACACATTCTCCCACAAAGTTTATGTATTTCATTAAAATCTATCATCCTTTTTTGTTAGTAAAATCTGCTAGAAAAATAAATTGATGAAAGTTAGTTATTTATATACATTGCCAAATACACCATACTTTGATAACTTTTCGAAAATTGTTTCTAATCATACAGAAACAACCAATTGATGTTCAAAGAAATACATAAACATTTGTAATGGAATTGTTCTATGACATCATCAAACACGAATTCATCATAATGTACAAAAACTTTAAAATTTGTTTGAGAAATCTTTAAAATCCATATCTCCTGAATGGAATATGATATCAACCTGATTTTTTTTTATATCAAATTGGCTTTAAAAGTATGCTCTTGCAAATAAAATTTGATAAAAAACCATATAAATATTTCTTTAATCTTTAATTAGTATAAATCCGTTCTGTTGTTTTCATTGGTCTGATGTCTTCCATGTTATGCTTGATGAAAAACACTTCAAATTTATATCCCTTTGAAGTGATAAGAATCCAGCTGATCCTAGTAAGATTTGGAAATAATGTAAATTATTTTATGTTTTAATGTTAATGATTATTCTTTTGTGATACTCATATTCATGTTTTTATCTGCAGCCTCCTCTTGTTTGTAGATGAAGCAGATGCATTCTTAAGGAAGAGAAGTTCGGTGAGTTCTTATTTGAATAATTTTAAAGAAATTCTTGAGAGGGAAAATATGTATATATTTAATTTTTACATGCACCATTTGCTGTTTCCTGTTTAATAACTTCAGTACAACAAGGCCATCCAATTTTGGCTTCATCATCATCCATTGACTGTGGTTAAGATAAAAGACACCCCGATATGCCACCCTGGATTATCAGCCATGGCTCCAGTCAGTTCTTTAAATCTAAGTCCAGTTTCTCTAGAAATTGTATCTGGATACGTGAGTGGTCGCCTCCCTCTTGCTGGGCATGGTAGCCTCCAGAATAAGACATCAGATGTTAACTGGTGCCTGTCCCTGCAGCAGTGTCCAGCATGTCTCGAGCAATAATTGTCAAGATTGGTGGAAAATTTCCAGAGATTTCAGCTTTCGTTGGGTGGTTTCTACAGGAAAGATTTTGAACCGGCATATGTAGTCTGGTGTATGTGTTATCGAGGCTTTGCTCAAGCCCATGCATAAGTTGTCTGGTGTATATGCCATCGAGGCATTGCTCAAGCCCGTGCATAAGTAGTCTGGTGTATGTGCCATTGAGGCATTGCTCAAGCCCATGCATAAGTTGTCTGGTGTATATGCCATCGAGGCATTGCTCAAGCCCGTGCCTAAGTAGTCTGGTGTGTGTGCCATTGAGGCATTGCTCAAGCCCATGCATAAGTAGTCTGGTGTATGTGCCATCGAGGCATTGCTAAAGCCCGTGCATAAGTAGTCTGGTGTGTGTGCCATCGAGGCATTGCTCAAGCCTGTGCATAAGTAGTCTGGTGTGTCTGCCATCGAGGCATTGCTCAAGCCTGCGCATAAGTAGTCTGGAGTATGTGCCATCGAGGCATTGCTCAAGCCAGTGTATAAGTAGTCTGGTGTGTGTGCTACGAGGCATTGCTCAAGCCTGCGCATAAGTAGTCTGGTGTATGTGCCATCGAGGCATTGCTCAAGCCAGTGTATAAGTAGTCTGGTGTGTGTGCCATCGAGGCATTGCTCAAGCCCGTGCATAAGTAGTCTGGTGTATGTGCCATCGAGGCATTGCTCAAGCCCGTGCATAAGTATTCTGGTGTATGTGCCATCAAGGCATTGCTCAAGCCCGTGCATAAGTAGTCTGGTGTATGTGCTTGCTCAACCTTTTTTTCATAGTGCATGTTTCAACACTGTATAATAAAATACTTTCTTTTATTTTTATTTTTGTATAACTACATGTAAAAGTATGTAAATCTAATTAAGTGTACAGCAGACGGCATTGTTCTTGCCCTACAAAATGGCGATGTAAGCAAAGTCATGTGACCTCATGACGTCAGCTGAAACACCCTTATTGGCATACATGAATGACTGGTTTCCTTCGTTTAATGAAAGTGAGGGTATGACCTCACTTAGACGTATTAGACTGTCTATATGAGCCATTATCTAAAAGAAAGCATAACACCTGTAAAACATTACCTCCTCAATTGCACAAGATATCAAACATTTTTTGCTCAACCAACACAGTGTTGTGTTGAGATTTATAAAATTGTTCAAGAATTTCACTTTTGGGCCTTTAAGCTAATTCCATCTAGCCATTAAGCTCATAGAGCCGGTGCTTATTCCCAGTTTTCATGGCGCAAGCAGATGAGAGTACACAGCTTCCCCTGATGGGATCCCAGTCCATCGCAAATTAACTCCCCAGCAGTGCTGGTACTCATTTTTCACAGCTGAGTGGGCTGAAGCAAGTAAAGTGTCTTGCTCATGGACACAATGTAGGGCTCACGACGGGAATCAAACCCGTTAACTTTCAAATATGAGCATGACACGTTAACCACTGAGCCACTGCACCTCACTGCACTGCACCTTTTGGCTTTTAAAATGTTTAAACATTGTTTGTTTTAGCATCTCTGGTCTTGAAATTTTGGCTTAATATGTTATCTTCTAATCCTTATAATTTGTTAGGTGTAAATTGTAAATTTTGTAGTTATGGCTAGAAAAAGGTGCAATTTTTTCTACTTTGAGAGATTTTTTGGAGATATTCCATGGTGTCATGTCTCACATAAGCTCCCCTCATGCATTTTCTTTCATGATCAAACTGTCCATTGTGCATGAATGGACATCAGGTAATTAACCATAGCTATATCCTAGCTCAATCGAAGTATATTGGGAGAAACTGGTCAGTTTGATGGTTTTCAGTGACTGAAATTTAGGACAGAAATATAAAGAATTGCATTAAAAAGCTCTGAACTACAAACCAATCAATATCTTCTCAATAAAAGCATGGCACATAATTTCAAAAGACTGGGGACTTGACATTTATTACCCTCATGCCATCTTTCTCTTTTAATAACAACAAATCGCCACCACAGGCTGGACACTCACAAACTTGACTCAGAATTTAAAGGGTTGATCATCTGCATCAGTGATGCTCTGGTTACAGTTTTGTTTGTTTTTATGTCTGCTGACTACTGAATTAATCATTTCAGATATTGTCCACCACCTGTATATTCTGAAGTATCCATGTGTAAGGTAGTCCCATACTCATGACTGAGCTTTGGGGATGTGACTTTGTAACGAGTCAAGCTTTCCGAATCACGGCATGGGTGGCTAGTTCCTTTCCTCACTGCATGTCAACCTTCCCCAGCTAATGCCAAATGCCTATTTCACTGCTAGGTACACAGCAGGAGTTTTCAAGTCTCTTTCAAGACTGGGCTTGAACCATTGACCATCAGCATGAAAGAACAAGGTCTTTAAAACTAACCTAGAGCTATCCTACCCTACTGTATGTGTGAATAAATATCATTAAACACTTACTGTTGTCCTCACTGCAGGTAAACCTTCCCCAGCTAATGCCAAATGCCTATTTCACTGCTAGGTATGCAGCAGGAGTTTTCAAGACTGGGCTTGAACCATTGATCATCAGCATGAAAGAACAAGGTCTTTAAAACTGACCTAGAGTTATCCTACCCTACTGTATGTGTGAATAAATATCAATGAACACTTACTGTTGAGCTCTTTATATTCCATGTTTGAATTTCTTGATTAATTGATATTCTCCAATGTTCATTTTGTTCACAGGAAGTCATCAGTGAAGATCTCAGGAGCACGTTAAATGCATTTTTGTACAGAACAGGTGAACAGTCTAACAAGTAAGTGTCTCCCCCCCCCCCCCTTCCTCTTCCAAAATAAGAATGTTGTTTTCCAATGCATTTTAGGTTTACCATGATTTATTAGCATCCCAACAGAACTCAATGGGAGTATTTACATCAGTACGCCCATGACCATTTTATTAACCAGTTGTGGAGCACTTGTTGGAGACACACCAGGGATTAAACCGGGGTACTTCATTGGGAAGCTGAAGATTTACCCCACTGTCACGGAGGTCACTTATAAAGGATTCTTTTAGGGGTCATGCATGTCTATGTTATAGAATGGAGCGTCTGTGACATTTTGTGACAAAATTTCTTTGTCCAAAAATCTGTGCCATTTTGAAAATTTTGTGACAAAATGAGAATAAACAGATGTAATCAAATTTGTCTGACATTTTGTGACATGCTTTACCCCTTCACTCACACTCATTGGTAATTTAATTTGCATGTTAGAGCTGGATTGCATTTTTCATGAAACACATCTAACCAAATGATCCTTTCTATGAGTATCACAGGTCAACTGGTCAACTGGTCATGCTTGTGTGAATCTATGCCAATCAGTTGTGACAAAGTCAAAACTGATGTGACATTCTCTGCAAAAGGTGCCAAAAATTATGTGACATTTGAGACATTTTTGTGACAAATTTTGTATCGTCACATTTTGTGACAAGCCTTCAATCATCACTCCATTCTCTGGTTATATGAAAGAGGACTTTAAGAGAAACTAAATGGTTAAAAAGCGTTTAAAAAATCTTATTCTGTTAGGAGATATTCAAGTTTAAACCTCTGTCTTATCTGTGTTAGAAATGACTGGTGTAGTAAGTCTACTATTTAAAAAAAATCTATTAAACTCTTTTTCTACAGTATTGGAATAACTTTTCCTCAAACTTTCTTGAGATGGTAATACCCTTCCTAGATTCAGTTTATTGCTTTCTTGACATATCCCATGGTTTTTAAGCCAAAAAATCACAGGACAAAATAGGATAGCATACATAAAGACTGAGGAATCTGAGACTATGGCATAACAATTAGTCTGAATTCAGTCATTTCTACACAATGATACCAAACTTTAAGCTGATTTTTGTTTGTTAAAATTGATTTCAAGCTGAGTTTGTTCAACACCTATAGAGGGATTTCATCACGTGATTATTAACTCATCTGGAAGCCATTTTTCCGGGAAAGCGTCGTTGCATTTCATGCTCAGTCACATCAATTGTACAACAAACATACTGCCTGCTAACCTACCCACCAGTACCAGTTCAGCGAATTTTATTGTTTTTGTTTGCGGCAGTGATTTTACTTCATATTTTCCTGACATTTTATATATTCACTGGTTATACGAAGAGTTACTTTTACGTGAACGCCATCTGATTGTTCGTTATACGCAGACAAAGCCTGCATACCTGGCATAAAGTGTTCACTGCAAATCCTAGTGTAAACCGAAGGTTTAAAACGTGCATCGTACAGCAGAAACTCACTTCGAACATCGATCAGGATCAGATAGAAATTGAGAAAACGTCTTTTTATTCCCCGGCACACGTCTATTAGTGCAACCAATGGCACAGGAAGATTCCGGCATAATTATCTTACAAAATTATCTTATATAACAACATGCAAGCCTTTGTAAGTCTAAATAAGTGTACAGCAGACGATCACTCTCGCCTGACAAAATGGCGATGTAAACAAAGTCACCTGACCTCATGATGTCAGGTGAAACACCCATATACAACCACAGCAAAGTTCCTTTTATCCACAGTATATCTGAAAGTAGACAGTGGACGTGGACAGACGGATCAAATATAAAACCTGCTTTGTACTTACATGTTAGGCATACACAATATTTTATTTGTACCATGGCTGGTACTGTATAATGTTATATACCATTAATCCCATTTGGACATCATTTTGTTTTCTATTGTCATGATAGGGTGATAGTATTTTCAGAAATTTGATTGAAAACTTTATGTTCTTAACTTCTTTAATGATTTCCTTTCATTCCTTTTCAGATTCATGTTAGTTTTAGCCAGTAACCAACCGGAGCAATTTGATTGGGCAATAAACGATCGTTTAGATGAAATGGTTGAGTTCAACTCACCGGGACTTGAAGAGAGGGACAGAATGGTTCGTTTCTATTTTGACCAATATGTAATCAAGGCAGCTACTGAGGGCAAAAAGTAAGTAGAGATGGTCTCATTCATATTTGATGCTTTTAAAGGAATATTCCTGTGAATTTTCATTTTCATTTATTGTAAATGAACTATGAAAAGCAAAAAAATTGTAACGCAAAAAAAGAAAAAAAACATTTGATTCCTTTGATAAGTTTGATACAATATGGTGTGAATGTTGTAAATCATCGTATTAAAGGATAAATTAGTTCAGGGTCTAGCAAGTCCCATCTTATACAAAGTCTACTTCAAAGAAAACAAAATGGTGAAGAAAGCATTCAAAAAAATCTTATTTCGTTAAGGAGATATATAAGTCTGAAGTATGGTATCATTTGTGTATAAACGACTGAAATCAGACTACTTGTGATGTCTTTGAAGTTGTGATGTCTTTGGAGTTATTACAATTCAAAAATTTCAACATTGTGAAGAAAGTGACCTTATAGTATAGATTCCAAGTTGGAATTAATTATAAAATTTCCTGCAGTTCTGATTCTCAATACAGGTGTCGAAAATCTTCCCACAGAGTTTGTGAAAAAAATTATATTAATGTAGTAATACATCTTTGTATGCTCCCCTCATTCGCAATTTAATGTGCTATTCATTGCACAATTACACAGGGGCCTTTTTATGAGCACATATTTACCAACCCCAAAAAACATAATGATAATTCTTCCCGCAAATTCTTATTTTCTTGCAATTATAACCGCCAGAACATAGCTTTTGGTGTAGAGTTGATGTCAAACTTTGCCGTTCCATTAAAGGATAAGTTTAGTAGACAAGCATATTTATTGTTCATGGAAGATGCCAATATAAGAAACAATATGGTGTTAGCTATATTCATCCAAGCCATTAGGCTCATTGCTTATCTCCAGTTTCCATGGCGCAAGCGATGAGAGTACATTACTCCCCCTGAGTCTGCCAGTCTATCGCAGATTAACTCCCCAGCAGTGCTGGTACACATTTTTACAGCTGAGTGGACTGAAGCAAGTAGAGTAAAGTGTCTTGCTCAAGGACACAATGCAGCGCTTATGGCGGGAATCGAACTCGGTACCTCTCGAATACAAGCATGACTCCTTAACCACTGAGCCACAGCACCTCTGCCAAATATGGTGTGAATGTTGTAAATCGTTTTAATGAAGGATTAATTACTACAGGGTCTAGCAAGTCCCATCTTATACAAAAGATGACTTCAAAGAAAACAAAATGGTGAAGAAAGCATTCAAAAATCTTATTTTGTTAAGGAGATATTTAAGTTTTAAATATGGTATCATTTGTGTAGAAACGACTGAAATCAGACTAGTTGTGATGTCATAGCCTCAGATTCCTCAAGGTCTTTATGTATTCTATCATATTTTGTCCTTTAGTTTTGTGGCTTTTGTCCATAGGATACGTCCAGGAAGCAAACAGAATCTAGGGAGGATATTTATAATTTACCACCTGAAGAAAGTTTTAGGAAAAATATTGAAATAGGACAAATTTTAAATATATTTTCTTTAAAATAAATTAACAATTGTTAAGAAAGTGAGGATAAGGGCGCCAACGTTCTAAAGTAGACTTACTACATCAGTCATTTCTACAAAGATAATAGCTTTAAACTTGAATATCTCTTTAACGAAATAAGTTTTTGAATGTTTTCTTCACAATTTTGTTTCTTTTGAAGTCCTCTTTCATATAATAAAAACTTGCTTGACCTGAACTAATCCGTTAACTAACTTAACTTAAAACTGTTTAATAGAAGATTGTCATGGTGAAGGTTTTGTAGGTGGAAGATGCATCAGCTCCACACTGCACCTTTAAGTTGGCAGTTTTTTTAATTGATTGAATTATGCATGGGTTTTTTTATGCTTGACCCCTGAACTAATCCTTTAATGGAATAAGATTTATGAATGCTTTCTTCACCATTTTGTTTCTTCTGAATTCCTCTTTCATGTAAGATAGACTTGCTTGACCACTGAACTAATCCTTTAATGGAATAAGATTTATGAATGCTTTCTTCACCATTTTGTTTCTTCTGAAGTCCTCTTTCATGTAAGATGGGCATGCCTGACCCTAAACTAATCCTTCATTGGAATAAGATGTTTGAATGCTTTCTTCACCATTTTGTTTCTTCTGAAGTCCTCTTTCATGTAAGATAGACTTGCTTGACCCCTGAACTAATCCTTAAAGGAGTAATCCAATTTTTGTATTCTATCAGAATTGTATGGAAATGATTTCAATAAAGACCAGAAGTGACATCAGAGCTTTATAATTTCTAGAAAAAGTTTTGAAAAACAACAGAACAAGGTCCTTCATAGTTGTTTATGTGTCTTAATGTTAAACGCAACTGAACATTTTCATGGCAGGCAATATATAAGATTATTAAACCTAAAGGATTAGCTCATTAGTCAAGCAAGTTAATGTAATATTAAAGAGGACTTTAAGAGGAACAATTCTCATTGTCGTGGTGCCATTAAGCCCTCATTAAACAAACAAACAAACAAAATAAACTACTTCAATATCTTATTCCGTTAAGGAGATATTTTAAGTTTAAAGCTCTGTCTTATCTGTGTAGAAGTGACTGGTGTAGTAAGTCTACTATGGAAGGTAGTTAGGCATCGTCATCCTCACTTTCTTAACAATTGTGAATGTATTTTAAAGAAAATCTATTTAACTATTTTACTATTTTAGTTAGTTTTCCTCGACATTTCTTCAGGTAGTAAAGTATCATTACCCTTACAAGATTCTGTTTTACTACTTTCTTCACAAATCCAGTGGTTTTAAGCCACAAAATCGCAGGACAAAATATGATAGAATAAATTAAGACTGAGGAATCTGAGGCTGTGACATCACACAACTAGTCTGATTTTAGTTGTTTCTACACAAATGATACCGAACTTTAAACTTTAATATCTCCTTATAAAAGCAATAAGTTTTTTGAACACTTTCTTCACTATTTTGTTTCTTTTGAAGTCCTCTTTCATATAAGATGGACTTGCTTGACCCCTTTAACGGAATAAGATTTTTGAATGCTTTCTTCACCATTTTGTTTCTTTTGAAGTCCTCTTTCATATAAAATGGACTTGCTTGACCCCTGAACTAATCTTTTAACTTTAACTAACTTAACTTAAATTGTATCATAGAAAATTGTCATGGTGATGGTTTTGTAGGTGGAAGATGCTTCAGCTTCATACTGCACCTTAAAGTTGGCAGTTATTTAATTGATTGAAGGATGCATATGTTTCCTATCATCCTTTCTCTTTTTCTACGACTTTTTTATTTTATTTTGCCCTTTCTAAAGGACCCTCAAGGTTGGAAAATTTGACTTCAGTGAAAAATGTTCTTCGATTGCAAAGGTGACGGAGGGTCTCTCTGGGAGAGAAATTGCTAAGCTGGGTGTAGCATGGCAGGTGAGTAAAATACACTTAAATGCCTTCAATTATATTTATTTTAAAGGACTGTGCAGCCTTCAGCTTATAAGTATGAATGGACTTTGAGAACGTGTAAGGAGTCATGTAGCTCAGTTGGTAGAGGTAGGGAGGGTGGGGGAGAACCCCAACCCCCTGCCTCTGGGTCCCTGTACTGACACCTTTCATGATAGATTATATCAGTATAACTCAGTTGGTAGAGCACACGAGTGAGATGCTGGAGGTACCTGGTTCAAGCCTGGGTCAGGTCTAGCCCGTTTTCCGTCAGCTATGCAGACAGATACGCCGATCATCAAAGCAGAAGTACGTCGTTTGCAACTCCTGCTCCCCATTCAGCTGTTGAGAGAAGTGGCAATGGTTGAATGAACTCAGTCCTTCGGAGGGTTAAGCCATCAGTCCTGAGGATTGGACAGTCACACCCTGCCTGGTTCTGAACACTATTCAAGAAGAGAAGCGTGAAAATGTGGTGTTCATTCACTCCCTGAGCTAATGGATGGATGATGCACCATGTGGGCAGCTCTCTATACTCTAAGCTCTGATGTTTGTTTGTAAAGCGCTCTTGAATATACTTATATAGAAAGGGCACTATATAAAATAATTACTACTGACTAAAATTTTGAATTCTGAGTGGTAACAGTTATCTGTGCAAGAAAATCTCCAAATTCTAATAGGTAAGGAATCATATTTTGTGTATTGTTTAATGATAGATCTTTCGCTTGCTATTATTGGAAGAAATGGAATGAACTTCAAACTATGTCAGAAGTGCTGTTTCTTTGTTCATTTATAAAAGCTGTTGAGAGGTCTTAATTGCCCAGCATGCAAGAGCAATCCATTCTTGATTTTGGTGCTGTATAAATGCTATTGATTTTATTGTACAACCACAGAATAGTCGTCGAAATTAGGTAAAAAACACCCGTGAATTCCTGGCAGTAACGGAAAGTCATAGCATGGAACCTCTTGTCTCAATAGAACATAAAAGTTATTTAAACTTATTCACTGTGGGTTTAATAAAACCACTGAGAGACAGAGATCTCCAGCTTTGCGTTTAGTTTACTTACAGAACATACATACAAATATACAGGGGAAAATGGGGATTCTCAATTACCATTAAAGCTTAAACTACTATCATGACCATGAGACCTGGCCTGCCTAGTTGATCAATCAGACAAGAATTACAATCCCTATCAGTGAAAAATACACTGCATGCAAAGATTCATTCTTTTGCTTTTAACTATAATGAATGACAGAATGGTGAGTTTAGGTATGCTAATTCCGGCATCTTATTCTTAATGTTACACCTCAAAATCATAGTGAGCATTCCTTGTGGTTCCAAGAATGTTGTTTGTGCTGTACTTTAAAGCTTGCAACTTATGCCACAAACCATATGGAAGAAACCAATCAGACCAATCTGGATTGTATTCCTCACACAATAGTCTGATATAAAGAGTTGAGTGAAATTCAACAGTTATACTATTTTCTATAATAGGAAAACCTCTCTGTAGACCAAGGGTTCTTATTCAAAAATTTTGAAGGGCCATCATTTCACAACAGGTTAAGGCCATGGGCCAATCATGTGGCAAAACCAGACATGACAAACAAAACCTGTCAAAACAATCCCTGAATACAAACAAGTTGAGAGCGTGCACAATTAGAAGGATGTATGCCAGATTTGGGCGGTTCTCTTATCCACCTTCCTTTGACAAGCCACAAGCCCAATTTATAGCGGAACTAAAGATACATTTTATTTCATAAGCTGCGATGTTTAGTGAGCTGATCTGACTAGGACAAAACCAATATAAACGAGTAATTTGCAATTTTTACCGAATCTTATTCAGATTGATCTTATATGCAATGGACTGTATTGAATTATATAATGACTATTGTTTGCGGGCCAGATTAGATTGTCTGGCAGGCCAGATTTGTTGCGGCCGCCTAAAAAGAATCGCTGCTGTAGACCAACGAGCCCTGCTTGTACCAAAATGTGTCAGCCAAACTTGTAGCAAAAACCCTTATAAACCCATTTAAAAGAATTTAGAAATTAGGCAACAGATTTCTAATGAACTTCAAACGATTCTGCATTGAGTTCTTAGTTAAAGATGTTGCAGATAGATAGCCTGATCTCATCTTTGAATTGAGTATGTATTTAAGGGGTTTGTCACAGGCTTGGACAAAAAATACAAAAAAGTCACCATTATTTCCACTCGCCAAGTATTTTTAACTACTCGCCAACACTTTCAACTGAAATTTGACAATTTTTGCGCAACTAGCATACCTCTGTATTGCCCTTTTCCTGGGCCTGACTTCATGACCGTACATACAAAAAAACATAGCAAGACTACACACGCGCACAATGAAATAAAGTAGGTGGTTTGAAAAACAAATCAAATCAGCATGCACAAACTTAGTTGGATTTTTAAACATTTAATTTCAGGCCTATTGGCAGAAACAAGTAGGCCCCTACGGCAGAAAGTTTACACTCAGTGCCTGTCGCGGCTCCGGCCTGTATATATACTCATACCGTGTGCATATTTATACTGAATATACTACATACTGGTCCAATATCAGCAGCAGCTCAGTAAATTTGTTTCTGGAATAGTTTGGAAAGTACAGTATTCTATGCATCAGGAGAGCTTCGAAGCTCTGCCTACTTAAAGAAATAAGATAGCGATAGAGATAGCAGTCTAAAACTTTCCATTTCTGTCAAGCAAAGACATTACTCAGCAGGCTGTAGCGTTCCCACCCATATTGACACTGACACATTTCTTGCAAGCTACTTGGGCCAATCAGATTTACCAGTGTAGCTGGGTTACGCTGTAACTTGCTGAAATCAACAAGATATTGCACAGTTTCCCCAGATACTTCCATTGCCTTCATACCATACCGTTCACTGGATGTAAACAGTGTATATGGCTACACACAATAGGTGGTGTTTTGGGCAATTAAAGTTGATGGCTATCGGCCAAATATTGATTAATGTTTTGGTTTTTAATAGAAGTATCTTCTTTTTTTTGTGTGTGGAGGCATTTTTTAGTAGAGAAAAAACACAAGACAGTATTGTAAGTATGTTATGCGAAATAAAACAATTTATCAAAGCAAGATTTTTACTTGCCATGGCTTTATTAAGTGTGGTGAATAACACAGTACAGTATGTTATGATATTTTTACTCGCCACAATTGTTTTTTTTATTGCTCATGGTGAGTAGGCGAGATAATTTTTTCAAGCCTGGTTTGTCAGCTGAAAGGAAGTTGTGCTGTTATGTTTATTTAAAGTTATTAAATGAGAGAAGTAGAAAGACTGGGTGCATTGGAGGGAGGGAAGGTTGGTATGATGATTTGGATGGGAGGGGGGTGTGGGGGGATAATTATTTGGTAAGAGTACTATCGGTAAATGAGAGGATGGCAAGTACGTAGTGAGGTTGATTAGGATTAGGTGGGTAGAGGATTTTAGTCATGGCATAGATGTGAGTGAGAGGGAAGAATGTCAGGCAGAAGATAGCATTATTAGTGAGGATATGAGGGCATAGATGAGGCGAGTTAGAGGGAAGAATGTCAAGCAGAAGATAGCATTATTAGTGAGGATATGAGGAAATAGATGAGGCGAGTTAGAGGGAAGAATGTCAAGCAGAAGATAGCATTATTAGTGAGGATATGAGGGAATAGATGATGCGAGTTACAGGGAAGAATGTCAGGCATTAAGATAGCAATTGATGTAGTTACAGGAAGAATGTCAGGTGAATAGATGATGTTAGTTACAGGGAAGAATGTCAGGCAGAAGATAGTATTATTAGTCAGGATATGAGGGAATAGATGATGCGAGTTACAGGGAAGAATGTCAGGCAGAAGATAGCATGATTAGTGAGGATATGAGGGCATAGATAAGGCGAGTTAGAAGGAAAAATGTCAGATAGAAGATAGCATTATTAGTGAGGATATGAGGGAATAGATGATACGAGTTACAGGGAGAATGTCAGGCAGAAGATAGCATGAGGATATGAGGGAATAGATGATGCGAGTTACAGGGAAGAATGCCAGGCAGAAGATAGCATTATTAGTGAGGATATGAGGGAATAGATGATGCGAGTTACAGGGAAGAATGTCAGGCAGAAGATAGCATTATTAGTGAGGATATGAGGGAATAGATGATGCGAGTTACAGGGAAGAATGTCAGGCAGAAGATAGCATTATTAGTGAGGATATGAGGGCATAGATGAGGCGAGTTAGAGGGAAGAATGTCAGATAGAAGATAGCATTATCAGTGAGGATATGAGGGAATAGGTGATGCGAGTTAGAGGGAAGAATGTGAGGCAGAAGATAGCATGATTAGTGAACATGAGGAAATAGATGATACGAGTTAAAGGGAAGAATATCAGGCAGAAGATAGCATTATTATTGAGGATATGAGGATATAGATGATGTGAGTTAGAGGGAAGAATGTCAGGCAGAAGATAGCTTTATTAGTGAGGATATGAGGGAATAGATGAGGCGACTTAGCGGGAAGAATGTCAAGCAGAAGATAGCATTATTAGTGAGGATATGAGGTAATAGATGATACGAGTTACAGGGAAGAATGTGAGGCAGAAGATAGCATTATTAGTGAGGATATGAGGAAATAGATAATGCGAGTTAGAGGGAAGAATGTCAGGCAGAAGATAGCATTATTAGTGAGGATATGAGGGGATAGATGATGCGAGTTAGAGGGAAGAATGTCAGGCAGAAGATAGCATTATTAGTAAGGATATGTGGGAATAGATGATGGGAGTTACAGGGAAGAATGTCAGGCAGAAGATAGCATTATTAGTAAGGATATGAGGACGAGTATTCTTCAGAGCTAGATTGAAAAGTGAGTGGAAGATGGAGGGTAATTAAGGATTAATGTTGAGGCAAAAGGTTTATATGTGTATTTAATGCATAAGGGAATGAACAGTGCACTAAATACACATTATAAACATGATGCCAAAACATTAATCTTTTTATAAAAAATTTATCCTAAGAGTGTTTAAAATGCATAAAAAACAACTAAAAGAAAAGAAAAACAAGAAATGTTTACATATATTTTACCGCTTTATTAAAAATTTAGCTGTTTTGAGAATGGAATAAACCCAATAATCATGATCGTGCATTAACAGGATTCAATGCACGGGTCATGACAATATAAATACTCCATAGAAATTGTATTATGGTTGTTAATATGTGCGCAAGACATGTTATCAATAACAAGGGGATACAGAATTATCATTTTATAATATCTGGTTTAAGCTAGTTTTTGACAGTAAGTTGCTGGTAAATGAAAAATTTGTAACATTAAATCTTCATTTGTTGCAGGCTTCTGCTTTTGCTTCTGAAGATGGGGTGCTGACGAGCAGGATGATTGACGCAAGGGTTGCAGATGCTGTCAGGCAACATAAACAGAAGGTAGATTGGCAACAGAGCGAAGAGACTAGGTTGGACAAGTTAGAGAAACTCCATGGCATGATATCTTCCACAGATGTAAAGTCTTCTAAAGAAGTAAAGACCAAGTCTTGATGGTAGTTTCCATTTTGCGCCCCCCTGTGACAGTAAGATTGTATCCTGGTGCTGTTTGCGGCAAAAGTTATGTGAGTTTCAAGAAGCGGTTTTCAAACTGGATGTGGAGCAATAAATTTAACTTTCAATCAATACCCACTAATATTCATCTCATTTAAACTGTGGTGAATGACTTGATCAGGGTTTTTAGTCAATGGGAATGATCTGTTAAAGTTTAATCTTTTCTTGTGCCATGAAGCTGGCCTGTGCTTATCCCAAGTTTATACTGTGCAAAGACACAGGTCAATCTCATGTTCAGAGTTGGAAAAAATTGTAGGGTTCTGCGGTTATAACTGCGGGAAAAAATGGGACTTTATGGGTGAACGGGGGTTCACGGGGGAAAATAATTGTTTTGATGAAAATAAAATATAGGAAGAAAAGAAACCCAACGAATTCAATATTTACAAACTTCCAAGTTATTTTGTCTTTAAAAATATGAAGAAGAAAATAGTCCAATAATTAGGAATAAAAGCAAATGACAATTCATTGCACTTTTTATTCCGGAAATTATTCGTGGGAGATTTGAGACTTGTTCAGTTGGAACCGCGGGACATTTTATTATCAATTCCAACTCCGCCCAAAATTACTCCCCATCAATATCGGTACATATTTTACAGCTGAGAAGACTGATATAAGTGAAGTTAAGTCTTTCACAAGATACAGCACAGGACTTGTGTCTGGAATCAAACCCAGGACCTATAGAATACGAGTTGGAATCTCTACTACTGAGCCACTGGACTTACCGAAGAAACATAAAATTGTCAAAATTGTTTTGGACTATAGCATCAGGTTAAAAGTGGGTCAGATCTTTGAAATACTATAATCATCAATCAGTGCAACTAAGGCAGGGCTGAAAAAGATACATGACTCTTTTAACGCATGAAACAATAATGGTAAGCAGGGTGAAAGGGGTATAAGACCTACCAGCAGGAAATTAATAGGTAATTGGCCAGTTAGAGAAGTAGCTTTACATTAGGCTTAACAAAAAATAAGTTTGTGTGCCCTTTCTTGTGGAGAAATTATAAGGAGGGGAGGACAGAAGAAAAAAATTGTAGTTCCCTGCGGATTAAGTATCAAGAAACTTCACTTCTTTTTCAGACTGTTGGTTCCTTTTATTTTGCTCAGTTTTAATATCTCACTGATGCTTTTTGTGTGATTTGGGATTTTCTTTCTGTGAAAGAAATTAAAGCAAGTTTAAGTTATTTTCAGTTCAATACATTGATGATTTTACAGAGAGTGACGATGTGATGTCACTCTTCTACACTAACAAACTTGTTTCAAATATCTTCTGATTGGGACAGATTTTGCAGTAGTTTCTTCAGAGTCCTGTTTGGCCGTCTGCCCTCTTATCATAAAAGATAGATATATTTGAACATTGATCAAGCTAGGTTAAATCTTGTTATTGGGAAAAAGCTAGATAATGCAATTAAAGATTAATGATGAGGCAGAGTAGGTATATGCATATATTTAATGCATGGGGCAAAGGACTATCTACCTACTGTGGTGTAGCGGTTATCATACATGTCTACAGACCACGAGGTCCTGGGTTCAAGCCTGGGCTGGGTAGACACGCCAGTGCACCACAACTGGTTATCAAAGGCCGTGGACATTGACTTGGTTGTCGGTGTTATGTCTGTATGCACTTTGTACCTGTGTTGTTGTCCAGGTTGTATTAAGCGTTTCGTGATAGCATTGGTACTATCATAACCGATTACGCAGGTGACGACCCCGTCATTGTAATTGTGTGTTGACTCGTCGTCGTCGGGGCGACTTTGACCCAAGTGGAATGACCCGATGTAAAGAGAGTCATTGGCAAGTGTAAATTCCTTTGAACCGTGCATTAAGTACGCATATAAACATGATGCCAAAACATTAATCTTTTGATCAAATTTCTGTGTTTGAGTGTTTAGAATGCATTAAAAAGAATTAAAAACAAGAAAAGTTTACATGCATTTTTTTCCCTCTGTTTAGAAATTCACCTGTTTAAAAAAAAAAAAAAATACTCAAGGTGGTGCATTATGGGGGATTTAATGCATGGGTCATGACAATGCAAATACTCCATAACAAATTTTATAACTGATTTTAATGATTTTTGTTTTAGCTTTTTTCATGAATAATGTTTGAAAAGTATGTGCTCATAAGATGTCAAAAACATAAAAAGATGTCACATGATAAATTATATCAAATGTTTATGTGAAAGAGTGTTATATTCTGAGAAAAACTGTTCTGCAATTTGTTCAAAAGATTATTTATAGCTGGCAAATCAAGAGTTTAAAATGTGAATGCAAAATTTATGACATAAATCGAAGGCAAGTTTCACTATTTTCAGTTTGATGCTAATTTAAGCTTTTGTGACAAAAGATTAAAAAAATGACAGATTTACCATAGCAGTTGATAACTGTTCAACTAATGACATCACAAACTTTCATATTTTCATAGTAATTAGGTCTGGAAATTGAAAAAAAGTTGTCTTAGATGCTAGTTTTTTAACCAACGTTTGTGGATTAGTTGTTGTGTTTAGATAATCTAGCTATGGTTGCATGTAGGTGTCACACAAGTTATTGGAAGTTCAATTGACAAGTGCAGATTTGAGAGAATGATTTAAAGCTTCTGCTCCTAAACTCATTACCTTACTTACATAACAGAGGAGAATCCTATGGTGTTGTTTTAGCACAAACTCCACAATTTGAATATTTGTAAATTTGTTGCAAACCTTTCAACTCCAGGAATGTGAAATCTCCTTTTTTTTAACTGATTTCAGTTTTTGTGTTCATCAGTTTCCTCGTTTAATGATACATATCTCCTCTGGTCAAAAGTATATGACACGTCTCCGCTAGTCAAAAATATATGACACACCACCTGTGGTCAAAAATATATGACAAATCTCCACTAGTCAAAAATATATGATACATCACCTGTGGTCAAAAGTATATGACACATCACCTAGCTCTGGTCAAAGGTATATGACACATTACCTGTGGTCAAATGTATATGACACATCTCCCCTGGTCAAAAATATATGACACATCACCTGTGGTTATATAACTTAAACACATCACCTAGCTCTGGTCAAAGGTATATGACACATCACCTCTGGTCAAAAGTATATGACATGAAAAAAATTAGTCATGCTTGGATGATTTACACAGCTATCTCCCCTTTTTCACTGTTTATTCACTCACATATCTGAAGCTTTTAAGAAGAATTTTTGTTTTCATTTTTATACCAAGAATAATTTTAATGATGATTTTTGGTTATTAAATTTTATTAGATATTTTATCTGTTAATTTATAGTGAAGGAAGATCAACATTATTAAAAGGCAGTAAGAAAAAGCTTCTTCAACTCACAATGAAGAAAGGGTCAATGCTGCGCTATGACTAAATTTTGTGTTTCAGAATGATTGAATATTGTTTGAAATACAATAAGTATAAATATATATATATGAAGTATTTTGGTTATTTTTTCATTTCTACAGATTGGTTGCCAAGTAGAAAGTGAGTTCATTGTCATAGGTGGCCATCTTGTAAGATGTAACATTACTGACAATAACGGTAATCACTACCGTCAGACCTGACAAACAGGTAAACCCGGAGCTAGGTTAACCGAGAACCCCTTGTGAAATTATTCTTCAGGAAACAATAATTCCCTATAAAACTTTGAATCCCCCCTTGGAGTGTTTAATAAGAGTTTGATCCCCCTTGGAGTGTTAAATAAGAGTTTGATCCCCCTTGGAGTGTTAAATAAGAGTTTGATCCTCCCTTGAAGTGTTAAATAAGAGTGATCCCCCTTGGAGTGTTAGATAAGAGTTTGATCCCCCCTTGGAGTGTTAAATAAGAGCTTGATCCCCCTTGGAGTGTTAAATAAGAGTTTGATTCCCCCTTGGAGTGTTGAATAAGAGTTTGATTCCCCTTGAAGTGTTAAATAAGAGTGATCCCCCTTGGAGTGTTTAATAAGAGTTTGATCCCCCTTGGCATGTTAAATAAGAGTTTGATCCCCTTGGAGTGTTAAATAAGAGTTTGATCCCCCTTGTAGTGTTGAATAAGAGTTTGATCCCCTTAAAGTGTTAAATAAGAGTTTGATCCCCTTGGAGTGTTAAATAAGAGTTTGATCCCCCTTGGAGTGTTAAATAAGAGTTTGATCCCCCCTTAGAGTGTTAAATAAGAGTTTGATATATCTATCATAGGTTTGGATGGGGAAATATTAGTTTCATAATTCACTTCCTGTACTGACCAGTGCAAAGCTGAGGGAGACCTTATCAATCCAATCCTTTTAAGACGTGTCCAACACGATAGATAAATTTAACATTTCCATATGAATCATATTGTGGATCACCTGTAGGTTTTTAAAAAAACTGATGGATTTGTTAGGCACAACGTACCGGCAGACAACCATAATCATACATTAATTTATATAGCATAAATTTTGTGAAAACGTCAAAAGTGCTTTACATACAAGCAAATTAGATACGAAAACAGAAAGAGGAATACAGAAATGAAAACATACATAACAAGACAGTGGTCAAGCACAATTAGACGATTGTCTTAATAAACAAAAAAAGTTTAGTTTTAAAGGTCAGGGATACATCAATACATTTGAGTTAAGTTGGGAGTGAATTCCACAAGCAAGGACCTTGTTCATATTACCCGTCTTAGAATAGGTCACACCCATCACACTCACTCCCACCTCCTTATTGGCTCCCCCAACCCCTCTGTAACAATTGCCATTGCACCCTCACAGTCCATCACATTCTCCTAGCTTGCCCCCTGTACAACCTTCCTGGAGCTTCCCTCGCTCCCCACAACTCAATTGCCGAATTCTTCCAGAAAAAACCCTCCGGATAAAATTATCTCCTTCCTTCATCATGCTTACCCTCTACAACCACATTTAGTCCTTCTCTCCCACCCCCCTCTCTCTCTACTTTTTTTTCACCCATGCACCTCCTCTCTCGATCCCAGCTTGCTGACTTAGTTCTCGTATTTCTCTCAATCTCCCCGTTTTCTGTCCTTCGTACCTCTAGAATGATCTGACCTCTCAGGCACAATTTGACCCTCCTTGTCTTGGTGCTGTTAAGCCCTCATCAAACAAACAAACATATAAGCAAAGGCTCTTTTCCCAAGAGTTTATGCTTAATTTGGGAACAAGTAGTGACTTTTAATGAAAATCATAGCGGGATTGTTTTTCAACTATCATTTCACGTAAATAATTGGAAGCAAGGCCTTTCATGCACTTGAAAACTTGTAAAATAGTTTTATATTTAATTATATGTTTGGGAAGGGACTTCGAAACAGCATTGATGTGGGAATAAAATGTTTGAAACTTTATCTTTCAAAAGAAACTAGCCCCCTCTATTTTATAAGACCCTGGCTTAGCTTTGCAATAGTACAGTGTATCTATGTAACCATGTTAAATTCTTGGAACATACGGCTTTAACTGTTAAAGTGCACAAACAAACATTCATTTTTCAGGAAGCTGATCATGTTGCAGTGTAGCCCATTGAGGGCCCACATTGGCCCTTTGCGCCCATTGAGGGCCCACATTGGCCCTTTGCGCCCATTGAGGGCCCACATTAGCTCTTTGTGCCCATTGAGGGCCCACATTAGCCCTTTGTGCCCATTGAGGGCACACATTGGCCCCTTGTGCCCATTGAGGGCCCACATTGGCCCTTTGTACCCATTGAGGGCCCACATTGGCCCTTTGTGCCCATTGAGGGCCCACATTGGCCCTTTGCACCCATTGAGGGCCCACATTGGCCCTTTGTGCCCATTGAGGGCCCACATTAGCCCTTTGTGCCCATTGAGGGCCCCTTGTGCCCATTGAGGGCCCACATTGGCCCTTTGTGCCCATTGAGGGCCCACATTGGCCCTTTGCGCCCGTTGAGGGCCCACATTGGCCCATTGAGGGCCCACATTGGCCTTTTGTGCCCATTGAGGGCCCACATTGGCCCATTGAGGGCCCACATTGGCCCTTTGCAAGTGAAGCATAGGGCCCAAAGTTTCATAATTTAAGGACAAATTTGATAAGAATTTGAGTGTAATATTTCAGAAGACATAGCATAGAGCCTGATTTTGGGGGGCAAATGAAAATACCCAAAAACATAACGTCACTGTCAGTACGTGACCCTGAAAGTTACCTTGCCCAATTTGTTCTGCAGCTGCTGGAAAATATACTACTAGGGGAGAGATTGCCCCACCTCCTATGCCTATGACTAAAACTTGTTGTGCTTACTGTGACCTCCCCCCCTTCCTTCTAACTCCATTGCCCCTCCTCTTGGTGGTTTTGGACATTATCAAGTGTATTACAGGAGACATATAAGTCGGACATATTCCTTATTTCATTTCATAGAGAATTGAAAAATAAACCAACGACCAAAGTCAAAAGCGTATTCCTTTCTCACGATATTCATATTTAAAGTTGACACATGGAATCTGCCATTTTGCACAATTCCATATAAAAATCTTGTCAAACTTGACTTTATTTACCCAACAAAGCAACAGAATGTAATGTATTTCTTTATACTATTTTAAAAAGAAATTGTTTCAATTTTGCAAAGCTTGTTTTGGTAATATCATGTACACACAAAAATGTCCTTGACCCATACCTAAGGAAAGTAATTGTTCATAAGCTAGAAAACTTGAGATAGATTGTAAAGAAATGCATAACATTCCAACATCCTACTGAGCTGATGACATCATCCGCATGTTTTAAAATCAAAATGGCTGCCCCCATAGTGGTGGAATTAATGTGTTTGACAATTACTTTCGCCCATCCTCTGCAGGAAAAGTATTATTTTCTGGATACCAAGCCATGTTGGCATCCCTGGCAATGACAGGGCTGAAGCAGCCACTAAGCTTGCCCTCAACCTCCCCTATCCCATTTCCCAAAACCCTTTCTGACATCAAACCGCTTATCGCTTCCCTTGTTTGTAGCTGGCAAACCTCATGGGACTCCCAAATTAATAACAAACTTCACATCATCCAGCCCACCATTCCGATCAAACCCACCATCCACAAACCTCTCTTGTATCGACAACGTTCATATTACCCATCTTAGAATAGGTCACACCCACCTCACTCACTCCCACCTCCTTATTGGCTCCCCCCAACCCCTCCGCAACAATTGCCATTGCACCTTCACAGTCCATCACGTTCTCCTTGCTTGCCCCTTGTACAACCTTCCCAGAGCTTCCCTTGCTCCCCACAACTCAATTGCCGATTTCTTCCAGAAAAACCTTCCGGATAAAATTATCTCCTTCCTTCATCTTGCTTTCCCTCTACAACCATATTTAGTCCTCCTCTTCCACCCCCCTCTCTCTACTTTTGTTTTCTTCACCTATGCACCTCCTCCTCTCTCGATCCCAGCTTTCTGACTTTTAGTTCTCGTATTTTTCTCAATCTCCCCCTGTTTTCTTTCCTTCCTACCTCTAGAAGGATCTAACCTTTTTAGGCACAATTTGACCCTTGCTGTCGTAGTACCGTTAAGTCCTCATCAAACGAACAAAAAATATGTTAGCTTGCTTTTAATATGAGTTGTGAAACTTGGTCCGAAAATTTGTTATTTTTAATTCTATCATATGAAGTAAGGATTATATCAGACTTTGTCTCCTTTAACAAAACTATATAAATATTTTAATAGGTGCTGTATCTGGATAGGTAAGTAGAACTAGAATGCTTCTCTGAAACTTCAAAGAAACTTAAAAGAGCATTGTTCACACTTAATGGTGAGGTATAGTGTGCATTTGCTGCAATATGTTTGATCTGAGATCAAAAGTATGTGGCTTATGACTTACTAACTTCACATTTCTAGTTTTGTTATGATATTAACATTCTGACATGAATAGCAATCAAAATGTTTGTCTTGCCATGAATAAAAAGCAAATAAAAGTTCCCTTGCTTCTAAAGAATGTTAAATTAGGGGTTTGGGAAATATAAACAATGAGCATTATGTGGGGTAGAAGATGACATGATGATAACGTAGCTGAAGGAATTAGCATGAGGTCATGTGGGACAGGGTGGAATTGTATGTAGGGCAGGGTGCGGTGGGATGTTGGTCAGGATGTGTTGGCATGTTAGACAGGGTGGATTGGCATTAAAACATGGTGGGTCGGCATGTGGAACAGGATGGGTTGGCATGTGGAACAGGATGGGTTTGGCATGTGGAACAGGATGGGTTGGCATGTGGAACAGGGTGGGTTGGCATGTGGAACAAGGTGGGTCATCATGTGGGACAGGGGGGAATGTCATCTGGATTTCAGTAGTGATGTGGGTCATGCAAGTGGTGGAATGACATACAGTATCTGGTTTTTAGGTGTGATTGCATAGAGTATAGACATGGGATAACATTTGGGATAGGTTGGGATGGAATGTGGGACAGTCTGGAATATGCATTATTAGCGGTGAGGGGATTTGTATTGTTTCCAATGTCTAGTTTGTTATACGTTAAGCAATATTGTTTCGCATAATTTTGCTTTAATGTTATTGTACATTTTTCATGCTGCTTGACTTTGCTCGACACATTTTCTTAAATTGGAAGTTGTATTACAATCCAGGATGTAGTTCTGGGAATGTGTATGGACTGGGGAAGGGTACAGGTTGGAAAGGGAGTTTAATGGCATTCTTTTATTGACATTGGCAAGTCAGGGCCTCTCCTTTCTTTGTTATTCAATCGATAGAACTTAAAGAGGTGTTGTAGTTATAAAGACTGCTACATTTTACATGTTTTCTGAGTTACTGGGTGAGGTAACTTTGAGCTTTTTTGTCTCAAAATATCTGGGAAACCTCAAACAATATTTTGAAGCTTGTAGTGCAACTGAAAATGTAAGTGCATCTTTCAAAGATCAACAGGAAAGATGTTGCAAGCACAGCGGTGCTCACTCCTGCAAGTAGTAATGGGTTAATGCCTTTCCTTTAACATCTGGTACTAGCTAAATCCATTTGAGCCATTAGGCTCATTGAGCCGTTGCTTATCTCTGGTTTCCATGGCGCAAGCGGATGAGAGTACATGACTCCCCCTAGACAGGATGCCAGTCTATCGCAGATTAACTCCTCAGCAGTTAGCTGGTACTCATTTTACAGCTGAGTGGACTGAAGCAAGTTGAGTAAAGTGCCTTGCTCCAGGACACAATGCAGCACTCACAATGGAAATCAAACTCGGTAACTCTCGAATACGAGCAGGACTTCTTAACCACTGAGCCACAGCACCTCCTTAACCACTGAGCCACAGCACCTCCTTAACCACTGAGCCACAGCACCTCCTTAACCACTGAGCCACAGCACCTCCTTAACCACTGAGCCACAGCACCTCCTTAACCACTGAGCCACAGCACCTCCTTAACCACTGAGCCACAGCACCTCCTTAACCACTGAGCCACAGCACCTCCTTAGCCACTGAGCCACAGCACCTCTTAACCACTGAGCCACAGCACCTCCTTAACCACTGAGCCACAGCACCTCCTTAACCACTGAGCCACAGCACCTCCTTAACCACTGAGCCACAGCACCTCCTTAACCACTGAGCCACAGCACCTCCTTAACCACTGAGCCACAGCACCTCCTTAACCACTGAGCCACAGCACCTCCTTAACCACTGAGCCACAGCACCTCCTTAACCACTGAGCCACAGCACCTCCTTAACCACTGAGCCACAGCACCTTAACCACTGAGCCACAGCACCTCCTTAACCACTGAGCCACAGCACCTCCTTAACCACTGAGCCACAGCACCTCCTTAACCACTGAGCCACAGCACCTCCTTAACCACTGAGCCACAGCACCTCCTTAACCACTGAGCCACAGCACCTCTACATCTGGTACAGGTCTACTAAAAAATGTGGATTGTGTCAGCTCCTTTCCTTTTTATTGAACATTACAAGATGGTTATTCCATGCTGCCTGCATGTGTTTGGCAGGATCATACCTGCTCCCAATATTGACAGTGGTGTAGCCACTTTTTCGGATTAAGCTGGTTGCCGATGGGGAACATTGCTTACACCCTATTGTAATTTGAAGTTATCTCAAAATATCAGTTTTACACTGCACAAGCTATGTTTAAAGGATAGGTATCATCCCGTAAATACATTCCAAAGTGAATGCCGTCAAGCTGGATAAACGTCACTTCCGGTTTTCAATTTTTCCTATGAATCACGAGAAATCTGCAATGTTATCGATCATACATCTGCCAGACCAAACATATTGTCCCTCTTTCCGCATACTGACAAATGTCTGGTTTAGGTGAAACGAAATTTGGTGCAAAATACTGAATTATTATTTCTGCATACTGGCGAATGTCTTTGATACTTCATTAAATAAGATTTTGCTTAAAATATCTTTATTGTAAGTACAATTGTCAATAGATTAGCATTTTCTCTTTCCAATGATATATAAAGCTATATAATACAATTATCAACTTTTATTTCACCAAGCTTCAAAATTTTCCAAACATTCGTCAGTATGCGGTATTAATCATTTCAATTTTGACATTCATCACCACACAAATGACATTTGTCACTATGCGAAAAGAGGGACGATACGGGCCTACATGTGTTTTTGATAATGTCACAGATTTCTCATAATCAATAAAGAAAGTTGAAAACCGGAAGTGACACTGCCAGCACGGCGGCGTTCACTTCTGAATTTATTGGACAATACCTTTCCTTTAAATAACAAACAAAATGGTAATCCCCTCAAGTCTTTAAGCATATTGTTTGGGGGATGCACACAACCATTTAACCCAATCCCCCCGATTGCACCCATGAGGGTCTGATAGGGATACACAGGGTTTATCTTCATGTCATTGCTTGGCTTTCACAAGGTGTGGATTAAATGTTAAATGTCATATGACTACATTTGTAGTAATGTGAGAAGGAATGGCTAGGGTCTTGCGTGAAAGTTTCATGGAAATAGGTGACATCTTGACTTCCATAGCAAAAAGACTTCCTACTTCTTCCTGTGCCATTCTGTAATATGGGACAGAGAAAGTGGGGCCAAACTCTTGTTAAAACAAATGGACTTTTCTGTTCGCATTTGACTGAGTAGTAATCTCTTTTGAACAATATTGATGTTGTGGATGGATGGTGAACCAGATTCCAATTTGAATTGAAAAATATTTCATTTTGTACAAAATATATTTAATGTTGTACCAATATATTCAAATTGTCATTTTTGCTTTTTACCATACTGTAATCTGAACCTACTTTCTTGGAATAATTGGGAAAGAGGGGAATGGGGACTTCTGATCAAATTTTAGTGCCTCTGCCTGGAAGGGGTGGGGAAGGAATGTGTTTTTTTACAACAACACTGCACCGCATTTAAGTTTCTCCCGTCTGCTGTTCAAGCTGGATATGCCACTGCCTGGAAGGGGAGGGAAAGGGTGTTTTCTACATTAACACTGCACCGGATTTAAGTTTCCCCTTCTGCTGTTCAAGCTGGATATGCCACTGCCTGGAAGGGGTCTGAAATATGCCACTGCCTGGAAGGGGCGGGAAGTGTTTTCTACATTAACACTGCACCGCATTTAAGTTTCCCCTTCTGCTGTTCTGCTGTATCCACTGCCTGGAAGGGGCTGGAAAGAAGGTGTTTTTCTACATTAACACTGCACTTTAAGCCTGGTTCAAGCTGGATATGCCACTGCCTGGAAGGGGAGGAAAGGAAGGTGTTTTTCTACATTAACACTGCACCGCATTTAAGCTTACCCCTTCTGCTGTTCAAGCTGGATAGGAAGGAAGGTGCCACTGCCTGGAAGCCACTGGGGGGAAAAGGAAGGTGTTTTTCTACATTAATACTGCACCGTTTAAGTTTTGCTGTTCAAGCTGGATATACTGCCTAGAAATGGGCGGGGAAAGAAGGTGTTTTTCTACATTAACACTGCACCGCATTTAAGTTTCCCCTTCTGCTGTTCAAGCTGGATATGCCACTGCCTGGAAGGGGCGGGAAAGAAGGTGTTTTTCTACATTAACACTGCACCAAGATTTAAGCTTACCCCTTCTGCTGTTCAGCTGGATATGCCACTTGGAAGGGGCGGGAAAGAAGGTGTTTTTCTACATTACCTGCACCGCATTTCTCCCGCTGCTGTTCAATGCTGGAAGGGGCGGAAAGAAGGTGCCACTGCCTGGAAGGGGCCACTGCCTAGGGATGGAGGAAGGAAGGTGTTTTTCTACATTAACACTGCACCGCATTTAAGCTTACCCCCTTCTGCTGTTCAAGCTGGATATGCCACTGCCTGGAAGGGGGGGGAAAGAAGGTGTTTTTCTGGATTTAAGCTTATGCCACCACTGCCTAGAAGATGGAGGGAAGGAAGGTGTTTTTCTACATTAACACTGCACCGCATTTAAGTTTCTCCCTTTGCTGTTCAAGCTGGATATGCCACTGCCTGGAAGGGGGCGGGGAAGGACTGCACCGCATTTAAGTTTCTCCCTTTGCTGTTCAAGCTGGATATGCCACTGCCCGGAAGGGGCGGGGAAAGAAGGTGTATTTCTACATTAACACTGCACCGCATTTAGGTTTCCCCTTTTACTGTTCAAGCTGGGTATGCCACTGCCTGGAAGGGGGCGGGGAAAGAAGGTGTTTTTCTACATTAACACTGCACCGCATTTAAGTTTCCTGGATATGCCACTGCCTAGAAGATGGAGGGGAAGGAAGGTGTTTTTCTACATTAACACTGCACCGCATTTAAGTTTCTCCCGCTGCTGTTCAAGCTGGATATGCCACTGCCTGGAAGGGGCGGGAAAGAAGGTGTTTTTCTACATTAACACTGCACCGCATTTAAGTTTCCCCCTTCTGCTGTTCAAGCTGGATATGCCACTGCCTGGAAGGGGCGGGAAGGAAGGTGTTTTTCTACATTAACACTGCACCGCATTTAAGTTTCTCCCGTCTGCTGTTCAAACTGGATATGCCACTGCCTGGAAGGGGGGGGAAGGAAGGTGTTTTTCTGCAATCTGGATATGCCACGCGGGATGTTTAAGTTTCCCCTTCTGCTGTTCAAGCTGGATATGCCACTGCCTGGAAGGGGAGGGGAAGGAAGGTGTTTTTCTACATTAACACTGCACCGCATTTAAGCTTACCCCTTCTGCTGTTCAAGCTGGATATGCCACTGCCTGGAAGGGGGCGGGGAAGGAAGGTGTTTTTCTACATTAACACTGCACCGGATATGCCACTGCCTGGAAGGGGGCGGGAAAGAAGGTGTTTTCTACATTAACACTGCACCTCCCGTCTGCTGTTCAAGCTGGATATGCCATTTAAGTTTTTCTCCCCTTCTGCTGTTCCACTGCTGGAAAGAAGGTATGCCACTGCCTGGAAGATGGGAGGGGAAGGAAGGTGTTTTTCTACATTAACACTGCACCGCATTTAAGTTTCTCCCGTCTGCTGTTCAAGCTGGATATGCCACTGCCTGGAAGGGGCCACTGCCTGGGAAAGGAAGGTGTTTTTCTACATTAACACTGCAATCTGGATATGCATTTAAGTTTCTCCACTGTCTGCTGTTCAAGCTGGATATGCCACTGCCTGGAAGGGGGCGGGGAAGGAAGGTGTTTTTCTACATTAACACTGCACCGCATTTAAGTTTCTCCCGTCTGCTGTTCAAGCTGGATATGCCACTGCCTGGAAGGGGGCGGGGAAAGAAGGTGTTTTTCTACATTAACACTGCACCGCATTTAAGCTTACCCCTTCTGCTGTTCAAGCTGGATATGCCACTGCCTAGAAGATGGAGGGGAAGGAAGGTGTTTTTCTACATTAATACTGCACCGCATTTAAGTTTCTCCCGTCTGCTGTTCAAGCTGGATATGCCACTGCCTGGAAGGGGGCGGGGAAGGAAGGTGTTTTTCTACATTAACACTGCACCGCATTTAAGTTTCTCCCGTCTGCTGTTCAAGCTGGATATGCCACTGCCTGGAAGGGGGCGGGGAAGGAAGGTGTTTTTCTACATTAACACTGCACCGCATTTAAGTTTCTCCCGTCTGCTGTTCAAACTGGATATGCCACTGCCTGGAAGGGGGCGGGGAAAGAAGGTGTTTTTCTACATTAACACTGCACCGCATTTAAGCTGGATATGCCACTGCCTGGAAGGGGAGGGAAAGGAAGTGTTTTCAAGCTGGATATGCCACTGCCTGGAAGGGGGGGGAAGGAAGGTGTTTTTCTACATTAACACTGCACCGCCTGGATTTTTCGTTAACACTGTTTCTCCCCCTTCTGCTGTTCAAGCTGGATATGCCACTGCCTGGAAGGGGAGGGAAGGAAGGTGTTTTCTACATTAACACTGCACGTTTAAGTTTCCCCTTTTACTGTTCAAAGCTGGATATGCCACTGCCTGGAAGGGGCGGGGGAAGGAAGGTGTTTTCTACATTAATACTGCACTGCAAAGCTTACCCCTTCTGCTGTTCAAGCTGGATATGCCACTGCCTGGAAGAGGGGAGGAAGGAAGGTGTTTTTCTACATTAACCTGCACCGCATTTAAGCTGCTGTTCAAGCTGGATATGCCACTGCCTGGAAGGGAGGGGAAGGAAGGTGTTTTTCTACATTAACACTGCACCGCATTTAAGTTTCCCCTTCTGCTGTTCAAGCTGGATATGCCACTGCCTGGAAGGGGAGGGGAAGGAAGGTGTTTTCTACATTAACACTGCACCGCATTTAAGCTTACCCCTTCTGCTGTTCAAGCTGGATATGCCACTGCCTGGAAGGGGGCGGGGAAGGTGTTTTTCTACATTAATACTGCAAATATGCCACTGCCTGGAAGGTGTTTTTCTACATTAACACTGCACTGCTGTTCAAGCTGGATTTAAGTTTCTCCCCTCTGCTGTTCAAGCTGGATATGCCACTGCCTGGAAGGGGGGGGAAAGAAAGTGTGTTTTCTACATTAACACTGCACCCGTCTGCTGTTCAAGCTGGATATGCCACTGCCTGGAAGGGGGCGGGGAAAGAAGGTGTTTTTCTACATTAATACTGCACCGCATTTAAGCTTACCCCTTCTGCTGTTCAAGCTGGATATGCCACTGCCTAGAAGATGGGAGGGGAAGGAAGGTGTTTTTCTACATTAATACTGCACCGCATTTAAGCTTACCCCTTCTGCTGTTCAAGCTGGATATGCCACTGCCTGGAAGGGGGCGGGGAAAGAAGGTGTTTTTCTACATTAACACTGCACCGCATTTAAGTTTCTCCCGTCTGCTGTTCAAGCTGGATATGCCACTGCCTGGAAGGGGGCGGGGAAAGAAGGTGTTTTTCTACATTAACACTGCACCGCATTTAAGCTTACCCCTTCTGCTGTTCAAGCTGGATATGCCACTGCCTAGAAGATGGAGGGGAAGGAAGGTGTTTTTCTACATTAACACTGCACCGCATTTAAGTTTCTCCCGTCTGCTGTTCAAGCTGGATATGCCACTGCCTGGAAGGGGGCGGGGAAAGAAGGTGTTTTTCTACATTAACACTGCACCGCATTTAAGTTTCTCCCTGCTTCTGCTGTTCAAACTGGATATGCCACTGCCTGGAAGATGGAGGGGAAGGAAGGTGTTTTTCTACATTAACACTGCACCGCATTTAAGTTTCTCCCGTCTGCTGTTCAAGCTGGATATGCCACTGCCTGGAAGGGGCGGGAAAGAAGGTGTTTTTCTACATTAACACTGCACCGCATTTAAGTTTCCCCCTTCTGCTGTTCAAGCTGGATATGCCACTGCCTAGAAGATGGAGGGGAAGGAAGGTGTTTTTCTACATTAACACTGCACCGCATTTAAGTTTCTCCGTCTGCTGTTCAAGCTGGATATGCCACTGCCTGGAAGGGGCGGGGGAAGGAAGGTGTTTTTCTACATTAACACTGCACCGTTTCTCCCGTCTGCTGTTCAAGTGTTTTGGATATGCCACTGCCTGGAAGGGGGGAAAGAAGGTGTTTTCTACATTAACACTGCACTTTAAAGCTTTCCCCTTCTGCTGTTCAAGCTGGATATGCCACTGCCTAGAAGATGGAGGGGAAGGAAGGTGTTTTTCTACATTAACACTGCACCGCATTTAAGTTTCTCCCGTCTGCTGTTCAAGCTGGATATGCCACTGCCTGGAAGGGGGGGAAAGAAGGTGTTTTTCTACATTAACACTGCACGTTTTTGGATATACCAACACTAGAAGATGGAGGGGAAGGAAGGTGTTTTCTAAGTTTCTCTCCGTCTGCTGTTCAAACTGGATATGCCACTGCCTGGAAGGGGCGGGAAGGAAGGTGGAAAGTTTCTCCCGTCTGCTGTTCAAGCTGGATATGCCACTGCCTGGAAGGGGGCGGGAAGGAAGGTGTTTTTCACTGCACATTAATTTCTCCCGTCTGCTGTTCAAACTGGATATGCCACTGCCTGGAAGGGGCGGGAAAGAAGGTGTTTTTCTACATTAATACTGCACCGCATTTAAGCTTACACCTTCTGCTGTTCAAGCTGGATATGCCACTGCCTGGAAGGGGGAGGGGAAGGAAGGTGTTTTTCTACATTAACACTGCACCGCATTTAAGCTTACCCCTTCTGCTGTTCAAGCTGGATATGCCACTGCCTGGAAGGGGGAGGGGAAGGAAGGTGTTTTTCTACATTAACACTGCACCGGATTTAAGTTTCCCCCTTTTACTGTTAAAGCTGGATATGCCACTGCCTGGAAGGGGGCGGGGAAGGAAGGTGTTTTTCTACGTTAATACTGCACCGCATTTAAGCTTACCCCTTTTACTGTTCAAGCTGGATATGCCACTGCCTGGAAGAGGGAGGGAAAGGAAGGTGTTTTTCTACATTAACACTGCACCGCATTTAAGCTTACCCCTTCTGCTGTTCAAGCTGGATATGCCACTGCCTAGAAGGGGGAGGGGAAGGAAGGTGTTTTTCTACATTAATACTGCACCGCATTTAAGCTTACCCCTTCTGCTGTTCAAGCTGGATATGCCACTGCCTGGAAGGGGGAGGGGAAGGAAGGTGTTTTTCTACATTAATACTGCACCGCATTTAAGCTTACCCCTTCTGCTGTTCAAGCTGGATATGCCACTGCCTGGAAGGGGGCGGGGAAGGAAGGTGTTTTTCTACATTAATACTGCACCGCATTTAAGCTTACCCCTTCTGCTGTTCAAGCTGGATATGCCACTGCCTGGAAGGGGGCGGGGAAAGAAGGTGTTTTTCTACATTAATACTGCACCGCATTTAAGCTTACCCCTTCTGCTGTTCAAGCTGGATATGCCACTGCCTGGAAGGGGCGGGAAAGAAGGTGTTTTTCTACATTAATACTGCACCGCATTTAAACTTACCCCTTCTGCTGTTCAAGCTGGATATGCCACTGCCTGGAAGGGGGAGGGAAAGGAAGGTGTTTTTCTACATTAATACTGCACCGCATTTAAGCTTACCCCTTCTGCTGTTCAAGCTGGATATGCCACTGCCTGGAAGGAGGCGGGGAAGGAAGGTGTTTTTCTACATTAATACTGCACCGCATTTAAGCTTACCCCTTCTGCTGTTCAAGCTGGATATGCCACTGCCTGGAAGGGGGCGGGGAAAGAAGGTGTTTTTCTACATTAATACTGCACCGCATTTAAGCTTACCCCTTCTGCTGTTCAAGCTGGATATGCCACTGCCTGGAAGGGGGAGGGAAAGGAAGGTGTTTTTCTACATTAATACTGCACCGCATTTAAGCTTACCCCTTCTGCTGTTCAAGCTGGATATGCCACTGCCTAGAAAGGGGAGGGGAAAGAAGGTGTTTTTCTACATTAATACTGCACCGCATTTAAGTTTCCCCCTTCTGCTGTTCAAGCTGGATATGCCACTGCCTAGAAGGGGACGTGGAAGGAAGGTGTTACCGAACAAACTTATCCACACTTTGCTATTCACTGAACACTTAAATGCTAAAAACAAAAGCCACATCATTGTTTTGTTTATATTTCAGAATTTTATTCTTTGATCTTTCTAATCACTTCTTCCAAAAGATTGCATCTAATTCTAAAAAGTAGGAAATAATTAGATTTGTTTCACCAATTCTATTGGTATCAACTTACAGTAAAGACTACCTACAATGATTTTTTGGCACCAAATTACCCCTTTATTTCAGGCACGAATTTCACTTTGGCAACAAAAGAATAAAAAGGATAGTTCTAAGAAAAGGGTAAGATAGTGAACAATTTAACACCGAGGTAATTAACATAAGTATTTTATAAATGGTTTGTCACTAGCTTCAGATCAATTCTTAAGACAAGGAAATTATAAAAACATTAATGATAAAAAGTAAATTGGCATTAATTTCATCTTAAAACCATTTGGAAACTTAATCTTTTTCAAACAGCAAAATGAAGGGAGATGGGTGTCAATTTATTTATAGTCCACGATGAGATTATTTAAAAAGTTTTTTCCTGAATTTCAACCGAAAACAGGCCTATAGGCCCAGCGGACGCAGTCTGAAGTGGTGGTGGTGCTGCAGGTCTAGCGGACAAAATACAGTTGATGTTTTGAAACTTTTACTTGTTTCGTTATATTTCTTTCTATTATAAGTTTGTCCCATCCAAAATAAGGTGTACTTAGAGGCATAGAAGAACTGCACAATTCACTCTAAACCAATGAAATAGTACCCGTGTAGCAGATTAAAAAACTTTTCAAATGTCTTCTGAAACCGTATCTAATATGGTCGAATGACCTTGAAAATCGCTGGGAGCGGCCCTCCCTCAGACCCCTCCCCTCTCCAGTTAGTATATTGTGTGCCGTTGGTAAATCTGGTCGAGATATTCCCGCCTCCCAGTCTTCCCGACTGAAAATAATAGAAGGTACTAAGCAATCATCTGCGTATTACACCAACAATCTATGCTCCCTTTATGGAAGTATGTTTTACCCATAATCACACAGATATTGATATTGAAATATTTTCCTGTTTTGAAGAAGATTTGGTCAATTTATTGATATCAATTCTATTTCTAAAAGTAACAACAGAAAATATATGTACTGTCCTTCCTTTTGTAAAAAATTACACAAAAATAGGTCCTTAACAACCTCCAAGAAATATTCCCACAACAAAGATTTCTATTGCATTTAAATGCATTTCTACCGGATATATTTTCGATTTGTGTTTCCATATTTTGGATCTTACTTCCTGTTGGAATGTAAATTGGCATCAATGTATAGTACCACAGAAACCGGATTAAACTTGTCTAAAAATGTGCTCTTACTGAGATCAATTTCACCTTTTAGAGAAACTTAATTTTTCATATCAAATATATTTTACTAAGTACATGTACATCATTCCCACATGTGTTTGTAATTAAAAAGTAAATGAAATTATATTACACACATCAGCAATTTTTAACAGGCGGCCTGCGGCCCGCCAGACAATCCAATCTGGCCCGCGAACAATTGTCATTATATAATGCAATACAGTGCATTGCACATAAGATCAATCCGAATGAGATCGTTAAAAATCGCAAAATACTCGTTTATTTTGGGGGTTTTCCTACGCAGATCAGCTCACTAAAACATCGCATTGTGGCTTATCAAATAAAATGTTCTTTAATTCTGCTATAAATTTGGCTTGGAAGGTGGATAAGAGAACCACCGACATCTGGCGTACATCCTTCTAATTGCGCACGCTCTCAACTTGTTTGTATTCAGGATTGTTTTGACGGGTTTTGTTTGTCACATGACGCTGGTTTTGCCACGCGATTGGCCCACGGCCTAAGGCTGTTGTGAAATGATGGCCCTTCGCAAAATTTGATTAAAAATGCTTGACATACATGATTTCAAAAAATATCAAGTATAACTGAACTCTTTATATAAAACCAAATGCTGAGGTGTGTTAACAAGAGAAAACAAAACAAAAAACATGGCTTCAAAGTTTGAAGGTACCGTATTCGACGTATTAAGAGCCCCTGCTCTAATAAGCGCCGACCCAACATTTTTTGACTGATAACATAAATTTGAAGACTAAAAATACTCAAATTTTGCTACATTCTTTGCTTATTTTGTGTATGACGCTCACAGTGTTTTAGTGTTGGTTATTGTGGGGCTAGTATATACCTGTTGACATATATGCAGTTTGAATAGCAAGTACACTGTAAGCGAACCCCGGGCATTAGCGCTTATTAGGAAGAAACTTCGGGCCTAAAAAGTGGTGCTTATTATGTCGAATACGGTATTTCCCCTTTTCCATATACCACACTTTTTAAACTTGAAATAAAACACTATGCTACTGCAATAAATAATTCATAGGATTCCCAAAACCTCTTGAGAAGTATTTCGAAAAGAGAGGAGCTTGATGGTTAAATGGCAGTTATATTCGGTGGAAATAGGTGGGTCTTTGAAATTATATTATAAGTTAAAAATTGTAAGAAAAAAGGCACTTTTTACAATAATTGTTATTTTCATTCCTTAAAGCACATAGCCCTTTGTATTAAAACCAAACCCTAATAGATATGAATACCGCTCAACCTCTGTTTACCACAAAAGAATATTACATAACATGATCTATACAAAAATAAATACATATTTACAAGTTCAGATATCAACAAAAAATAATAATATTGCCTCAAAGTACTACCCAAACTAAGTAAAGTAAATAATGAAAAATTCTGAAGAAATGTAATTGACTATTTTACATTTAGAAAAGTAAGATTGTATCTACAAAAAAGGCCTTATCAACATATAAAACTCTTGAAACAGGTGGGGGTGGTGGATTCAGACGGACACGCCGTGGTGGTGCCCCAAATATTTGCCTTTACACATAAATAGCTTTTCTTCACCCCTACTCCCCATGATAAAAAGATTTGCAAGGCCATAATTTGTTCCCTTTGCGGAACAATTGATCACCCCCTGCCCCCAGCAACAATATTGTGGGCAAGCATTATAGTAAGATGAGGTTCATGGTTGAGGTTTAAAGAGATAGGTTGGGGCATAGGATTTGAGGGGAGTAATTGGGGCATTCCCTGCCCCCTCCCCCCTTCCTTCCCTTACACACACACTTTTTTCCGAATTTATATCTTTTGTATGGTAATTATTTTGCATTTTGGTGTGATTTACCCCCATTTCGGTAGTCAAATCCTGCCTATGCATGGGCAGGGAAAAGTATGACAATTTTTTTTTTTTTTTATTAACCAAAACCACTTGGACATCAATGAAGAGTTGGATATTACCTATTGAACATGACGAGCAATCAAAATAAAATTCAAAATGGCAATCAGTTATATCAAATTTGGGAAACCGAAATGTTATGTTGAAATAGCATCCGAAGCTTTATGGCAAGAATCAATGCCACTTTTGTGGACATGCGATTGTTCCCATTGTGGACCTGGTTTGTTTCCTTCATCGGACATCGCCACCATCATGGTATACGCTTGAAGTTTGGCGTTCCTTTCGAGAAATGTTCTTCTGGCAATGTCCATTTCATCCTTAGATAATATGTTGTCTTGAGGTGATACTACTTCGGAGTTGGGACTTACTTTGACAAATGTGGGCGGGCTTTGCGGTTCATCGTTGTCATCTTCGATGTTGTCGCTGCCTCCACTTGAAAAGACGTCGTCATCCTCATCTATCTCGTACTTGGGAGAAGTTTCTTGAACTTTTGGAATTATCTTTAAAACCTCATTAAGGGACGGTGACTTTCTCTGGGCCAACTTGAATTTCAGTTTGAGAGGCTGCGGAATGTGATCTGAGGAACTATTCACAAGAGGTGATATGCTCGCACTGGGTCTAACCGCTTCTGTTTGGTGATCCGTCATCCCAACCACATCTTGAGATTCACGACTTGGAGAATCTGCTCTGTCACACTTAGCAGGGCTACGTCTACCCATTCCACTCAAGTATGACTGGTTTTTCTCTTCAAGTTCCCCTGGAGAAAGGCGACCATTTAATTTTTCCAAAATGAATTCTTGTTTCTTTGGGTTTGTGGTGGAAATTTCACCATTTTGCTCGTGTTCATGCTTCTTCAGATGGCGGTCAAGATTGGTCTGCTGTCCGAAGCAGCGATCGCATAGAGAACATTTGAATGGTTTCTCCTTATTGTGGATGTTACGGACGTGACGCTGCAGATTCGAAGAAATACTGAAGGATCTGTCACAGTATTTACACGAGTACGGCTGCTCACCTGTGTGGGTGCGTAAGTGGCGGGTGAGGTTGGCTGATCTTGGGAAAAGTTTACCGCAGAATTTGCAAGTGTAACGATCTTTGCCACGAATGACCATGTCTTTGGTGGTGGGTGGGGTGTACATCATGCTATTATTAAATGGAAACTGCCTCCCTTGGATTGCTTGGTACTTCATAAAGGCAGCTGATGGTGAACTTAAAAACCTTGAGTGGGAAAAGTGGTGCAAGGAAGGAATGGTGTCCCGCATAGCTGAGGCACGGTACTCCTCAGCAGCGTCATGGTCGTGGTTTACTTTGTATATCGGATCCATCATGGTAGAAAGAGCAGGTGGATAACCAAAAGGCAAAAACCTTGAGGGATGATTCCTCTCTACAAAGTCGACCTTGGCGTAATAACCATTCTTCTGTGGGCTGAGGATAGGAAGTGACGGTGACCTCTGACCATTTGGTGAGAGGGATTCTTTCTGAATTGTCAAGTCTAGAGGTTCTTCTGCCTTCCTTTTAATGGGCCGGTCCATCTCGGAAGGGCGAGGTGTTTTCTCTGGTCTTGAAAATGCGCTCTCCCACTTTTCAGGAAGGGGTGATCTCGATGAGGACCTGGAGACGGGTGTGAAGGCAGTTTTAGATAGTGAAGTGCCACCATTACTTTGAATAGCATCAATTGAATGAGACAAAGAAGAAATTGATGGTGAATGGTCGCTTCTTGGGCTATGGCATTCTGGCATCAAAGGAGATGGGCGAGGAAGGGCTTCAGGGATGAGCTTTCTTCTCTTATGCAGACTTGCGTCCGTCTCTTTTTCGCTATCACTTCCGCCATTTGATTGGACCTCGCTAGAGGAAGGTCTATCAAAAGGAGATGCACGCTTTAATTCCTCGTGAGGTAGTAAGACTCTCTGTTCTTCTTCAGATGGACTTGTTGATTTGGAAGGAGAGCTAAATTTCATCCAATCTTTGCTTCTCTGTATTCCAGAGAGGAACTTTTCTGAACCCTCCATTAATCCAGGTATTGCAGCCGGGTTCATTCCATACATGGAAGGGTGAGGTGGGAAATGAGGATAGCCAATCAGGTAAGGGCTAGGGATCAAACCTTTCCCGATTGATTGCGCCAAAATTGCCTGGTGGGTGAGTTGAAAGTTGGCACACATCTGGGCTATGCTGGCCTGGTAGAGGGCACTACTTGTTTGTAGAGGGCTCACTCCAAGAGCTCTAAGAGGTGGACTGTGAGGAAGTATGCTGGGTGGGTGGGACTGCTGAGGAAGCACTGTAGCTGATGGTGAAAGCTGCTTATTCAGCAATTGTCCGGCGCTGTGACAGAAACGACGATGTTTATTGAGAGATGTTATGGTAGTGAATGACTGGCCGCACGTATTGCACTTTAATTGCGTTCGACAATCCGCATGCATCCTTTTGTGTCGACACAAATTAGAAAACTGAGTGTATGACTTTAAACAAACTTCACATATAAACGGCTTGATGCTGCTATGGATGTGCGTGTGTTGTTTCAATCCACTCGACGTGGCAAAAGTTTTACCGCATTCCGGGCAGGTGTGGGATCGGGCGCCGATGTGCTGAGTGCGGATATGGCGTTGAAGGTTACTGGGATCAGTGAATGTTTTATCGCAATTCTCACATGGGAACAGTCGATCCTCTTGGTGGTCTTCCTGATGGCGCAAGAGATTTGACTTCCAGTGGAAGGTCATGACGCAGTGGGCGCATTTGAGGTCACCATTTTCACTGTACTCCTCCATATCCTCCTCCTCCTCTAGGGCACTGTCACTACGTTGTTCCTCATCATCAATATCCTCTGATTCATCGTCATGATCACTCCGCTCGTAGTTTGTGTGTTTTTCTGAAGAAAAAAGTAAGGAAAAACCAGTTACAAAATAATCCATGAAATTTTCATTTGAAAACTTAAGTCAGCTCCCTGTAGGAGTAAGTGGTAACTACCCCCTTCCCTTTATTTGAAAACTTAGTCAGCTCCCTATCGGAGTAAGTGGTAACTATCCCCCTCCATTTGAAAACTTAGTCAGCTTCCTGTAGTAGTAAGTGGTAAGTATCCCCACCCCTCCCCTCTCCACTTCTCCTAAAGATTTGACCCTCATTTTGAAATAAAGAATGCAGAATAATAACAACAAAGAATTATATATGTAATTTAACAAATAGACAATTGTTCCCAGCCATGTTTTGTCAGTCCAACTAAAATCTCTTACAAATGCCAAAGATTAAAAACTAATGACTTCTGCCAAAATAAAAACCACAAGTCTGCTTATGTACAGCTCACAATAGTGACAACACAGTAATTTTGATTAATAATTGTTCAAATAGCTCATTGCAAATTTTAGTAGAAACAAAATCTCAAGAAATATTTTAAGGAAATGTACAATTACTTATATAACAATTGTCAGGCTTTAAATGAATATGGACAGGAAGAAACAACACTGGTTAAATTGATTTAAAATCCACTGAAATAAGGCAGTATGTTGCCCCTACCTTTCTTCCCATCATCCTCCCCCTCCTCCTTCCCTCTCACATTACGAAAAAGGAATATTCTTTTTCACGAGCAGTATTTGCAACTGTTGCATCCGTCAGAATTTCAAAACAGACAAATAATATTCCCCCTTCCCCACCTTGTGGCCCTTACTCAGATTTGGTAAGGAGAAAGGAGACATAATGATACATTCATTATTTCATATGATAGAGGATACAAAATCTCAACCAAATACCAACAACAGCAAGTCAACATTTCATTCCCATCTCAAGTTATTCATGTTTGAAGTTGACACATGGGGGCTGCCATTTTGTTCAATTCTGTATTGAAATATTGTGCATGATGACATAATTTCCCCAATAGGGACATGAGGATTATAATGTATTTCTTTATAAATGTGATTACAGTTTGTATTCCAAAATGATGTGACACTAAAAGTTTTAACAGCATGTTTTAATAATTTCATGTGCACACAAAAATTTCCTAGACCCTTACAAAAGAAAAACAATTTCTCATACCCCAGAAAACTTTAGGTAGATTATAAAGAAATACAAAGCATTCCTGGGCTGATGACATCATATTCTGCCTGTCTTGAAATCAAAATGGCGGCTCCCATGGTACTATTTAGTAGTACCATTAAAGTTTTTAATAATGATACAAATTGTGTTAAATTGCTTCAAGAAGGGGGAGGGGGTATTAAACTTGGTCAGAAAAATTTCTTATTTTTAATTCTATCAATCTTCCCTCTTTTCACGTTGTGACAAATGTCATTTGTATAGCGTTATATATCATTGCAAAGGCTAAATGATAATCTTTTCACAATTGTACTCACATTAAAGATATTTTAAGCAAAATCTTATTTCATGGAGCTTCAAAGACATTCGTCAGTATGCGGAAATAATAAATCATTATTTCGAGCCAATTTTCGTTTCACCTAAATAAGACATTCGTCAGTATGGAGAAAGAGGGACGATATGAAATAAGGATTATGTGAAACTTTGGTCTCCATCAAGGGTGACTCACCAGCCATATTTGCAGCAACTACACTTCGTTCTTTATCTGGGTTGTCTTTCATGATTTCTTCTCCAGCGTGGATGGAATTTGTCGTTTTGTAAAACATCTGGAAAGAAAATCAATAGAAGATTTGTTACTTTAGGTTCGTAGAAATACCAACACTCTTGGTAGAGTAACAGTGGCAGGGGCCATATAGAACTATCACCTCCCCCTCCCCGCCCCCCTCCCCCTCCATCCAAGAAATGAACACTTTGTTAATTTATTATATATCGACAAAAATATCAAGAATCACCAGAGATAAATCACATGAGATATCAGGCAAATGCGATCATACACGACAAAGTGACATTGATAACTACTCCTCCTCCTTATCTAAAGTGACATTGATAATGACCCCCCCTTATCTAAAGTGACATTGATAACAACTCCCCCTCCTTATCTAAAGTGACATTGATAACGACCGCCCCCTTATCTAAATGACATTGATAACGACTCCCCTCCTTGTCTAAAGTGACATTGATAACGACCCCCTTATCTCAAGTGACATTGATAAAGACTCCCCTCCTTATCTAAAGTGACATTGATAACAACCCCCTCCTTATCTAAAGTGACATTGATAATGACCCCCTCCTTATCTAAAGTGACATTGATAACGACCCCCTCATCCTACACACCCATTTAAAACGCTGCAAATCTATTTGTTTTGTGTACGAGTATGGTGGAAATTTAAAATATTACTTGGCAATTTAGGGAATTACGTTCCACTGTTTTGGACAGAACTTTACTTCTGAATGTGTAAGGAATGTATAGGAATGACCCAATTCACAATTAATTTTGATGGAATCCTTTTCTGAAAGTTTGTAACTATTTGGCATTGCCACGGCAATATGCGAAATATTTACATTCTACATGTATGTCAATGGTACTTATGGAAAGAGTTTGAAAGTGGGGGTCTTTATTCATCAAAACAGATATCTGAATTATATTTATGGCTAAAGATAAAAAATTATGTACGAATACAATCAAAAATATCGGAATGCTAAAAAAATACAATCTACATTGAATAAAGATGTTATATCAATATCTCTATAATAAACTGATCACAAACAACTTTTATAACCAAGGCTGAAAGATAATTATTGTCGAAATGTACTTGCACAAATATTTATTTTAGTACTTTTAATAGAAATATTTCTATAACATTTTCTGGGTTTTGATGACTGTCTGTTGTTGCCAGGTGTGTGCTAGCAATCATTCTTATAAAACAGAACCACTTTAAAGGATTAGTTCATTGGTCAAGCATGTCAATCCTATCTGGAAGAGGACATCAAAAAAAAAAAATGGTGAAAAAGCATTTAAAGATTATATTTCGTTATGGAATTATTTAAGTTTGAAGCTTGGTCTTATCTGCATAGAAATAACTTGTGTAGTGAGTTTACTATAGAAAGTTGACATTTTCATCCTTACATTCTTAACAATTGCTAATGCAATTTAAAGAAAGTTTATTAAATTTGTTCAATATGTAAATTATTTTCCCTCAAACTTTCTTCAGGTGGTATATTATAAATACCATTCCTAGATTCTATTTTACTACTTTTTGACATATCCCATAGTTTTTAAGCCACAAAATTGCAGGACAAAATATGATAGAATACATAAAGACATTGAGGAATCTGAGACTATGACATCACAACTAGTCTGATTTTAGTCGTTTCTACACAAATGATACCAAACTTTAAACTTAGATATTTGGAATAAGTTTTTGAATGCTTTCTTCACTATTTTGTTTCTTTTGAAGCTCTCTTTCATATAAAATAAACATGCTTGACCACTGAACTAATCCCTTTAACAGAACAAGATTTTGTGAATGCTTTCTTCACCATTTTGTTTCCTTTGAAGTCCTTTTCATATAAATGAACTTTCTTGACCCCTAAACTAATCCTTTCAACCATATCTTTATAAACAAGCAGTGACAACACAAAATGAAACATAATTCAGGTACTTTTATTTAAAAATTGTCCAAAAAAAAAAACACTTGAGGCCAACAAATTTCAATCACAATTTGTTACAAATTGTTCAATTTATAGCTTTCTGGTTTTGCTACAGTGATTTCCACAATAAGTTCTGAAGTTTACAAATTATTCAAAAGTTAGAAGAAAAAATAAAAGACCAACAAAACTTTGTTGATCAATAAAAACTTTCAAGATTTTAGCTTCTAAAGGTTAATTTATTGATAGGTTCATTCGATAAGAAAATTGCTAGATATTTTCTGGTATAAACTCTTCATTAATTGTACTATTCATTTACTATCAGTAGATGACTATCATATTGTTTGGGCTAGTAAAAAAAAGTGAGGGAAAAATTCCCCCACCCCACAGAGATGGAGCATCTGTGACATGGTGACATTTTGTGACAAATTTTCATTGTCCAAAAATTGTGACATTTTGAAAATTTTGTGACAAAATGAACATAAACAGATGTAATGAAATTTGTCTGACATTTTGTGACATGATTTACCCCTTCACTCACTCACACTCATTGGTAATTTAATCTTGCATTTTAGTGTTGGATTCCATTTTTCATGAAATAGACATAACCAAATGATCCTTTCTATGAGTATCACTGGTCATGATGTGTGAATCTATGCCAATCAAATGGGACAAAGGCAAAGCTGATTCTGTTCAAAAGATGCCAAAAGTTATGCAACATTTAGACATTAATGTGATAAATTTTGAATTTTGTGACATGACATTTTGTCACTCCATTCTCTGCTCCCCACCCTCAAACTTCCCCACACCCCCATGCTCCCCCCACCCCAACATTCTGTCATTCCTGTTTAACATGAACTTCCACGATTTCTTCGGTTGAATACACAACAATATGAAAATAATCACCTCCTCATCTACCTGCACAGCAACCATATTCTGGCTCTTCTGGTGCTTTATAGTTTGTGCAAATTTAACCTGATGTTGAGGTGGGTCAGAGAGAAAATTGGCAATGCCTGTTGTTACCTCACTCTCTTCTGAAATCTGAAAGAACAAACATATAAACCTGATTGTATTACTACTTACTAATACAGTACAACTACCATCTTAAACGCCAGGGGGAGCAGGGCGCAGGCGGCTGTCCCCTGAATACCCCCTTAATGTTGAAAAAATTAAGGAAATGTTGGCAAAATCAATGGATTTTTCCAACAATCAATGGATTTTTCGGACAAAAAAATTTAAAAGGCAAAAATGAGGGGGATTATGCCCATATGTCACCACTGGTTTAAATGTATTCATTTCTTATTCAACTTGATGAGCATCTGTGGAATTTTTCTTTTTCTACTGAACTCTGTGTTTGAAAGAAATCATTCAATAAATATTAGGGGCACAAATTTGTTCATTGTATTGTCCTATATTTTTCAAAATTTCTACATACAAAATATGCATTCAAATATTATATGTTAAACACTGAAGTAGCATTTCAGATTATATGTATCAATCTCACATGAAGGCAATTTCACATTTAAGGCGACATAAAGTCAAGTATTCTAGCTAGATATATATATATGATAGAGAATTTGAAAATATACTAACTACCAAAAAACCCATCATAGATCTTATGCCATTCTCCAATTATCCAAGTTTGGGAAGTTGTAACATGGGCGCTGCCATTGTCTAATTTAGTGTTGAAATCATGCCAAGAATGACATAGCTGCCCTGTGTGCTAGCACACATAATGTATTTCTTTTCTTTTTTAAATCTTTGAAATTAAGTTTTTGACAGAATTAACTTAAACATATAATAAATATATGCTAAATTGTTTTGTACAATCTGACATTTCTTGAGATGACTTAAAATTAATTTATTATTTCTATCACAAATTATCTCCTTCCTTCATCATGCTTCCCTCTACAACCATATTTAATTCTCCTCTTCCACCCCCTCTCTACTTTGTTTTTGGTTCAACCATGCACCTCCCCTCTCGATCACAGCTTTTTGACCTTTTAGTTCTTGAATTTCTCTCATTCTCCCCCTGTTTCCTTCCTTCCTACCTCTAGAATGATCCTACCTCTAGAATGATCTGACCTCTCAGGCACAATTTGACCCTCCTTGTCATGGTGCCGTTAAGCCCTCATCAAACAAACAAATAAACAAACCAAACTTTATGCCTCATTTAAACTCAAGTCACTTCTGCATTACATCATAACCTAGAAGAGAGAGAGAGTTGAACACACAATTACAATGACGGGGTCTTAATTCAAACAAACAAACAAACCAAACTTTATAACATCGACAACCAAGTCAATTTAATAACCAGTTGTGGTGCACTGGCGAGACACTTGAACCCAGGGCCTGGTTTTAGATCATAACCTACAACAAGGTAGATGTCATAACCTACAACAATCGATCTTTTATATTGAGAAAAATAATCTAAAACTTGAGAGAAAAAAACAACTACTAATAAATTTGAATTGTCTTGAATCCACCTTATCTCCCTCCTTCCCTCTATCCCACCTCTCCCTAAGCTCCATTTCCACCTTTTCTCCCTCCTTCCCTCTTTCAAGAACAATCCTTCCTGCACCTTCTCTCCTCCTTTCTCCCAACAACAATTTTCCCTCCACCTTTTCTAAACCTTCCCTTTTCCACCTTCCCTTAACTTCTGCCCTTACCACCTTCTCTCCCTCCTTCCCTTTATCCCACCTCTCCCTTAACTTCTTTCCCTTATCCACCTTTTCTCCCTCCTTCCCTCTATCCCACCTCTCCCTTAACTTCTTTCCCTTATCCACCTTCTCTCCCTCCTTCCCTTTATCCCACCTCTCCTTTGCTTCTTTCCCTTATCCACCTTCTCTCCCTCCTTCCCTCTATCCCACCTCTCCGATAACTTCTTTCCCTTATCCACCTTCTCTCCCTCCTTCCCTTTATCCCACCTCTCCCCTAACATCTTTCCCTTATCCACCTTCTCTCCCTCCTTCCCTCTATCCCACCTCTCTGTCCTAACCCAAGCACCTTAGTTTTTAACATCCTCTTGGCACATTTGACTCCGACTGTCGCGGTGCCGTTAAACATCAACAGACCAAACCATCTATTCCTCAGGTCATCTTGATCATTTTATCCCAAAATAGTAACATATCAAATATACCCCCATCTCAATAAGTGTCTGACGTTTTATTTAAACACCTGTAGGTCCTGACAGGTGGGTCATAAGAAACATTCCTCTATGCAATAATGCAAAGAGTAAAAGCTTGGCTACATAGTGATAATTGATTGGCTATTAGCCACCGACTACAAAATACAGCCTTTTAAAGAGGATGAGAGATAATTGCTCACTAAGTACAACAAACACAAAGGCATGTTTACCATCAATCAAGACCACAAACTCCTCCCACCCTTTTATCTCCTTTATTTGTAGAGTAAAACTCAGAAGTCTTGAACATTTTTTCGTGAAAATTCTAACTTGATGCATGAATATCTTCAATGTTTGCTGGCTTTAGTTTCTTTAAGGATTAGTTTAGTGGTCAATACATCCATCTTATATGCAAGAGGACTTCAATGGTGAAGAAAGCATTAGAAAATCTTATTCTGCTTAGGAGATATTTAAGTTTAAAGCTTTGTAACATTTGTCCAGCAACGATTGAAAACAAAAAAAAAACGCAAAGTCTTGATGTATTCTATCATATTTCGTCCTGCGATTTTGTTGCTTAAAAACCATTGAATATGTCAGGAAAGAAGTAAAAGAAAATCTTGTTGAGTAATTATAATTTACCACCTGGAGAATGTAAGAGGAAAAAATAATTCAAAAAGTTCAATACATTTTTGAAGCTGTTTGTTTTGTGTTGCATCAATTCATTATTACTACTTCATTTAGATATTCATACAGTATTTACACATCTTTCATCACACTGAATATCGATCTTTTATTAATTTCATCCATTTTTTTAAATAAAAAATAACAAAATTACGATTATTTTATTTTCACATAATTTAAAAATAAAGTGATTTTAAACACTTAATATTTATTGAGAATTTAATTATCACATTAATGTGGGGTTTGTCTTCTATACACAAACACATTGCTATTCTTATCTTTGTTAAAAATGATATATATATATATATAAATATGTACAAATATATATATATATATATAAATATATATATATATTTATCATATATATTTATAATATATTTATATATATATATTATATATATATATATATATATATATATATATTTATATATATATTTATATATATATATTATATATATTATATGAATCTTATATATATATATATATATATATATATATAATAAAATAAAGCTAATGGTTTAAATCATTTCTCTTAAGACTCCAATTTTAAGAATAACAATACGTACCTGAAAAGAGAATTTTATTCTTTAAATTTTCATCAAGGATTCATTTGTAGAATTAATTTCAACACAATTATTTAATAAAAATAAACATTTTTTTTTTTGAAACTTATTTAACAGATTATTTAACAGCTTTCAAAGGTAAACTACACCCAATATAATGTCTCATTTACTAATCGTAAATCAAACCATTTCCTAATATACAGACGCACGTCTTCATCTACACTTCTTTGTTCTTTAAACAAACTTTCCGAACATGCTCCTAAAACTTGATACCCATGAATAAAATTTATTTATGCGGCTCAGTCCATTTTCCCCATCCTCCTTTATTTTCTTTTTCAGATTATCACTTCCAAACTAATATACCTGCTCATCCGACTCCCTTTCAATTAAAAATATGATCCATCTCAATCGAAAATCTTGTCCAGAGACGGGATAAAGACTCTTCGTTCAACTCATACAGCTGCTTTTACTGACTATCTCCAACACGATGCCTGATCCTGGTATCTTATTTGCTAAGTTTAATGGCATTCCATGTCTAAAATATTGACACAAACCCTTCAAGTTCACAAACTCCAAGCCTCTCCTTCCACAGGCATGTGCTTGTTGTAAATTGGAGTACTTACGAGGCTATTAACTGGTAGTCTTGAGCAGGGAAGAACAAATATCAATTTGCCTCAAGTAGCAAAATTTAGCAAGAATTTATAAATGCAATTTTGACTTGGGTTTTGCTCTAAAACGGCAGATGTTTCTGATGAGTATTGTCCCCACACATAAAACATATGTCTTAGAAAAGTGAAAGTTAAAAAATAAATAAAAACTTGTGTGAGTTTTCATCAATTTTGAAGCAAATTTGATTAAAGTGATAAGAATCCCCAGCACTTGGGAGAGATAATTTTGAAAAATCATCGCTCTTTGCATTGTAAACTTTGTAAATTAATATTTCTCAATTGGAAAATGTATGATTTATTGTTTTTTGTTCAAGCAGACTTTTGTTGGGAATATGAAAGTTCTTATGGGGAAAAAATGATGAAGAATATATTGCAAACATAGAGACTACGTTTTAATGGGAGAAAAAAAAAAACACGTAATAAGAGATAAGAAAATGGGGACAGATGCAACCACTAAATGTATTCAGCATACTAATACCTTCGCTCAATCCGCAACTAGTGCAAATAACTATGCAAAAAAAAAGATGTTCGGCTGTTTTGAATAATTATTCAAATCTGTTATCATTTTTAAAATCTAATTATGAAATAAGTTACCAAGCAAAGCAAACATTTACTGAATATATAGTATGTTTTTTTTTTTTAAATCAATTTTTGGAGAGAAAATTAACAACCTAAATTACATAGGCGGGACAAACTTGGGAGGCATTAGCCTCATTTTTTTCCTTTCATATTTATATATTTTGTATGCAAAATATTTTGTATTTTATATTTTCTTGTTTTGTATTTTGGTATGATTTTGTGACTTTTCTCCCCACTTTTGACAGAAAAATTTCATTTTGTGACTCCCCCTCCTGGTAGGAAAACCTATCCATGCCCACTGACAATCTTTGAGTACTTTTTAGTTTGCAAACTGCCATAATTGTTTAAATGAATTCATTGATTTTGCCCGAATTAGAAGACATTTTCAGCACTGAGAGGAAAAATCCTGCACTATTTGAAATGAAAATTAATATCACTGAACATGATTTAAAAAAGACAGTCTGACACAATCCTAATTTCATATATTAGAATTAAAAATTAAAAATTTTCTGACCAAGTTTTATAGCTCCCGAAGCAATCTAACACATTTTTTTGTCATTTTTAAAAACTTTAATGCTACTACTTAATAGTACCATGGGAGCCGCCATTTTGATTTTAAAATATGCAGATTATGATGTCATTAACTCAGCAGGATTTGGAATGCTTTGTATTTCTTTATAATCTACCTCAAGTTTTCTAGGGTATGAAAAATTGTTTTTCTTTTGTAAGGGTCGAAGAAATTTTTGTGTACACATGAAATTATCAAAACATGCTGTTAAAACTTTTGTGTCACATTATTTTGGAATAAAAACTTTAATCACATTTATAAAGAAGTACATTATAATCCTTATGTGTAGGGGAAACTATGTCACCATGCACAATATTTCCAAACAGAATTGAACAAAATGGCAGCCCCGGTATGTTGATTTAAAACATGAATAACTTGAGATAGGAATCAGATTTTGACTTGCTGTGTGTGGCAGTTGTTTAAGAATTTTATCCTCTATCATATGAAATAATGATTGTATCAGATTTTGTCTCCTTTAAACATGTGTATGAAAGTAACTGACTTTTGATTTAGTACTGAAAACTTTGGAATAAGAATTTTGAGTACAGTTGACTTTTTCAGTAGATTTATTTTTGTAGTTTTTAATCTTGTTTGTTTAAAAACTACAGAAAAGGTAATAAGAGTGGCACCGAAATAGTGTGTGAATATCTGTTACCATACACAATTCCAAAATGTAAGAGTAATAATAATTTCCACAATACAACACTAATTTACATAAACTTATGCATATTCAGAACCAAGTTGAAAAATGTATGTAAAAAACAAATCATCAACTTTTCATAGCTATACCCATGACTTTAAGTAATTTGCTTACCACCCTGTGCCTTTAATTTCCACAATACAACACTAATTTACATAAACTTATGCATATTCAGAACCAAGTTGAAAAATTAATGTAAAAAACAAATCATCAACTTTTCATAGCTATATACCCATGACTTGAAGTAATTTGCTTACCACCCTGTGCCTTTAAAAAAACTAGAAAACATAATTTGCGCTCAACAAAGTATGAACATTTTGACACATCAATAACAGAAAAGTGGTCTTGTCCCCTCGAAAGTGCACCTTAACACCTTTTAATAGACTGATCTATTTTAATTTTCCATTGCAAACAGTCAATTCTTATTTTTGTATGTTTAACGGAATAGGGTTAGATAAACATATTTATGGAAATTGGTGGATCAATGATCTATGCGTCAGGTGACGGCCCTCGATCAAAGTCACTTGACGTAATTAAAGGTCTACCGATGGAAACCCCACCAGAAAGTAATTTGCTTTATGAAATTAGAAGGCTTTAAAATATACGGAGTAAAACAATTTTACAAATTCATTCTTCTCTTGAAATCAGTAGGATTGGTATGAAATATGTTTAAATTTGAATAGTGCATCCAATTTCAAGTTTTTGGAATGCATGGCTCCATAAATGAAGATAAAATATATTTGTCATCATTTTTTCAAAGATTGAAATGAAGGAAACAAAATTGAAAGGTTTACTTGCAACTATTGACCACAGATGTTTTTGAAAGACTGTTGAATACATTTTATTTCTCTTTTGAGATCTGAAAAGACTCAAGTTATTAGGCATTTAAACTAATATAAATGGAGAACATGTTAGAGCTGTCCATATACCTTTAATGTGGTCTATCAGTATTACAAATTTGAACTTGCAGTAATTAGCTAGGTCATGCAAACCATTTATTTCATTTCATAATTCAGTACATCTTCCACTGAAAAGCATTCAATGTGTTCTGAGAATAAAATGGTTTAACAACAAATGCAAGAAAGATTTCCCAATCATTTTTTTTGAATAGAAGCATACAATCAATCAACGGTTGGTAAATTTTTCTTAACTTCCTGAATGTGATGAATGTGTTCCGTTTGTTTCGACGTTCAGTAAATCTTGCATTGAAAAGCGCAAATGTGTTTTGAGAATTAAATGCTTCATCATAATATTGTAGACAAAGGTTGAATTATTTGTTAACTTTGTAAAAGTCCAGAATCATTCTCATTGGTATCACTGCAATATACCCCAGTCTTTTATTTAACATGTGTATTTCAATGCTTCCCATCTTGTTTGTCAATTTGCTTATTTTATTAAGGACATTCTTCCAAAATCAAAGAAAAATTAATTTTGCCCAGCTTTTTGGGAGTGCAAAATATCAACCACATTCTGACATTATACTCTAGAAAGTACACTGTAAAGTCTTTTACTAAAAATGCTATCTACAATGTTTTTTTTTTTTTTTGTTAATTTGAATATTTTACAAAGCTAATGAATTTCTTTAGTTTAATGATAAATTAACATTTTCAAAACATATTTGTGCTTTCCATGAAATATATACTGAACTATAAAACAAAACAAATGGTTTTCATGACCTAGTGGCCTTGAAATAGGTTGAAGATGGGGAAAACAAATGTGACATTCTTAAGAAAAAATCAAATTATATCATAAAAAAAAACAATTTTTTAAATATAAGAAATTGATATTACCCTATAAACAAGAAAATAAGCCGTGTCCTAAGACCTCACTAGGAGTCTTTGTTTTACACATTTTCCTCTAAAAGAGAAAAGACTTTGTCCTGCATTCACCATGGAACAAACAAAGGGCTTGCGCATCTTCTGTTTACTCCAGCAAGCTTGAGGTTCAAAGTCATCTGGTGAGGAACCGAAAGCCCATCTCGGGACCGTCTATGTCAATATTTATCGAGTAATCCTTCACAAAGTCTTCCTAACCATACAAAGGATGAATGACAACAGAATTACTTACTGCCAAGATTATATCATATTTCATGATTTGACAGGTCCATTTGTGAATCTTTCTTTGGTAAGTTTATGATTCATTTATTAGGATGTATAAAGTTGTTTTAATATGACAAAGTCCTGTTCAAACATCATTTCTTATTAAAATTTCTCCAACGAAATGTCTTTTCGTCCACCTGCCAATTTTCTCTTTCAAACTCGAGCAAGTTCTAAAACTTACAGGAAAATAATTTACGTAAGTTGTCAGTCTTTTTTCAAAAAATCCCCCACGTAGGTTTCCTCTGCGTAAAATAAGGTTAACAATAAATGCCGAGATCAAATAATTTATGCTTTAACAAGTTAATGCACTGATCTTTGTTATGAGATCACAAGTAAGGGATGTGCAATTTTTTTATTTTATTTGGCACTAACTTTGTTTAAATTAACAATAGTTTCTTATTACATTTTCACCAACAAAACACATGTTCCACCTGCCTGTTTGTTATGACATGTAACTACATTATCAAACATTTTTAAAATTTGTCCTTGGATAAATAACAAAGCAAATATCTTTTTATTTCAACATTGAATTGCATGGGTATGTATTATCTATTAAAATGTCGTAAACTTTTTAACAAAATCTTGTAATCAAACATCCCTATAGTTACACTGTTTCTCTGCCCACCTGCCTATTCTTTGTGTAAATTTAAAAACAGCCCATTAGCTGATAACAATTCCACAAAATAAAGGGTTAAACATTTTACTTTTGTAAGTTGCATCTGACGGAGATAAATGGAAAAAAACCTGCATATAATTGTGAGTATAATTGTGACCCACAAAAATGATGGCGAATGTGGATAATCAACATAATGTGGAATACCAGTGTGACAGAATGTAACCCTTGTGAAATGGGTAATTTGTTTCACCTGGCAATTTTAATGAAGGGATATTTTATGTTATGAAATAAATATGTGTCTATTAAATTTCTGTTCTATTTCGGATAAATAATGGACGTCATTTAAATAATGGACCAAATCATTTTAATAATAATAGACAAAATCATTTAAATAATGGACCAAATCATTTAAATAATGGAAAAAAGTCATTTAAATAATGGACAAAATCAAATTTTAAATAATGGACCAAATCATTTAAATAATGGAATAAATCATTTAAATAATGGACCAAATCATTTAATGGACCAAATCATTTAAATAATGGACCAAATCATTTAAATAATGGACTAAATCAAAATAATAGACAAAATCATTTAAAAATAAAATAATGGACTAAATCATTTAAATAATAGACAAAATCATTTAATGGACCAAATCATTTAAATAATGGACCAAATCATTTAAATAATGGACCAAATCATTTAATGGACCAAATCATTTAAATAATGGACCAAATCATTTAAATAATGGACCAAATCATTTTAATAATGGACCAAATCATTTAAATAATGGACCAAATCATTTAAATAATGGACAAAATCATTTAAATAATGGACAAAATCATTTAAATAAAGGACACTAATAATATTAAGACATGTATTAATTTATATCTAGAAAAAAACAAGACACACCACATGATACCATGGCATCTTTTTAACACCATGATCTCAAATTGACTTACATCAGCCCAACTTTTTTTGAAGTCAAGATTGTTTGGCCAAGTAAGATTTAGTTATTCATATAAACAAACATTTTACCAGTTTTTTTGCTTATTTTAGTATGCAAATAATCAATTCCCCCCTCTTCCCCCTCCCCCCCCCCCCCCTCCCCGTCCTAGATACAGCTCAATGTTTTTTGAAGTCAAGACTGTTTGGCCAAGTAAGATTTAGTTATTCATTTAAACAAACATTTCACCAGGTTTTTGCTTATTTTAGTATGCAAATAATCAATCCCCCCCCGTCCCAGATAGTTGAAGCACTGCAGCAATTGGGGCTCCAACTAGTGGGGAGTTGGTATGGTGACCTATTGCAATGAGTCATGATAGGGTGCATCACACTCATTCATGTTACATCTATTAATAAAGACATCATTCCACTCTCAAAAGCATTCCTAAACAGCATTTATTCAGTCTCCATAATCGATATCTTCTCAAGTACGAGAAGGTTATCTCATAAATATGTCAAAGATTTCTGGCATTATCATACAATATTTTTTAGATCATTATCATGCAATACTTTTTAGATCATTATTACACAATCATTTATTGATCATTACCATATAAAAATTGATCAATTGTTATCATATAATAATTTATCAATCATTATCATATAATGATTTATCTATCATTACTATACACTAATTTCTTGATCATTACTATATAATAATTTAATGATCGTTATCATATAATTTATCAATCATTATCATATAATAATTTAGCGATCATTACCATACACTAATTTGTTGATCATTACTATATAATAATTCAATGATCGTTATCATATAATTTAGCGATCATTATCATAAATTTAGTGATCATTATCATAATATTTTAGTGATCAATACCATACACTAATTTGTTGATCATGACCATATAAAAATGTAATGATCGTTAATCATATAATTTATTGATCATTATCATATAATAATTCATCAATCAATATCATATAATTATTATATATCATGAAAGATTCACGCCCTTAATCAGCGATGTTCAGTTTTTCCACATGTTAGAAAATCGAACATTTCAAGGCCACCGAAAATGTACACATCACTGCCCTCACACTCCATACATAAAGTGTACAAATATACATACACTGTACATACAGAGTTTATTTCAGGAACGATTTAAGCAGACAAATATATTATTTCAGAAATATTTATTGAGGGCGCTGCAAATAGCAATGTCGGGGCACATTATATTGGCATGTCAATTAAGGTACCAATAATTTGATTTGATTTGATTTATTTATTTTCAATTTTCATGCATATATTACAATATTTATAATGAAAACACATAACAATTTATGAGAAAATAGTGGAAGGGCTTAGAAGCCGGAGCTTTTACAAGAAGCCCACCGTAACTTAAATCCCCCCTCCCTCCCAACCCGATAACATAACAAAGCCTAGGGAAATTAATTAAGTGATTGGATAAAAATAGATAAGAGGTCAAATATAATCATAAACTAAGTGGAGATAAAATACATGAAGGTAAACTAGAGTTAGTCATATTTAGATATAAGTGTCTTTTTTAACTTATCAGAAAATAATTTTACAGTTTTTATGTTTTTATAGAATCGCATATTTGATTCCAGAACTTCATACCATGAGATACAATGGAGCGTTTGAAAAGGTCAGAATTTATGGGAAGAGAAAATAAATGATGGGAGAACCTGGTGTTGTGGGAATGTATATTATGAGTAAAAGAAAAGTAATCCTTGAAAATATCTGGTAATTGTTGATTCACAAATTTTGAAATGAATACAGCGCATTGGTGTCTGTGAATATCAAAAATATTAAGAAAACATAATCTGGTAAAAAGTATGTGCTCCAAAACTTGATTGGGTGATAATACGAACAGCCTTTTTCTGAAGTATGAATAACTGATTTAGATGAGAAGGGTGAGCATTAATGATATTTAACTTGCCTTCTGTTATAGTTCCTTCTACATATCTCATGTATTTTTTTTCTGCCAAAGAAAGGCCTTCTAGGTTTCCCCTCGGGCATACTGTACAAGATTAATTGGTCAGCAAATTCAGCAAAAGTACTACCGTCTGAATTGGTTATATTGATTATAAATAAGTCAACCCTTTTCTTAAATAATTGTCATTTCTTTGTTGACCCTTAAATACTTTTGATAAAATAGATTTTACAGAGAAACTTTTCTATGTGGTCTCTTCAGAAATGATTTGAGGCAAATATGCATGTTTATTTTATTTCACTTTTATTTGCTTTTAGCAAAATAACTGGTTAGGAAAAAACTGTCAATTATTGGTCGATTAAATACCAATTCGTGTCAATTAACCCAGAAATTTGTTTTAGAGTAGTAATGGAGCTGGCAGCCGATAAGAGGGCATACTTTTCTTGAGCCTCAAGAATATTCAAAATTAATTTTGGTACTTGTGACTGGAAACCTTTGATATGATTGGTCAAATTAATCCTGATTATTTCAGAATACTTGAGTAAATCTTCAAGGACACGAGTATCAAGATTTAGACCTGTGTCAATTCAAAATTCCCTTGACTTATGTCCTGTGTGAGTGTGTTGTGATAGAGACTGCTTTAAGAAATACTGAAGTGATATTCCTAGTTATTTCTTTTATTAAGTATATATTTCTATTTCCTTCTTATCCCTCAGCTTAGTTAGCCTTTCACATGATAATAAGAAGTTCTTAATTTGGTTCATTTTATATACCCCAAAATCAAAGGTTAAGACTTTCCCACCTCCACCCCTCCTAAAACCTACTTTTTCTTCCCCCTCTTTACATCTTAATATTTTTTTTTAAAGGCCATGTCAGAAATACCTCTTTGTGATCATCAAATGATCTCTAGTCTCTCTCCCAATCATCGGGCTCTGATGTCCGACAAATCCTTGTTCTAACTTATGCCTTGGGTCATTCCAACTTTAATTTGATACCCCCTCCCCACCTCCCCATGAAATACATTGCCCATTTTGACACCCCTCGGCAATGTAGTCCATAGCTTTGAAGTAAAAATCGTATTCGTCCATAGGTATCAAGCAAAAAATCTTACCCCTCGAAAAAAGTGTAAGCCTAAAGCAAAATCTTATCCCTTGGAAAATGTTGTCAGGGGGGTCAGACTAGAACTGAAATAACCCCTTTCGAGTCTCAAGTTAAAACAAATTTGTTTTGGTTTTGTATTTTTAGGTTACTACGAGCTCCGATCTCCTTAATGAGAGGGGACCCATTTGCCTTTCAAAAAACAACAAGTGTTTTTAGATTGCTACACGCTTCAAGCACTGTAGTGAGAGGGTTTTTTTTTTTATTTTTAGGGAGCTCCGAGCTCCGTAGTGAGAGGGGCTTATACGACCTCATAGAATGAGTACTGTGTACAGTCAGCATGACCTCGTAGCATGCTCAAGGTGCTTCTAGTACCAGTTGTGGCGTATTCTGCAATTGTGCCCGCAAGTGTAATTCAGTGGCCTGCTGATGAATGCACGATATGTCTTATCATTATGCATGGTTGGAAAACTATGCAAATTTGTTTAAGGAAAATAACACCTCAAAGGGAAGCAATTAATACATTAGGATTCAGAAGTTCACTTGAAAATAGCTAAGAAACTAGTCCCTTTCCACACTCTTAAAAAAGAAAAGAAACAAAAATTCTAGAGAAGAAAAGCTGCCAAATATGGGACAAACTAGAACCTTTTTTGTAACAATAATAACCCAAGAAGGTTCTAAATAAGAGGACAAACTAGAACCCTTTTTACAATGTAACTCTTAGAAATAATCCTTGAAGAACCCAAGAAGGTTCTAAATAGAGGCCAAACTAGAACCCTTTTTTCTAAGAATGTACAAACAAATTTTCAGTTCTTCTCAATTCTCAAATTAAACCAGGTATCCCTCCAGGTCACTCTTATTTGCAAAGCCATGCATTCTTCACTTACACCAGAGGGAAAAGAAAACTACACAATATTTAATTCTTTTGAGAAGGACTGCAAAACTTATCAACTCTGGTTAAATGTTAAGAATGAAATTAAAAAGAAAAAAAAAATCCATGATGTAGGCAAAGAAACTTAAACAAAAACTTTGATTGAAATAAACCCCAAAAAAAAGTTGAACAAAAAAATCATAAAATGCCAAACTAAAGTAAATGCCAAAAAAAGTTGCACTACAAAATTGTAATAAAACTTGATACTGATAAAAAACCTTTCATACCTCTTACACACTTCACTAAGAAAAATAATTACATGGTGGGCCTATACTTGGATTCAGAATGTTTAAATTATAATTGAACATTAATTTCAAAAATACTTGAAAATGTACACCCTAACTTAAAAATGTTTTATTCTGTTTTCAATTATTAATGTGTGACTAAAAGTTTTTCTTGATATAATAAACAGCGATCTTTTACTTTTCAAATACTCTCATGTAACATAAATGCACATAGCCTTAGCATTAACAGGCTATTTCTTAGATCAGAATAAAAATAAGAACAGAATTTTAAAAATTTAAATTTATTTTATAATTAAAGCAAATATAGGTCCAACAGAAAAAGATAAATCAAATGTAAACAAAAACTATACCTTTATTTGTTATCCAACTGATGAAAAGCTTCCAATATCATTTTTCCTTCACCAAAAAAAATATTACAATTCCTAACACAGAAAATAAGCACACTGAACTAAAAAGGCAAAGTTATGTTTATAGTCCAGCACTGAAAAACCAACTAGCAAAAGAAGTGATTATCCGTGTGTATGAAAACCAGTCCACCAAGCCTGTTGTCCAATGTTGTAACTTGTACAGATCTTTCACTTTCCCTGATCCTGGAGACAATAACTGTTATTCCCAACCACTCCAGTGGTCTAAAACTTTCAGACGGAGCTCGGTGTCCAGTTCACATTAGGTAGAAAGCCAAACAAGTTTTAGTGAATTTTACAAGTCTGCTGCCCCCTTTTTTCGTTACACCTCTATTTTTGCACTAAGTTGTGAGTAACTTGAACTTAGTGTGTAATAACTCTTTTGAACAGTTATATTTTATAATGAGACTGATCTCAGTTCTCAGATTTCCTTTTAATTATAAAAATCACTCATTATTATTCTTTCACTCCTATCCACCAAATCTGACATAGAAATAGTCTTTTTCCAAACACACCAAACAAAAAATGAACAAAGGGTCTTTTATCAATGTGAAAATCTTCAGAAAATTAGGTTTTTCAGTGCACAAAAAGGTATGATTAGGCTAATTAGCAAGGTGAAGATTCCATTTTTATTTAACTGGCCTTCAACTAACGCATTCCTCTGTGATATTGTTTAATCCCCTCTTTCAATGCTTTTTGACACCTTGCTTTTCACAACAAGATTCCTCATAACCAAATTAAATAAAAGAAATCAATACTTGAGAGTGGCCTGTACCATACTAGCCTTAAGTATCTTTTTTTTTTTTTTTCCCCTTTCTTTTGAGTAACTGTTCAACGCTATATCCTTTTTACAAAAGATGTTGACACCCCCTGAGTGAGAAGGGGTGGATGTGTCCAATTATTATGGCTTTACATCCAAGGCTATCTTTTCATCCCACACAAAGCACAAATGAGATCTTTTCAACTGCCTTTCTCTATAGCAAGATCCTTAACTTCTTAACAAGATCTGAAAAAAAAATATTGAGTGATCATAAAAACACAAAAGATAACTGTTACCTTCAGACAAACAGATAATCTCACTCTGATCTCCATTAGCCAATAGAGACTGACCTTACATCAGGTCAGATAGGAAATCTCTCTAGCCAATGGCAAGTAACGAAACAAAATAACACATGCCTACTACACCCAATGAATGTTGTTTTTGTCTTAGGCTGCTTCAACAGACAATAGTATTCTTCCAATGGAATGGTTTTTCATAATCAAATAATAACTGAATATGAATTGTGGCAAGAATTTTTTTTTATTATTATTTGAAACTGATAATAAATCTGCTTTTATTGATGAAAGTACACTTCATTTCAAAAGAAAAAGCTGGTAGCTATTGATGAGGTAGCAGCAGAGTAAGTGTGAGTTTTACCACAGATTCTGTAAGCTCAGGACAGTGGGTACTAGCTTTATTTCCTGCCACCTTTTTGAATAACAGGTGAGGTTAGACATTATGGTGAGAAAAAAGTACAGAGAAGTGCAGGTCAATCAATGAAAAATGAATTCACAGGTAATTTACTAAATCTTTTCAGGTGAAATAATGAGGTTTACTTTAGAAATTCCAAATGATATAGGAATCTTAATTCAATACATTTTCTGGGGAAAAGTCAAGATTTGTTTCTGCCTGTGTAAGTACCAAACCACAGGATATTTTAAGTTTACAAATATATGAATAATTTGGTTTGATATCAAGTTTAATTATATAATTAGAATGTAGTAATTTGTGATGGCTTTGGGGAGGGGGTGGGGGGGGGGTAGAAAAGGGGAGATGGAAGTGTTATGATGCTTTTTGTTTGAAGCAAAACACTTAATACTTTTTTCAGGTTTTTTTCTTCACTTTATTATTACTATTATTATTATTATTATTATTATTATTATTATTATTATTATTATTATTATTATTATTATTATCATCATCATTATTATTATTATCATTTTTATTATTATTTTATTTTATAGTTTATCATTATCATTTTATTCTATTTTATAGTTTATCATTGGAAAGGTAGTGAACATCACATCATTATCATCATCATTATCATTATTATTATTATTATTATTATTATTATTATTATTATTATTATTATTATCATTATTATTATTATCATTATTATTATTATTATTATCATTATCATTATCATTATTATTATTATTATCATCATTATTATTATTATCATTATTTTAGGGGGGATCCATTGGGATGTAGAAATGTTTTGAAAACAGATGTCGAAAAAGATTATGCAGTATATTCTGGTTCACTTTTAGATAAGATTTTAATCATGAAGTACCAGCAGTTTTTTGACAAAATTTTCCAGTGGGGGATTTAGGAAAGCCACAAGGAGGGGGATCTGGTTATTATTGGAGTAATGCAAAATGTTAGAACTTTTTTTGGGGGGAGGGGGTTCCAACCCTCGGAACCCTTCTTCCTCCCATAAATTCACTATTCAGGTTATTATTGAAGTCATGAAAACTGTTGGAACTTTTTTTGGAGTTGGTTCCAACCACAGAACCCCCCCCCCCTTCCCTTTCTTTAGAACCACCACTGTTTTGAAGGCTATGACATTTTGTTTTTTACATTTATTGCCTTAAATTGTTTGGATAAATGTGCAGTTTGGTTAAAATGTTGAAACTTCATAGTGCCCCCTCTCCCCCCCCTCCTTAGTTCCCAGGAGCACTATCCCCCTCCCCTCCCTCCTTAGTTCCCAGGAGCACTATCCCCTCCCCTCCCTCCTTAGTTCCCAGGAGCACTATCCCCCAGATTTACTTTTAAACAGATAAAAATGACAGCCCTGGTGTTCTGGCTGCTCCAATCATTGTCACCCTTCCCCTACACCCCAGCAAAATTGGAAGGGTAGTGAACATCATAATACATCAAATCATAAATGCTTTCTAACAAATTGAAAATTGATGTGGTTTGTGATTCAGAAAAATTGGAGAATTGTAGTTTAGTATTTGTAAATATTCCTTTGTCCCCCCTCCCTCCCCCTCCCAGAAAAAGTCTAGTAGCTTCACTTTGCTGAGACAGATAATAGTTGATATATTTCTAAAGAAGATACATCATGAAAATGTATACCAAGACTGCAAGAATTCTATCATTTTGCTGGATACCTAAATGATGAAACAATAGGAGCTATTACACTAATTTGACTGATTGATCAATTACTTCTACTGCAAATTTAAATTCTGGGAATGCCTACAGCAGTGTTTAAACTGAGCAAAACAAGTGATGTTTTTCAATCGAATTTCATCTCATTTTTAGGAAACCTAGCTTATACCTAAGTGGTCTTCTTTCTCCTGTGTTATCAAATTCACTGCAAAACAACTTTGGTCAGTTGGTGTAACTCTTGTAATTTTACGTGACTTTTTTCCGAGTCACATATTATCAATTTTGTTTCCAAGACCTAGCTCATCTGATGAGTCTTTTTGTGTTTGTTGATCAAACAGTTGGCGAAAATTCAATTTTCTGGTGTCCCCTGTCACACCCATATTTCAAAGATCAGTCAGAAAACTTGTGAAAAATCAATTGCTTTTGGGGAAACATTGAAGACCCGGTTAAATTCACCAACGATAAAGACAAGATTGGGAGCAATCGCCATATCAAAACAGCTCATTTCTTTTATGTGGGCTCCACAAAAGTACACTGACATAATTTTGTTCACATCCTTATGTTAAACTAACTGGGTCATGCATAATATGGTAGCCTTGGGCAGCCCTGTATTGTAGTTGTAGGGAACATCAAAACCACCAAGGATGGCAAAAGGATGCCAATCTTCTCAACAATTATTTTCTATTTCAAAAATGGAAAGCGAAGTAAAATATCCCCGTTCTTGTTACATGGAGGGTTCGGCTCCTATGGTGCAGAAGCGAAAATGTTTTTTTTGGGGGGGTTGGAAAGACTAAACATCGTTTTTTCAACGTTCCGTGAAGTTGGGGCACTGACAAATTATTGTTTATGAGTTTCATAAATTAAAAAAAAATAGTCCAATGTCCCCCAGGTTCTGATCACAATTGAGCAGTTATATTATTCATTAGTATTTATAACCTCAGGGCCGTAATTCCCTAGGGTGCCCACACTTTTGAGCAGAATTTGAAAACTTTAGTACATTTTGGGGAAATTTTGCCTCATGTCCCTACCCCCCATGTTTTGGATAAGAGGCCATGCCCCCCCCCCCTCCCACTTTTCAAATGAGAATTACGGCTCTGTATAACATTCACCCCCAACTTCCCCCCACCTTTGTATCCCATGTTCCAAGCTGGCTTACAGATATGATATTCCTGTCTTCTAGCTATAGCCAACATAGAAAACAGCAATGCAAAAGTATGTGAATTTTATTTCTTCAATTTTTATTGGGGAGGGCATGCAATATTTACCCACTGACTGAAAAGAAATATGTGAAAATATGGCAGAAGTGATTCAACACACAGGATTACAGAGAGAGTCCCCCTTCCCTCTTCTCTGATGTCCATTTAGCCTTCACCATCTTGAACTTTAAAGGTCATTCTTGTTGAGAAATTCACTCCATCCTTTAATACATTTAAGCTGAAACATATCCTTGCCAGAGTAAATACAATTTGCAAAACAGAAGATAATATTCCACCAGGATATTAACATCAGATCATCATATTTTTTGAGTGACACCCAGCATCTAATCCATTTTATCGGACGATTTCTCAAACATGTAAATATGTGTCAGATATCGATTCTCCATAGATAACCGAAACTCTCATCTCTCGCCCAAGATAACAAATGTTCATAACTTTTCTACCTCGAACCATTTTTCCGTTTCTCATTAAATCCACATCTTCGGGAAAATATGAAAACAAGAAACGGGACACGTTGAGCATAAAATGTTTCACTTTTTATTAAAGCCATCTTTATCAAATTTCCTGCTCTTGGTTGGTTACTTAACACGTCCCTATAAAGGTCAGGTAAACAGAACGACCAATAAAAGGCTTCTCAGATCAATAAAGAGCATCACCTAGCCCTAATATCATCCATCTTAATTTCAAACCATTTTATAGCAACTGAGGTGTCATAACTTATCAAGTGTCATTTTATGAAGAGCGTTAGCGGTTTGGTGGCTAATTACAAGTTTTGTTCACCCTCTTTCTAAAGACATCTTTTTTAAGAAGAATGCATGGTTCGTGCACTCTTATCAAGTAAATTCTTTTGAAATACAAGAGAAGACGGATATGGGCTGTGTAGCTTTTTATAGAAAGAAAATAAAGGGGAAACTATTTTCTTTTATGTCTGGGTGTATCAGCTTCTTAAGGAATTTATGAAGTGGAAAAGTACCACTTGACTTAATCTCTAAAGCTCAACCACTGGGCAATTATACTACTGTCCTCATTACTCTAGTTTTATCTGCAATTGTCCTTTTTGACAACCTAATCTTTAAGAAAGGATAAGTTATATTTTAGTTACTAAAAAACAAAAGAGCTATTTTAGAAAAGCAAACATTGGAAAATATTAGAAAAAAGGTGACAAATAGGTCAATAGATTACTGGTAAAATTAAATTTTACACAAAACAGAAAAATGTGTTCAGGTAGTGAAAAATTGTTGTTGTATTACTCACTCATGCTGAATAACAGCATGCCCTTTCTAGTACAAATTTTGTGGGGGGGGAAAAAATGTTCCAAATTTTCTTGCGGGCCATGTTGAATGAAGTGTCAATAGAATAAAAAGAAACTTTCTGCAGCATTTCAGCAGGAAATTTCCGCTCTGCCCCCTCCCCAACTAGCTACGACCCTTCTCAATAAGAACCAGTGTTCATCATATATATATATATATATATATATATATATATATATATATATTTATATATATATATATATATATATATATATATATATATATATATATATATTTATATATATATGTATATATATATATATATATATATATATATATATATATATATATATATATATATATATATATATATATATATATATATATATATAGATAGATAGATATAGATATATATATAGACATATAGACATATATATAGACATATATATATATATATATTATATATATATATATATATATATATATATATATATATATATATATATATATATATATATATATATATATATATATATATATATATATATATATATATATTTATATATATATATATATATATATATATATATATATATATATATATATATATATATATACAAACACACACTAACAAATTACCAAGGGTAATGGTCAAGAGGGTCATGGAGCAGGGATGGCTTAACAAATTGAAGATCATTGCCAATTGAGGTAATTCATAACAGTAAACTTTTTTTCCCACACAAAGGGGAAAAAAATTACATTTTCTTAAACATTATGTACATTTTCTATGATATAATCCCTTTTTCCAAAACACGATGTACCGCCACTCTTATTTTAAATGTTTCCAATGTTTCGAATTCAAATTTTAAAGGCTAGTTATTGTGTTATAATGTTGAGCTAGGCAGAGGAAGGACAAAATCACAAAAGTTGTTTTAATAGCCATGCATGCAATAAAATGAACATTTTTAAGAGGGGAAGAGGGGGGATGTAGTAAGACCATATTTTCATCTAATTTCTTGGAAATTAAAATTATATCTATTAAAAGAAAAAAATTAAAGTTGAAACACATTGCTTCAGAGGAAGGGGGAGATGTAGTAAGACCATATTTTTCATCTAATTTATTGGAAATTAAAATCATATCTATTAAAAAATAATTAAAAAAGTTGAAACACATTGCTCCAAAACATAAGGGTTCAGAAAATGAGTAAAAACATTTAAAACACTTTAATATAAATGTCTTTCTCAGTTTCCAAAGTCCATCTTGAATCCAAAAATATACCTCAAAAGAAAAACTGCACATGAGCCTATATCCTGAAATACATCAATATCATTTTGAATGAAACCAACTCTTGTTTTTGTGTACTTCCCGTCTCCCCATAACATGTATTTGACGTATCGCGTAATCACGTCTGCAGCACATCCACTTAACCCACTTTGTCCCTTTCAAAAAAAATTGCACCATTTTATGTTTTTACGAATTATACAGCGAGTGACTTTCGCTTCTATTGATAGCAGGTCCGATTCATATTATTGTGAATCTTCCTGCGCTTTTATCTTGTAAGACTCGAAAAGCAAGTATGATGCAAAGCATCAGGATACTTGATACCCTTTCAAAAGTGTGATCAAAGCCGTTCATTGAGACATAAGCCTTTTATATTTACGTTCTTCCCTCTGGGGTAAGTGTATTGTTGGTTCCTCCGTACAATAGTTATGAAACTGTTTTGGTGAAATGGGCAGCTAAGAAGCCATTTGTCCCTACCGAAAGCGATGTATAGAGATGAGATACAAACACTTCCCTGACACGTACAAAGCAAAAGCTTAAATCTTCAAAGATAACAATCTCGTCGTTTGTGCCCTCCGATGAAATGCCACAGGGGAAAAAACTATTTCTGTCAGGGGGATACAATTACACTGAAGATGCTTGGACATATTTAACGTCTTCCGGTAAACACCGCTTAATCTCACATGCTACAATAGACTCCGCCTCATGGCCGTATTTTTCAGAGGAAATGCTGAATACTCCGAAACACAAAAATATCTTTTGTGACGGGGAAAACATTTTCAGAAGTCATTCGTTCATATTTATTCATGAACTTTTTTGTCAATGAATTTGGAGGTACGGATGGCTTCTTTGTTTGGGAACCATCAAAATGAGACAGCGAGTGCCTTTGAGGCTTAAATCATTTTTGGGGTGTTTTTTTTTTGGTGGAAAAATCATGGATAAATGAGTTGTCGAAAGTTTAGCAGGTGATTGTCTCCTGATAAAAGCTTTGTTTGAGCTCCGTTTCAAGTTTTGTTTTTAGTTGTCGTTTTTTTTTCTTCTGTTTTTTTTCTCATCAGTTAAATCACGGGTTCATACAAGGTGAATCGGGACAGCTTGCTCACTATCTGTATTTGAACAGAAAACAACATAACAGATGCAAAAAGTTCTTGTAGACCTTGTTGTTTTTTTTTCTTTAAAATCACTCGTACAAAATAAGCTTTTAAAAAAGTTTAAAAGACATTTGTTTTACGTACTTTTACATCCTTTTATTGTATACATAAATAAAAACTTTCCAGGTTTTAAGTTTTGGTTTTAGATTTTTTTTTTTCTCATCAATTGAATCATTGTATGGTTCATACATTGATCTTGCAGTCCTTTTTTTTTTAAATTTACTCGTACAAAATAAGCCCAATTACAAGTTTCAAGAATCTGCTTTTCATATTTTGATGTTCTTTGTATTGCACCAGGTTTCAGAAAAAACGTTAGCTACTTCGAATTTTAAAATTTTGAAAAATGTTTGTTTGTTTGATGAGGGCTTAACAGCACCACGACAACGAGGGTCAAATTGTGCCCGAGAAGTTAGATCATTCTAGAGGTCGGAAGGAAAGGAAACAGGGTGAGAATAAGAGAAATATGAGAACTAAAAGTCAGAAAGTTGGGATCGAGAGAGGAGGTGCATGGGTGAAGAAAAAAAAAGTAGAGAGAGGGGGTGGAAGATGAAGACTAAATATGGTTGTAGAGGGAAGCAAGATAAAATGAAGGAAGGAGATCATTTTATCCGGAGGGTTTTTCTAGAAGAACTCGGCAATTGACTTGTGGGGAGCGAGGGAAGCTCTAGGAAGCTTGTATAGGGGACAAGCAAGGAGAACATGATGGACTGTGAAGGTGCAATGGCAATTGTTGAAAAATGAGCATAAAAATAATTAAAATTCTTAAATTAAAAAGGCAATTTTTTTTCTTTCAAAATCGTGGATAAATTAGTTTCATCAAAAGTTCAGCAGATGATTTGTTTTAACTCCAATTCAAGTTTTCTTTTTTTTCTTTTTCTCTCATCAGTTGAACCATGGGTTCATGAAAATAATAACAACTAGTGCTTGCTATCTCACATTTTGAGGAGAAAAAACAAGTTGCAAAAAGATCTTGCAGATTTTTTTATATATTTTTTTTTTTAATAAAAAGAAATCAAAAGCATATGGCAAGTTGAAAATTATAAATTTGTAGTATATCAAGAAAACATTTGTTAGAGCCATGTACACACACGTCTCCTCAGTTCCTAAACTGTTTTGTGTATAATTTTATGATGAAACAAATTTAACAAGGAAATTTGAAATCTCCAGGATGGCGATTCTTAATTGGCAGCCTGCGGGTCAAATCTGGCCCACCAGACAATCTAATTTGGCAAGCGAACAATACTCGTATTGGAAAAAAAATATCATACCGATCAATCCAAAAGAGATCGGTTAAAATTGCAAAATAAGTACTCCTTTACTTTAATTGGGTTTTGCTAGGCAGATTAGCGCACTAAAACATCGCAGCTTATCAAATAAATTGTTATCTTCAGTGCCGATATAAATTGGGCAGACTCGCGGTTTGTCCAGAGGGGGAGGCACAAAATTTTCTTCCTGTCTTCAATTTAATTTTGGAATTTCTGTGTTCGATGTTAAGCCATTTTGGAGCATCAAAAACAAGAAATCTGCAGAGCTTCCAGGTGCTTCGCCCCCTGGAACCCTACCAGAGCTTCACCCCTGGACCCCACCAGGGGCACTTAAGCAGGCCCCTGGATCCCATACTGGTATGCGCATGCTTCGTGTGCCAACAATAGACATCACTTTAGTAGTTGCCCCCCCCCCCCCTCTTCCTCCTCTTAATTGCTGTGCCCCCAAAACGAAAATGTCTGCCAATGCCACTGGAATTGTCAAAGGCGGAAAAGAGGATCGCTGACATCTGTGAACATCCTTCTTATCAAACATGCGCCCTCAGCTTGTTTGTATTCAGGGATTGTTTTGAGGGGTATTGTTTGTCATGTGACGCTGGTTTTGCCATGCGATTGGCCCGTAGCCTGAGGCTGTTGTGAAATGATAGCCCTTGGAAAAAATTAATTCAGAACCCCTGCTACAGGAGGAGAAAGCTGCCTACTAGGAATTGAAATAATCAATTTTAATATTAAAAACTTATTTTTGTACTGAACAAACTTTGGAATTTCAATATAGGAAATAGTAGCTTTTCAACAAGTCTTTGGACAGTTCGGTCCATGTTCCCGAACAGAAGATCTCCCATTCAGGAGATTTTGTCATTATAATGCACTTGTCAACTGTGTGACTCACCCCCGGACAAGGTGAGTCATTGCTCCAAAGTGAGTGGACAAAGCATGTACATTGACGCACCCCTCTGTCACTTACAGTACTGAGGTGACTTGACATTTTTTTGTAAAATGACTTAGGCGAATCTCTGTACAAAGTCAATGGGTCTGAAGTAAATTATCCAACCCCAGAGTCTTTGGTGACTGACAATTTGGTACAATGACGCACATATGAGTCACTATTTCACATGTCAATACCCACCTTTGACTGGTATTACCGGGGGTAATAGGGGTGAGTCATATACAACTGACAAGTGCATAATCCAAAATTTAAATTTTTCTATAAATAAATACATAATGGTAAAATAGGTTTAAGCCAAAGGTAGGAAAAATACATGCAAAATATTCTAATTTTATTGGCGCAACATAACGATGAAATTATTTTCTCCATTTCCAACAGCGCAAATTTGACTTTCAACTTGGGAATTCTAAAATAATCTTTAAGTGAAATTGAAAGTGAAATTCATTTCAATAGTTTCTGAAGAGCAGATTTTGACATTTTAGTCACCAGCAAAAGCTCAAAGTATACAGAAAAAATAATTTCAATATCATTTGCAAAGTACACAACTTTAGAAATGACAGAATTTGAAAAACAAAAAGAAATTATTGGCTGAACTTATCTCAATCTCCCAATCAGGGAAATCTCCCGATCGGGATATTTCCCAATCGGGAGAATTGCCAATAGGAAAGATTTGCCGATCAGAAGATTTGCCAATCGGAATATTTTCCGATCGGGAGCATGGACCGGACTGTAGGATATGATGTCAACATACTTTGTCATAAATTTTGCAAATATTATTGATTCTTTGATCAACCACAACTCCAAAACAAAATACGATTTTGTAAAACATAAAGACTTCTTTTTCTTAAATTGATGTTCTTTTTCATGAATATTCAAATTTTGCCAGGTTTTTACAGTACCAATTTCACAACTTTACATTTCAAAATATAAAAAATAATATTGAAAAGTATGAAAATTATAAAATGTGGCAGAAAGATATCATAGTACAGAATTAGAATTCACACACACAAGGATTATGTGGAAAATCTTGAAAGGATCAGTTCAGTGGTCAAGCAAGTTAATCTTATATGAAAGAGCTAGACTTTTAGAGACACAAAATGGTGAAGGAAGCATTCAAATATCTTATTCCGTTGAGGAGATATTCAGCTTACACCTCTGTCTTATCTGTGTAGAAATGACTGATGTAGTAAGCTCACTATGGATGGTTGGTGCCCTTGCCCTCATCCCCACGTTCTTAATAATTGTTAATGTATTTTAAAGAAAATGTATTTAATGTTTTTACTATTTGAATTATTTTTCCTCAAACTTTCTTCATGTGGTAAATTAGAAACACCCTTACTAGACTCTGTTTTACTACTTTCCTCTCACATCCAATATGGTTGTGAAGCCACAAAATCGCACTACAAAATATGATAGATTACATAAAGACTTGAATCTGAGACTGTGATGTCATAACAAGTCTGATTTCAGTCGTTTCTACACAAATGAGACCAAACTTAAAATTCATCTTAACCAAATGAGATTTTGAAATGCTTTCTTCACCATTTTGTCCTCTTTCATATAAGATGATATTGAGTTGATTGAAAATGTTCAAAGTAGAGCCACCAAACTTATTCCACATTTGCGTAATCTGCCATATCCTGACAGGCTTAATAATATGAATCTACCAACATTAACTTACAGAAGAGCAAGAGGTGATATGATTAAAGTATATAAGATGGTCTCACATATATATGATTCAAGATTTGCAAATTTATGACCTATTCGTAATAATACTAGAACCAGAGGTTCTAAAAACAGGAAAATTCTTCAATCACATCCATTCACCAGCGTTCGACATAATTTTTTCTCCAATCGGATTTGCAAATTATGGAAGAATTTACCAAAGGAGATTATGGAAGCATGCAATCTAAATTTGTTTAAGAACAGGCTGGATAAGCAAGCACTGGTGTAATCAGGCTTGTCGCTTTCACTTCAAGGCCGAGCATCACGAATTACTTGACACTTCTAGGTCTGGAATCTCAGGCTACTAGCCTTTCGTCCTGGAAACATCATAGGTATCATAGGTAGGTATGAACTCACCAGAACTAATCCTTTAAAGAAGTAAAAAACATTGACATGCATTTGTTAACAAACAATTATGCCAATTATCTCTGCATAAAATGCAACTCACAGGGGCAATCAATATCATTTTGAAATTCAACACCAAAGGCAGTGTGAATTGACAAACAATATTTCACTTCTTTTTTAAGTAAAACTTTGCAGATCTTGTCTCAAGATTCCTCTGTTTATCTGGATATCTGCCAACATTTAAGGGAATTTTTCATAAAAATTTCCTGAAAAATAAACCATTCATTATCTTCAATTTAAAAATGAATAAAAACATGTTACGGGATCAAGGTTAGGCTACAGTTTTTCTTGGGATTCTGTTTTAAAACTGATACTATCTCACAGAGTATTTTTCACCCACTTTCTCCCTCCATGAGTGATTATAATCTCCAGACCGGTCGTCTCGCAGTCCTTATACTTCTTTGGATATGATGGAGCTGACCAAGGCAAATTGTCAATTTTTCAGATTTTCATCAGCATCAAAGAAAACAAGACCCTACTCAATTAACCATGATTGACAGCTTGTTTTAACCAATCGCTGCACAAATTTGCCTAGCAACAAAATCTGCGTAGCTAAGCGGGGCAAACATCCTACACGGTACTGGTACAGTACAACAAGCTAGCAGCCCGTGCTCATGTAGTCAATGTAATTTACTGTACAAAACAAATTTCTGCACACACAAACTGGGTGATGGCAAAATGGTGAACAAAAATTGCACTGCGGGCTTTGTAAATCTGATGCCCATAACAGTTAGCAAACTTAATTTTGTTCATCCCTTTTGCTAAAAATTCTAAAGATCCGGAGAAGTGCCATAAATGGATCAAAGCTTGCGGCAGGCCTCGTGAACATCTAAATGTCAATGCATTAGTCATGCATGATTGCAGATTTGAGGTTTGTTTGCCCCACCTACTTACCGCGTTGCTATGGTGGGTGTGGCTTAAATTGTAACTCGGAGACCTAATTTATTCTGGAGAGATGGCATGCTTTAGCATTATGGATATCTAGAGTTGAATAATATAAATTCGGCATAAGGACAGCATTAAAAAAATGACGGAGTTCGAGAAGGTCCTATCCCCCCCACCCCCCTCCCATGATGAAGTGTTCAAATTTAGCCCACTTCTGAGGACATTTTTTTATTAAGCAAAACAATATATAAAAAGCAAAGTTTATCCCAATTTTTGAAAAATTCCTCAAAAAAATGGGGATCCGGACCGTCCCCCATCCCCACCCCCTGTGGCTACGCCACTGATTTAGTTCAAATTTTTTGATTAGTTGAAATTTCAACCAATGGCTATTGTGCCTCTTTCGATCATACTTCACACTATATTGATAATACAGCAACTGTTTCATTTCAGTGTTGCTGTGGCCAAGTAGATAAGGCGGAGGCTTTCGGATTTGGTTTTGTGCCAAACATAACGACTTTGAATCTCATCAAGGCAACCCTTTTTTTTTTTTTGTCTTTTCCCCTCATTTGAAGTCAAAATGCAGCTATTAACTGAGTTAATTTCAGTTAATCGACGAACTTGTTAGCTCTGTTCAACTCGGCCATGTCATGTTAACCACACAGAAATTATCGGTATATGTACATGTACCTAAGCTTCATACACACAATGTAGGCCTATAATATAAGCTTCTCTGAATCGCTGAACGACTGTAATACATTGATCAACGTGTGTAAGTATGTGACATGTACTTAATGACGCCATTGCAATGAGATGGTAGCGCCTCTCTAATATGATTATGACAGACAATTAAAAAACAATGGATTTAAATTAGAAAATCCCAAGGTTGTCATGTAATACATCACAATTTGCATATTTATGCCTACGATTTTAAAATGGTTTACTTTAAACAATTTTAAAAGATTAGCTCAGGGTTCCAGCAAATCCATCTTATATGAAGAGGGTTTCAAAAGAAACAGAATATAGTGAAGAAATTAAGCATTCAAAAATCTTATTCCGTTAAGGATATATTTAAGTTTAAAGTTTGGTAGCATGTGAGGAAATGACTGAAATCAGATTAGTTGTGATGTCATAGCCTCCGATTCCTTAAAGTCTTAATGTATTCTATCATATTATATCCTGCGATTTTGCGGCTTGAAAACCACTGGATTTGACAGGAAAGTAGTAAAACAGAATCTTGTAAGGGTAATCATAATTTACCACCTGATGAAAGATTGAGGAAAAATAATTTTAAAAAGAAAAAAAGCTTAATTAATCAATTTAACAATTGTTAAGGTTGTGAGGAATTGAGAGTGCCAACCTTCCATAGTAGACTTATTACACTTTTACACAGATAAAACAAGAGCCTTAAACGACATCTCCTTAATGCAATAATATATTGGAATGCTTTTTTTACCATTTTGTCTCTTGTAAGTCCTGTTTCATATAAGATCAACTCGCTTCTGTACTTATCTTTTAAATGAGCTTTTTGTTTTAGGATAGATTTGAAAGCAATGTTGATATGTTGCCTATCCATACCCATAGACCTTTAACTATGTATGAATCAGGTATGCAATGCTGGATAGAATAGCCAATTAGGATTCCCCGAAGTGCAATACCATTTGATAATAATGAGAAACAATGTCATCTGCCCTTTTAAAGAATTAGTTCAGTGGTTAAGCAAGTTTATCTTATATGAAAGAGGACTTCAAAAGAAACAAAATAGTGAAGAAAGCATTACAAAAATGTATTTCGTTAAGGAGATATTTAAGTTTAAAGTTTGGTATCATTTGTGTAGAAATGACTGAAATCAGACTGGTTGTGATGTTATTGCCTCAGATTCCTCAAAGTCTTTATGAATTCTATCATATTTTTTCCTACGATTTTGTGACTTAAAAACAATGGGATATGTCAAAAAAGTAGTACAACTGAATAAAGGAAGGGTATTTATAAAACACAACCTGAAGAAAGTTTGAGGGAAAATAATTTTAACAGTGAAAAAATTCAATAAACTTACTTTAAAATACATAAAAAAGACTTTGAGGAATCTGAGGCTGTGACATCACAACTAGTCTGATTTCAGTTGTTTCTACACAAATGATACCAAACTTTAAACTTGTATATCTCCTTAACGGAATAAGATTTTTGAATGCTTTCTTCACTATTTTGTTTCTTTGGAAGTCCTCTTTCATATTAGATGGACATCGAGCTTGACCACTGAACTAATCCTTTAAGTCATCTTGCAATTATCAACAAGAACAAATTGATAGGAAAATTTCATATCATTTAAAGTTTGACAACGTAAGACAATTCAAGATATTCATGAAATAAAGAGGGCAGAAACAAACTTAGGAGGCTTTGGTATTTAGATAATTGATAACCCTTCAAGGATTAGTTCAGTGGTCAAGCAAGTTCTTGTGATATTTGATTTCAATTGATTGATTGATTTCCACACTAATCATAACTTAACAACAAAGCTATACAATCAGATAAAAAGATGATTGGTGGAGGTCTGAACGAGCTGTTGCTCTTACAAAGCAGAGACCCCCTGTACAAAGAGACAATTAAAGCAACATCAGATAATGAAAACTAATATATACAGGAAAAATACATATAGAATAATACTAATACCTCCCCTTCCCCCACCCTCCCCACCCCATCATGGTACATGACCTCCCCTTCCCCCCGCTCTCCCCACCCCATCATGGTACATGCAAATAATACAAGATGATCGGCATATCATACTACCATGTTATTATAACATGTAAACTAAGCCCTAGTCCCCCTACAGAATCCCAACATCCCCTCGCACACACACACGCGCGCACACCTAAGGTTAAAAAAAGTGACTTAAGGTGCAGGCAATTGACAATATAGTGTTTAATGATTATACATAAGTAATTGCTTCAATTTTCTTTGAAAGATAGAAACAGATGGGGCTTTTCTTATCACTGTATCAAGATTATTCCTGAATTGCACGCCTGAGAAGCTGAAGGACGTTCTGTGAATGTCGAGCGAATTTTGTACACATGTATATTACTCAAGTGCCTAGTAAAATGGTTATGGTTGTCTGAATTAAAGCTGAAGAGGCTGCACAGCAAATTAGGCAATAGGTTGTTAGTAGCTTTATACATGAATACACCTAATTGGAATCTATAAATATTGAACAAAGTGAGAATCTTCAAGTCTTTAAAAAGCTGTGAGGTACGAGTTATAAAGGTGAGGTATGAGTTCTATAGGTGAAATATGAGTTCTATAGGTGAAGTGTGAGTTCTATAGGTGAGGTGTGAGTTCTGTAGGTGCGGTGTGAGTTCTGTATGTGAGGTGTTAGTTCTGAAGGTGAGGTGTGAGTTCTGTAGGTAAGGTGTGAGTTCTGTTTGCGGGGTGCGAGTTCTGTTTGTGGGGTGTGAGTTCTGTTTGTGGGGTGTGAGTTCTGTAGGTGGGGTGTGAGTTCTGTAGGTGGGGTGTGAGTTCTGTAGGTGGGGTGAGAGTTCTGTAGGTGGGGTGCGAGTTCTGTAGGTGGGATGTGAGTTCTGTAGGTGAGGTGTGAGTTCTGTAGGTGAGGTGTGAGTTCTGAAGGTGAGATGTGAGTTATGTAGGTGAGATGTGAGTTCTGTAGGTGGGGTGTGAGTTCTGTAGGTGGGGTGTGAGTTCTGTAGGTGGGGTATGAGTTCTGTAGGTGGAGTGTGTGTTCTGTAGGTGAGGTGTGAGTTCTATAGGTGAGGTATGAGTTCTATAGGTGAAGTATAAGTTCTATAAGTTCTATAGGTGAGGTATGAGTTATATAGGTGAGTTATGAGTTATATAGGTGAGTTATGAGTTCTATAGGTGAGGTGTGAATTCTATAGGTGAGGTATGAGTTCTATAGGTGAGGTATGAGTTATATAGGTGAGGTATGAGTTCTATAGGTGAGGTATGAGTTATATAGGCGAGTTATGAGTTCTATAGGTGAGGTGTGAATTCTATAGGTGAGGTATGAGTTCTATAGGTGAGGTATGAGTTATATAGGTGAGGTATGAGTTATATAGGTGAGTTATGAGTTATATAGGTGAGTTATGAGTTCTATAGGTGAGGTGTGAATTCTATAGGTGAGGTATGAGTTCTATAGGTGAGGTATGAGTTATATAGGTGAGGTATGAGTTCTACAGGTGAGTTATGAGTTATATAGTCTGACGATGCGATTACACAAATAGTTTTTTTCTGGAGAATGAATAGGTGGTTCAGGTAAGTGGGGTGTGTATTACCCCATACAATATTATGCAGCCATCTTTCAGAGATAGCTGCGATAGAAAAGGCACATTGAGTATTTGAGTACAACAAACTATGACTGTAGAGCATCATGATTTTTCTATCAGCTACGTGAATTGATATGCACCCTTACAGAAAAAGTAGGTTGCCGCAAGCTTGCGATAAGCTAACAATTTTCAGCTTGCGCAAACTTGCTGCAACCTTTCCGCAAGCTTGCAGCAAGCTAGTATTTGGGGCAAATGCAAACTTTTTAGCTTGCGCAAGCTAGCAAAAACCTTTCATAAGCTTGCAAAATCTTTCTGCAAGCTTGCACAAAGCTTTCAAAGCTAACAAATATTTTTGCTAGCTTGCATAAGCTAATGTTAGTTTGCAAAGCTAACAAAGCTTACATTGCTGCAAGTTTGTGCAAGCTAAAAATTGTTACCTTGTCACAAGCTTGCTGCAAGCTTGCTGCAAGCTACTTTTTCTGTAAGGGTACTACAGATAAATTAGTCCCAGAAGTACATTCCTCAGTGTGTAAATCATTAATGTCGATAGAAGAACAGTAATACTATCATTATAAAATCAAATACATGCTGGTCGTCATTCGTTATACAATTGTGGACTAAGCTATCTACGAAAACACCATTCAAATCATTGGAAGAAGCATTCTCACTTAAATAAAAAATATGCGAGTCACTCACGACCATGTCATTACTGTCAGTAGGATTAACAAGATTAGGTCTTTCAAAGTCACAATGGTTAAACACACTGGCATTTGAAATAGCCACTATGAAAGAGGAACTCAAAACAACCAAAATGGTGAAGAAACTAACAATATCTTATTCCGTTAAGGAGATATTCAAGTTCTGTCTTACCTGTGTAGAAATGACTGATGTGGTAAGTCTACTGTAGAAGGTTGCTGCCCTCATCCTCACATTCTTAACAATTGTTAATGTATTTTTAGAAAATTGATGTAATTTTTTTTTTTCTCGAATTATTTTCCCTCAAACTTTCTACTTTTATAATTACCCGTACAAGATGTTGTTTTACCACTTTCCTGACATATCAATGCTTTTTAAGCCGCAAAATCATAAGGACAAAATATGATTTGATTTGATTTATTTTGTATCTTCACATCAGTTTACAACAACATTTACATAAATCATAGCAAGAAGTTTGGACACAGTGGAATATTCAAATACAATTTGTATGAAGCAGATATTTGAATGATTCCTTCACCATTTGTTTCTTTTGAAGTCCTCTTACATATAAGATAGACTTGCTTGACCACTGAACTAATCCTTTAAACTTAAATATCTCATAACGGAATAAATAACATTTTTGAACACTTTCTTAACCATTTTGTTTCTTTTGAAGTCCTCTTTTATATAAGATGAAATTCATTTCAATAGTTTCTGAAGAGCAGATTTTGACATTTTAGTCACCAGCAAAAGCTCAAAGTATACAGAAAAAATAATTTCAATATCATTTGCAAAGTACACAACTTTAGAAATGACAGAATTTGAAAAACAAAAAGAAATTATTGGCTGAACTTATCTCAATCTCCCAATCAGGAAATCTCGATCGGGATATTTCCCAATCGGAGAAATTGCCAATAGGAAAGATTTGCGATCAGAAGATTTGCCAATCGGAATATTTTCCGATCGGGAGCATGGACCGGACTGTAGGATATGATGTCAACATACTTTGTCATAAATTTTGCAAATATTATTGATTCTTTGATCAACCACAACTCCAAAACAAAATACGATTTTGTAAAACATAAAGACTTCTTTTTCTTAAATTGATGTTCTTTTTCATGAATATTCAAATTTTGCCAGGTTTTACAGTACCAATTTCACAACTTTACATTTCAAAATATAAAAATAATATTGAAAAGTATGAAAATTATAAAATGTGGCAGAAAGATATCATAGTACAGAATTAGAATTCACACACACAAGGATTATGTGGAAAATCTTGAAAGGATCAGTTCAGTGGTCAAGCAAGTTAATCTTATATGAAAGAGCTAGACTTTTAGAGACACAAAATGGTGAAGGAAGCATTCAAATATCTTATTCCGTTGAGGAGATATTCAGCTTACACCTCTGTCTTATCTGTGTAGAAATGACTGATGTAGTAAGCTCACTATGGATGGTTGGTGCCCTTGCCCTCATCCCCACGTTCTTAATAATTGTTAATGTATTTTAAAGAAAAATGTATTTAATGTTTTACTATTTGAATTATTTTTCCTCAAACTTTCTTCATGTGGTAAATTAGAAACACCCTTACTAGACTCTGTTTTACTACTTTCCTCTCACATCCAATATGGTTGTGAAGCCACAAAATCGCACTACAAAATATGATAGATTACATAAAGACTTGAATCTGAGACTGTGATGTCATAACAAGTCTGATTTCAGTCGTTTCTACACAAATGAGACCAAACTTAAAATTCATCTTAACCAAATGAGATTTTGAAATGCTTTCTTCACCATTTTGTCCTCTTTCATATAAGATGATATTGAGTTGATTGAAAATGTTCAAAGTAGAGCCACCAAACTTATTCCACATTTGCGTAATCTGCCATATCCTGACAGGCTTAATAATATGAATCTACCAACATTAACTTACAGAAGAGCAAGAGGTGATATGATTAAAGTATATAAGATGGTCTCACATATATATGATTCAAGATTTGCAAATTTATGACCTATTCGTAATAATACTAGAACCAGAGGTTCTAAAAACAGGAAAATTCTTCAATCACATCCATTCACCAGCGTTAACATAATTTTTTCTCCAATCGGATTTGCAAATTATGGAAGAATTTACCAAAGGAGATTATGGAAGCATGCAATATAAATTTGTTTAAGAACAGGCTGGATAAGCAAGCACTGGTGTAATCAGGCTTGTCGCTTTCACTTCAAGGCGAGCATCACGAATTACTTGACACTTCTAGGTCTGGAATCTCAGGCTACTAGCCTTTCGTCCTGGAAACATCATAGGTATCATAGGTAGGTATGAACTCACCAGAACTAATCCTTTAAAGAAGTAAAAACATTGACATGCATTTGTTAACAAACAATTATGCCAATTATCTCTGCATAAAATGCAACTCACAGGGGCAATCAATATCATTTTGAAATTCAACACCAAAGGCAGTGTGAATTGACAAACAATATTTCACTTCTTTTTTAAGTAAAACTTTGCAGATCTTGTCTCAAGATTCCTCTGTTTATCTGGATATCTGCCAACATTTAAGGGAATTTTTCATAAAAATTTCCTGAAAAATAAACCATTCATTATCTTCAATTTAAAAATGAATAAAAACATGTTACGGGATCAAGGTTAGGCTACAGTTTTTCTTGGGATTCTGTTTTAAAACTGATACTATCTCACAGAGTATTTTTCACCCACTTTCTCCCTCCATGAGTGATTATAATCTCCAGACCGGTCGTCTCGCAGTCCTTATACTTCTTTGGATATGATGGAGCTGACCAAGGCAAATTGTCAATTTTTCAGATTTTCATCAGCATCAAAGAAAACAAGACCCTACTCAATTAACCATGATTGACAGCTTGTTTTAACCAATCGCTGCACAAATTTGCCTAGCAACAAAATCTGCGTAGCTAAGCGGGGCAAACATCCTGCACGTACTGGTACAGTACAACAAGCTAGCAGCCCGTGCTCATGTAGTCAATGTAATTTACTGTACAAAACAAATTTCTGCACACACAAACTGGGTGATGGCAAAATGGTGAACAAAAATTGCACTGCGGGCTTTGTAAATCTGATGCCCATAACAGTTAGCAAACTTAATTTTGTTCATCCCTTTTGCTAAAAATTCTAAAGATCCGGAGAAGTGCCATAAATGGATCAAAGCTTGCGGCAGGCCTCGTGAACATCTAAATGTCAATGCATTAGTCATGCATGATTGCAGATTTGAGGTTTGTTTGCCCCACCTACTTACCGCGTTGCTATGGTGGGTGTGGCTTAAATTGTAACTCGGAGACCTAATTTATTCTGGAGAGATGGCATGCTTTAGCATTATGGATATCTAGAGTTGAATAATATAAATTCGGCATAAGGACAGCATTAAAAAAATGACGGAGTTCGAGAAGGTCCTATCCCCACCCCCTCCCATGATGAAGTGTTCAAATTTAGCCCACTTCTGAGGACATTTTTTTATTAAGCAAAACAATATATAAAAAGCAAAGTTTATCCCAATTTTGAAAAATTCCTCAAAAAATGGGGATCCGGACCGTCCCCATCCCCACCCCCCTGTGGCTACGCCACTGATTTAGTTCAAATTTTTTGATTAGTTGAAATTTAAAGCTGAAGAGGCTGCACAGCAAATTAGGCAATAGGTTGTTAGTAGCTTTATACATGAATACACCTAATTGGAATCTATAAATATTGAACAAAGTGAGAATCTTCAAGTCTTTAAAAAGCTGTGAGGTACGAGTTATAAAGGTGAGGTATGAGTTCTATAGGTGAAATATGAGTTCTATAGGTGAAGTGTGAGTTCTATAGGTGAGGTGTGAGTTCTGTAGGTGCGGTGTGAGTTCTGTATGTGAGGTGTTAGTTCTGAAGGTGAGGTGTGAGTTCTGTAGGTAAGGTGTGAGTTCTGTTTGCGGGGTGCGAGTTCTGTTTGTGGGGTGTGAGTTCTGTTTGTGGGGTGTGAGTTCTGTAGGTGGGGTGTGAGTTCTGTAGGTGGGGTGTGAGTTCTGTAGGTGGGGTGAGAGTTCTGTAGGTGGGGTGCGAGTTCTGTAGGTGGGATGTGAGTTCTGTAGGTGAGGTGTGAGTTCTGTAGGTGAGGTGTGAGTTCTGAAGGTGAGATGTGAGTTATGTAGGTGAGATGTGAGTTCTGTAGGTGGGGTGTGAGTTCTGTAGGTGGGGTGTGAGTTCTGTAGGTGGGGTATGAGTTCTGTAGGTGGAGTGTGTGTTCTGTAGGTGAGGTGTGAGTTCTATAGGTGAGGTATGAGTTCTATAGGTGAAGTATAAGTTCTATAGGTGAGGTATGAGTTATATAGGTGAGTTATGAGTTATATAGGTGAGTTATGAGTTCTATAGGTGAGGTGTGAATTCTATAGGTGAGGTATGAGTTCTATAGGTGAGGTATGAGTTATATAGGTGAGGTATGAGTTCTATAGGTGAGGTATGAGTTATATAGGCGAGTTATGAGTTCTATAGGTGAGGTGTGAATTCTATAGGTGAGGTATGAGTTCTATAGGTGAGGTATGAGTTATATAGGTGAGGTATGAGTTATATAGGTGAGTTATGAGTTATATAGGTGAGTTATGAGTTCTATAGGTGAGGTGTGAATTCTATAGGTGAGGTATGAGTTCTATAGGTGAGGTATGAGTTATATAGGTGAGGTATGAGTTCTACAGGTGAGTTATGAGTTATATAGTCTGACGATGCGATTACACAAATAGTTTTTCTGGAGAATGAATAGGTGGTTCAGGTAAGTGGGGTGTGTATTACCCCATACAATATGCAGCCATCTTTCAGAGATAGCTGCGATAGAAAAGGCACATTGAGTATTTGAGTACAACAAACTATGACTGTAGAGCATCATGATTTTTCTATCAGCTACGTGAATTGATATGCACCCTTACAGAAAAAGTAGGTTGCCGCAAGCTTGCGATAAGCTAACAATTTTCAGCTTGCGCAAACTTGCTGCAACCTTTCCGCAAGCTTGCAGCAAGCTAGTATTTGGGGCAAATGCAAACTTTTTAGCTTGCGCAAGCTAGCAAAAACCTTTCCGCAAGCTTGCAAAATCTTTCTGCAAGCTTGCACAAGCTTGCGCAAGCTAACAAATATTTTTTGCTAGCTTGCATAAGCTAATGTTAGTTTGCGCAAGCTAGCAAGCTTACATTGCTGCAAGTTTGTGCAAGCTAAAAATTGTTACCTTGTCACAAGCTTGCTGCAAGCTTGCTGCAAGCTACTTTTTCTGTAAGGGTACTACAGATAAATTAGTCCCAGAAGTACATTCCTCAGTGTGTAAATCATTAATGTCGATAGAAGAACAGTAATACTATCATTATAAAATCAAATACATGCTGGTCGTCATTCGTTATACAATTGTGGACTAAGCTATCTACGAAAACACCATTCAAATCATTGGAAGAAGCATTCTCACTTAAATAAAAATATGCGAGTCACTCACGACCATGTCATTACTGTCAGTAGGATTAACAAGATTAGGTCTTTCAAAGTCACAATGGTTAAACACACTGGCATTTGAAATAGCCACTATGAAAGAGGAACTCAAAACAACCAAAATGGTGAAGAAACTAACAATATCTTATTCCGTTAAGGAGATATTCAAGTTCTGTCTTACCTGTGTAGAAATGACTGATGTGGTAAGTCTACTGTAGAAGGTTGCTGCCCTCATCCTCACATTCTTAACAATTGTTAATGTATTTTTTAGAAAATTGATGTAATTTTTTTTTTTTTCTCGAATTATTTTCCCTCAAACTTTCTACTTTTTATAATTACCCGTACAAGATGTTGTTTTACCACTTTCCTGACATATCCAATGCTTTTTAAGCCGCAAAATCGCAAGGACAAAATATGATTTGATTTGATTTATTTTGTATCTTCACATCAGTTTACAACAACATTTACATAAATCATAGCAAGAAGTTTGGACACAGTGGAATATTCAAATACAATTTGTATGAAGCAGATATTTGAATGATTCCTTCACCATTTTGTTTCTTTTGAAGTCCTCTTACATATAAGATAGACTTGCTTGACCACTGAACTAATCCTTTAAACTTAAATATCTCCTTAACGGAATAAATAACATTTTTGAACACTTTCTTAACCATTTTGTTTCTTTTGAAGTCCTCTTTTATATAAGATAGACTTGCTTGACCACTGAACTAATCCTTTAAATTTAAATATCTCCTTAACGGAATAAATAACAATTTTTGAACGCTTTCATCACCATTTTATTTTTTCTGAGTTCCTCCTTCATATGAGATCAACTTGCGTGACCACTGAATTAATCCTTCGTTTTTTTTGGAGGGGAGACTATCAAATTCAACAATGGTAGTAAATAATTATTTCTTATTCTAATAAAAGTGTGAATATAATGAAGAAAGTTAGGAGACATTTTAGATTGTATGAAATTTGTTCCATAATCATCTTTCTTTATTTTCTTCTATATTTTTTATCCTTCTTAATCAGATCCTCTTTTAAAAAAATTCTCGAAAATTATTAACTTGCTTCACATCTTAAAATGAATGGATTAGTAACCCACAGATCTGCACCCCTGCCACACAATGGCGGATTTAAGTTGGTGGCCATCAGACATGTTTCCCCCCCCCCCTCCCTCCTCCGCCATTGGCGTAACATGGACAAAAAATCTGAATAAATTCAAAGAATAAAAACAAGGCATGAAGGGTGATTTGTTAACATATACCTATTACCCCCACCCTACAAATTATATCCAGTGCCACGTAGTGAGCAACACCACAAAAATGTAATAGGTCAAGTGGTGCCTTCCCCCCTCAGTCCCATGAAAATATCCTGGATCGGGCACTGCATATATGTTGTCAGTGGTGGCACCAGGATTTTGATCATAAGGGAGGGGCAAGAGAGGCAAATTTTTCTCATAGGGGAAAAAGCCTGCAAATCAGACTAAACATTTCACATTTACAAAATTTTCTGGATGGGGGGGGGAATTATCTCTAGGGATGCAACCATTTATCCGTAACCGATAAATGATCGATACTATCGTTTACTGTTCTTTGTTAGAAAGATGTGTTTGTTAGAGTAAATCACCAGATTTCTGACACCACTCGTGCTAATTGTTTACTGTACTGAGCAGGCCTATAGTACTGTACTGCATGTACACACAGTGTGTGCAACAATATACAACATAAACAATGAGCTTTTGACTTTTTGGCGTGTTATCACTTAACCGATAAACGATCAATAAAGATGATCGTTTATCATTTAATGAATTAAACGAAAATGCACATCCGATTATCTCGTGGGCAGCATATCCCATCTCTCCCATAGGGCCACTATTATACGTTGTAAGTATTTACTGAGATAATCCTTTACCAATTTGAAGAAAAAAATACCCTAGTGTGACAAGCTGATGACAATTAAGGTGTGGAAATAACCTCTGCATAATTGCACTCATTTTATGATGTTATTGGACAAGACACCTAGGTCTATACAAGGAGCTTCTACACATACCTCTTGTAACAATCCTACCATCTAAAATTCTGAAGATTCACCGAAAGAAGCAATTAAATGTCACAACTTCAAAATATGACTCAAAAGTTTGTGCCAGACTCACTCAATGACAACAAATAACAGATGCAGGTGTTTGAACGAAAACAGAGGTCATCATTCCTACAAGTGGCAGTTTCACAACCATTATCAATATTGATGAATCAATCAATTCCACAGTAACATCTTTATTTAAAGGAATACCCATATATGCAGTGGTGTATAAGCCAGTCATGATGATTGGGAGGGTCTAGAACGAAAGAAATTACTGATGAGTGAGTGGCATCAAAAATTGCCAAAATTGTGTCAAAATGGCAGACTTTACACTGGTCGTAGGCTAAATTATATCAAAATTTCTGGACCTATTAACAAAATTTCTGGACCTTCTAGCAAACTTTCTAAACCTTTTAACAAAAATTCTGGACCTTTTAACAAAATTTCTGGACCTTGAAAGTTAAAAGTGGGAGGGGGAGGGAACCACAAAATTATGCTAAGATGCAAAAAAAACCACCATACAAAAGATACATATTCAGAAAAGTGTGGGGGGGAATAAATGCTCCCCTTCCCCCCCCCCCCTTCTAAAATTCCACCTATGGGGGTGGAGATAAGTATATATGCCTATACTTATTCCCTCACAAAGTTAATGTCTTTCATTTGAATAGTCTAGATTTACCTTACAATCAATTCAAAATTTCAGGGTCTTCTGCAACAAAAAGTCTGCAACAAATAATATTTTAGGTGTTGGTTGAGGAAAAGGAAAAGATACATCAGATTTATATAGGTTTCAATTATCAAAAACCAGCAGAACATGAAACAAGTGTCACAGTTGGATTTTTTTCCTTAAAATAGCAATATTTTCCCTGTGAGGTGGTAATAAATATTTCATGTTGCGATATTTGTTTTTCACTCAGACCCCTTACATCACCCCTACCATGTTCAAGTCCTCCAATTACTGTCAGAGCTAAAATGCATAGTTGTAAATACATGAATTTGGATTCTTTTGAAGAAGTAGAGATCAGAGGTCATTTTTTCGTTTCTTGAAAAATGATAAAGGATGGGAGTCTTTACTGTGAAGATGACAAGTGTCACATCAGATAAAAAGACTCATTGTCTTTGGTTCATCAAAAGGCTGCGTTCACATTTATCTCTGAATCATGATCTCTTAATCATGATCCCGACAGTGGCGTAGCTAGACATTTTTGCGGGGGGGAGGGGGGGGGACCATCAAAAATCAGCATCCAAGCTAACCCACCCCTCACCCTCTCCCCTCCCAAAAAACAAATAAATTTGGGAGAAAATGTCACATATTTTGAGGAAAACTTTGGATGTTTTGAGGAAAAAGTAAGATATTATGAGGAAGCAAATTCTAAAATTTGGGGATGTTGTTACATATTTTGAGGAAAAACTTCTGGAATTTTGAAAAATAAGTCGGAAATTTTCTAACTCTAAACTGCTAAATTATAGGCCTAACTTTAAAATTCGGTTTTTCAGACATTTTTGCCAATTAGATGGCTGGTAAACAACTGAACTTTAAAAGACAGATTGCTTTCATCAGGATTACCAAAACAATCCAGAATTGTTTGACTTTTTTGAAATTTCCAACTGGAGGATGGGGTGGAGGGTTCCCCGCTGCCCCCCTTTAGTGACACCATCAGATCCCCAGACAATAAGCTTGCTTGACGAGCAGAAAGAAATAATGACATGTGTTAATTCACTTGAGTGAGAGTCCAAGATCAGACTCACTAGCTGGCAATGTAATCGCCGGGCATGAGTGAACTGGAAGTCAAAAGGTGCACTCATTGAAAATTTTGATAGGCTAACTATTTTCGCACAAAATGAAAAAGTTATTATAGGACATAAATATTAGCTTGTGCAAGCCTTCGGCATGCTTGCACAAGCTCGCGCAAGCTTGCATATGCATGCAGAAAGCTTGAACAAGCTATTTGGAACAAATTAAGTTGCATTGTAAGAGCATGCTGCAAGCTTGCACAAGCTATTTGGAACAAATAAGCTTGCGCAAGCTAAGAAATGCTAGCTTGCAGCAAGCTTGTGCAAGCTAGAAATGTTAGCTTGTTGCAAACGTGCTGCAAGCTAAAATTTTTGTAAGGGATTGCACAACTAACGTGATCGCAGGTCCCTGATCTGCATTCTTCACTCACGTTTTTTTGAGAATGTCATGGGTGAATCTCTCATGGACTGCAGTCATAGGCGGGATTTGAGAAGGCATTTGGGCTGTGGAATACCCTTGCCCCCCCTCTCTCCTCTCTCTGCGCTATTTAAAAGAAATAATTGTATATTTTTTTTGGTGATTTTTCGCATCTTAGCATGAATTTATGGTTTATCCCCCCCCCCCCTGCCCCCCCTCCGACTTTTGACTTTCCCTCCCACACTTTTATAATATTGGAAAATAATCGGCAAAAACGTGAATCGACCAACATTCACATTGAAAATTGGTGTATTTCCCGCGGTTTCTGCTTGGTTTGTGTGAGAATGCTTAATAACAATTAGGGCTCATTCATTTGTGTGGAGGGGAGTTGTTATTCTTTTCGGTGAAGTGCATTGATAAGCTGTACTGCGTGGTCTATTACAGTATGAATAATGTTAAATGATAACCAATACATTCAAATCTTAAAAGGACATTCATTGTACTGTGCATTCAAATCCATAATATCAAAGCCAAGGCCCTACACTAGCTGTACTGTCCTATGTAGGAAAGAGAATCTCACCTTCATTCTATAATGGAATGCTCCGTGCTACCAATTGTTGAAGGAAAAATTTTCCAATGAATTTCTTCCATCAAATTACAGCTTTGCACAAAACAAAATGACTAAACACAACTTAATAATCAGGATGTATAGACATTCAACATGTTGTTAGACATTCAACATGTTGTTAGACATTCAACATGTTGTTAGACATTCAACATGTTGTTAGACATTCAACATGTTGTTAGACATTCAACATGTTGTTAGACATTCAACATGTTGTTAGACATTCAACATGTTGTTAGACATTGAAGATTGTGTTGAACATTCAACATGTTGTTAGACATTCAACATGTTAGACATTCAACATGTTGTTAATCGTCAAAACACCCAATTAAAAGGTTTAAAAACGCACAAAAATGTAGTTTTTTTGTTACATCAGCTAAAATTCTTAACATTCGCAATCTGTAATGGACATGATGTGCGCTGTAATGTGGGTGACGTCATGTATAAACTAAGAAAATTAAAGGAAGCTGTTCGATGCGAGATTTCAATGTTTTTCTCTCAAACCAAAATCAGCGGGTGGTTCCGGAGGACCAATGGCAAACAAAATTGTATTGATGGCAAAGATATGTTGAATATTCATAATCTCTTTACCCCGTCGTGATAGGATGACGGGAAGAGAAATTATGGCTATTTGAAGTTGGTCGGTAGGGTAAATTTTAGTGTTTATAATGAAATTACCATTGAGAACAGAAAAAAATTATTTTCTTCTTAGAAGAGCGGGGCGGTTCCTCTGTTCCTTGAACTTTCAAACTTCAACAGAAAGAAAGAGAACACTTTATTCTTTTAGAATCTGAAAGCGCCGTTAGAATTGCTCTTAAAATGAGCAGCTGATAAATTGAGGGATCAGAGCTTGACCCAACACAGTTAACAGCTCATAATGAAACTACTCTCGTGCGAGGATCGTGACTTTCCAATATGCTTCCCCTCCCCCTCCCCCCAATTTCAGTATGCAAATCCCGCCCATGACTGCAGCAAATCCCACCCATGACTGCAGCAAATCCCGCCCATGACTGCAGCAAATCCCGCCCATGACTGCAGTGCGCGGGTCTGATTGCGAGTTCATACCCAAATGAGAACATGCCCACAGAGATTCAAAGTAGCATTCTGTCATTTGTCAAAGATACTTCTCCAAAGGGGAAACATGCAGAAAGTATTCCCTCTGATTTTATCTCTTTGTTTGAAAGATATATGGGGGAAGCTGTAATGTGTTGGGAAGTATCTGGAAGTGACACATTGAGAGCATTTTTAGTCTCTTTTATTAGGAAACATTATTCTTAAATGTAGCGCATGTAAATTGCAGATGACTCTGAATTCAAGGAACATAGCGGCTGGCAGTGGAGACTAACTCTATCAAACCCGTGGATAAGTAACAACTTCCTGATCAGAAAATGGTATAATCTGTATAAAGGTAAAGCATAAGCCCAGGGGGCACTAATCATACTAGAAAGCATAAGCCAGGGGGCACTAATCATACTAAAAGTGGTAGGGGTGAAACCGTTCCTGCAGCTGCAGCAGTGACATATATATTTTGGTACCTGCAGTATGAAATTATACAAATTTTGACACCCGCAGTGTGAAAGAAGTCAATTTTGATACCTGCAGTATCGAGTATTGAACAACAAAAAATGGACCAACAGTACAAAATTAACAGAGTAAAACAACATTTTTTGGGACCTGCACTATGGAAATGATGAAAAAAGACACCTGCACTATGAAAATGATGCAAAAAAGGCACCTGCTCAGGTGACACATTATATATGTATATATATATATATATACATATATATATATATATATATATATATATATATATATATATATATATATATATATATATATATAATATATATAATACATATATATATTTCTAAAAGCAAGGAAGAATGCATGGTTATCAGAATTTTTCATACCATTATTGTCTAAATAACAATCATTAAAGTTCTTCTTAAAATGATTTGCACTTAGCAACTTCAAATATCAGAATTCAAATTTGGGTTTCTACTTGTGCCCCCTCCCCCACCCCTTCCCAAAAATATCAAAATACATATCTTTAACATGTAGGCCTATTAATCAACATTGGTCAGTTGGAACTTGGTTGTCACATGGCTTTCCTGCCTACACTAGACTAAAAGGCTTTGTACCCCCTCCCCCAACACACACACACATACAAAGATTTAAAAATAAATCAAAATACATATCTAAAAAGTATTCATTACCATTGATCATTCAGAACTTGGTTTTCACATGGCTTTGCCCCTATTTTACATTATAACACTTCAGTTAGCTACCGCCCCCCCTCCTTTTCCCTCTCCCTCACACACATTGTGGTGCTTGATTTATCACTAACAGTTGAATACAATGTAGATTTGCAAGGGTTAACGTTTTTCAATTGTATTTTGATAAAACTATGCACAAATTTTCATACCTGAATATAAACTTTTTGAACCGGGAACTTCTTGGTGATTCCACATCCTTTTCTCGCCTTATCCAGTTCATCTGAATCAGATTTATTGACATTCTGACATGTCTCTGAGATGCAAAATAGCTTAAATTACCTAACAAATACTATCTCCAAAAACACAGAGAGCGCAAATCTCCGCAAAGCTTTTTTTAAAGTAGCACAGTGCACAATAATTGAAGGAATAATATGATGATATGTATCATATTTTTACAAATTATCAAGCAATTTCGTTTATTTCATAATATTCTCATTTTGAATTACGCATGAATGTGAATTTGTGTGATGTACATATTTTATAGTGAAAAGATAGAGGCAGGTTTGGTTGTCAATTTCTGCCATGAGGAGCAAAATGTCTATACCCTTCAAATTCTCGTCCGGCAGGATCAATTTGACAAAGTTTTTGGTGATGGGCGTAAAGATGACGTAATGGCCCTCCTTGACAGAGCACTAGACTGAAAAGTAAGGGCGCTTGATTTTCCGAATTTTACAGATATATTATCCACAACAGATCAATAAACTTCATGCTTCCATATCCTACAGATGACATGGGGCAAAGGTTACACTTGAATATTCATATTAATCAGAAAATTGTTGCGTGCTATATAAGCATTTGATTTTTTTTTGGGGGGGGGAAGGGGGTGGGTGGGGAAGGGCCCTAAAAAATATGCCCTCACTTACCAATCTAGTGCTCCCTTAAAAAAAAAAAAAAGAACAATATTAAATGCTAGAGTTACAGACAATATAAGCAGGCAAGTAGATGTTTTTTTTTTTTGGGTGGGGACATTTTGATGACAACTTTGCCAACTATATCACTTAATACATTAAATTTCCCTTTTTACCCCCTTTTTTTGTGGGGAAGGGTGTAAAAAAAAAAAGTAATAAAAACAGACTCATAATCTACAAATATTGCTCTTCTTCAAATTTATTAGATTTTTAATTTTTGTATTAATAATATGATAAACCTAAAGTTACTTATAGCTAGGAAGATAAAATCAAATTTCAAATAACCTTTTTGCATAACCCTTTAAGGAATAGTTTGTGATACACCTCAAAAATGATGTCACCCCTGAGGGGCTACCACAGAAACCAACACCACACTAATTTGTTGTATGCTACCCCTTAATGGCTTATTAGTCTCGATTGCACGTTCCTAAGTTGTCAAACATTGGGTATCACACTCGTAAAATGTCACAAGATACTTGACATGATACTTTGGAAAAATGTCCAGATCTTTCAAATAGATGCGAGAATCATGAAGATACAAATGGCTTTGATGCTCTTTTAGATAATACAAATCAAGTCTCCCGAGGTCTCGAGTGGAGGTCCTTCTTATATCACTAATGCTTCTTTAACAAATTTAATCGTCCAATGAGAGCATTATGAGGGCCAATTACAGTGCGATATATTATTTTCAAATGTGAGACGATGCGATATGTTATTTTGAAAATGTTGGAGTTTCATCCTCTAATTATCATGGAGTGCCCAGAATATTTACTGGATGCTCTTCTGTTTTTTTTTTTTTTTTTCATTTCTTGGCTGTTAGAGCATGCATTAACCAAAAAGTGTAAAAAAGTTAATTTCTAATTGAACCTCACTATCAGGTATGAGCATGGGCAGGATTTGCCTACTGAAAGTGGGGGGAAGGGGGAGCAAAGTCAAAAGTGGTGAGGGGTAAACCACAAAAACATGCTCAGATGCAAAAAAATCACCCTACAAAAGAAACAAATTTTGAATTAAAAAATAGGGTGAGGGGAAAATTCTCCCTTGTCCCCCCCTCTATCCCCGCTGCCCCCTTACATCCTGCACTTATGGATATGAGGCTTAAGATGTATGATTTACCAACTTGAACAGAAGAAAATCTGACAAATTTGTTCCAATTGGAGAAAAAGTTCACAATTGTTAAGAAAATTTTTCAAAATGATCTCAGGCTTTCCATTCAAATTTTAGTCCCTGAAACTTTTTCCTTTGATCAATCGAACAAAAAATTACGATCTTGTGATTTCTTCTACAGAAAAATCGTTGAAATTTTTTCAAAATCTTCAAAATGATCCCTTTCCATCCAAACTTCAGAAATTTTGTCTGGTTGATCGTGAAATTCATACTTATTTAGACCAATCTTATAAATGCTAATCTTAATTATGTGATCAATCGAATGATATTCATAGTACTTACAGTACTTAGACCAATCTTAGGAATGCTAATCTTAATTATGTGATCAATCGAATGATATTCATACTTACTTAGACCAATCTTATAAATGCTAATCTTAATTATGTGATCAATCGAATGATATTCATACTTACTTAGACCAATCTTATAAATGCTAATCTTAATTATGTGATTAATCAAATGATATTTATACTTACTTAGACCAATCTTATAAATGCTAATCTTAATTATGTGATCAATCGAATGATATTTATACTTATTTAGACCAATCTTATAAATGCTAATCTTAATTATGTGATCAATCGAATGATATTCATACTTACTTAGACCAATCTTATAAATGCTAATCTTAATTATGTGATTAATCAAATGATATTTATACTTACTTAGACCAATCTTATAAATGCTAATCTTAATTATGTGATTAATCAAATGATATTTATACTTACTTAGACCAATCTTATAAATGCTAATCTTAATTATGTGATCAATCGAATGATATTTATACTTATTTAGACCAATCTTATAAATGCTAATCTTAATTATGTGATCAATCATATGATAGTCATACTTACTTAGACCAATCTTATAAATGCTAATCTTAATTATGTGATCAATCGAATGATATTCATAGTACTTACTTAGACCAATCTTATAAATGCTAATCTTAATTATGTGATCAATCGAACAAAATATTGCGATCCAGTCTTAAATATCAACAGAAGAGGATTGTTTGGGATGGATATGAATCTTAAATTGTCCTCTCCAGACAGTTCAGGAGATTCTCCTCTTATGGAGAAAATTATTTTCCCCTGAAGTGGGGAAAATCTCAGATGCCAGTTTGAAGATTACCCATGATGCCTCTAACAAAACAGCATAACGCTATGGCACAGAACTTGTATGGGTTCTATAAATTTTATAACCAAGTAGGTCAATTTTATTTTTGCATTTTCAAAATCTATCTTAATCTACAAATGATCCGGTTCAAAAAATGGACATCCATCCATTTTCCTTTTTTTTTAAAGAGATATTTCATGACAAACTTACAAATTCTGGCCTGTTTTCGCTGGGGATTATCGAAGTAACGCAGACACCATCCAGTACCAAACAAGAAAGAGAATGTCCATTGCACAAACAGGTATACAAACAAGGCAGCCTAATCACTTCACACATACAATGACCACATATAAGCTTATTAAAATCGTAGGTAAAAGCACTTGTAAATGGAAATGCAGAAGTTACATAATTTACATAGGTTGTTCCCTCTTCGAGGGAAAATAATTTTTCTCCTGGAGAGGGGAATCTCCCGAACTACAAGAAGATATTAGGCATGAATCCGCATTTCCTGGTAATGATCAGCGAGGGATTAGAGATCAGTATGTATGAAGTAATGACAGGCAGGAAACAGAATTGGCATTTGATTTCATAGGAACAGATCTCATTAATTATAAAAAATGAATATGATCAAAAATACAAATTACATACACGAAACAAATCTCATATTTTGATGGATGTGTGTGTTCAAGGTCAGGAAGGATGAGATCTGTCGCATGTCACAAACCAAAAATTCAAATTGTTTTAATCATGGAATCAAATATGCTAACTAGATTTTGAAATGGAGAAATTTATTTAGCATCTCACGAAGCACTTGTGTTGTGACAGATAATGATAACGAGGGAGGAATAAACAAAGCAGAAATTATAAATGGTAACGATCAAAACAAAAATATATAAAGATGAAAAATAGAAGGCCGGCAGGATATTGATCCATATCTGCGTTTAATCAGGGACTGGTGCAATTATATTCTAGCTCATGCCAATTTATGTAAAGGTCCACAAAGGGGAAATTCACATCAGATTTTTCATCCTCCTTTTGTATGTCTTTAGAAACCAGTTCAGAACTGTCAGCATGATAGCTATCAAGATAATGCCGTCACTAGCTCAATTTTAGACTTGTTTGCTTTAAGACCTCTAGAATCTACATTATCATCAAAATATGCAAAATAGGGGAAGAGCAGGTCTTTTATTATAGTAAAAGGGAATATCCCATAGGCCCTTGACGGGGTAACTACTCTTCAACTTCAAGTTTTAAGAGCAAAATTATCAAAATAGATTTCGAACTCACTGAGAGGCATGATATGGGGGTAAATTTGTCCCCTTCACAATTAAAGATAGATCGATCGAGAGGAACAAATTGATTAATGAACATGATTTTGTAAATATGCTTTCCTCTTATAAATCAATTTTACTTTTATGGCTAAGGTAGCCCAAGTTACAATCTGGGCTGATGATCCCCCACAAAATTATGTGATGTCACAAAATGGATTAAACGGATTGTAGAAAACTTGAAATACATAGAAGGTGGATAACCTATCTGAATACTAGACAAAAGCATGTCAAAACATACGTGTTGGGGAAGAGGAGGAGAAAGGGGTTCACATCCCGTCCTCAATCAAGATGGAGGACAGGAGGGGAAAGGACGGGATGTAAAGAGGGGTTTACATCCCGTCCTCAATCATGATGGAAGTCAGGAGGGGAGAGGGGCTCACATCCCGTCCTCAATCATGATGGGTGACAGAATGGGAAAGGGGTTCACATCCCGTCCTCAATCATGATGGAGGACAGGAGGGGAAAGGACGGGATGTAAAGAGGGGTTTACATCCCGTCCTCAATCATGATGGAAGTCAGGAGGGGAGAGGGGCTCACATCCCGTCCTCAATCATGATGGGTGACAGAATGGGAAAGGGGTTCACATCCCTTCCTCAATCATGATGGGGGACAGGAGGGGTGAGGGGTTTACATACCGTCCTCAATCATGATGGGGGACAGGAAGGGAGAGGGGTTCACATCCAGTCCTCAATCATGATGGGGGACAGGATGGGAGAGGGGTTCACATCCAGTCCTCAATCATGATGGGGGACAGGAGGGGAGAGGGGTTTACATCCCATCCTCAATCATGTTCAAGGTAATTCACATTGGGTGAAGGTGGTAAAAAATTCAGAAAGCATTTTTTTCAATTTTTAAGAGTTTTTATCTTCATGAAAACAATGTTGTCAAAATTATTTGAAAAAGGTAGAAAGGTTTGCACAAAATAATTGGTGATAAACAAGTGTGCTAGCTTCCTTTTTTTTTATTTTATAGGGTGTAACTTGTAACAACAAACTATATGCATTCTTCCCCTATCCCCCCACCCACACACTATTCATTGCATAAGCCCCCACATCCCCCACCCACATACTACTAATCATTCTTATCAAATATGTGTACCGTACATGATATGAATTGTCAGCAATATCAAATCATTTTCTCCTGCATATTAAGAAAGTTGGTCTATCTGGATGGCCCTTAATGAATGGTGGCATGCAACCAACTTTGACGGTGCATCAAAATGTAGGAGTTTTAAATCTGACTAAAAGAATTTCCCGCATTGGTTAAAGCCAGTGGCAAATCATAAAGGATATCTTTAACAACACTGGCCTGTACACGTGTTACTCCTTCTGCCAACACTCATAATTCAACAATACTTCATACATTTTTAGATAAGATATTCTAATTTTCCACTTATTTGACAAAATATAAAAGCATTTTTCCTATGTATCTGAAACATATCCAGTATGTTCTCCCTTATCTACTCCTTATCAATCCTACATCTACCATTATTTGCAAAAACTAATAAAGAAAATAGCTCCAACCGATGTCCTTGTTATTAATTTGTCTCGAAACAGTCATCAGGTACTAAACCTTTAATTAATTACTCCGCCACATAATTAATTGGCTCATTGTTTAATATCCCCATTAATTGAAAGCTTAAATTTCATTGCCACATGTGGCAAAACACAATTGCAATGGAAATGTCTCTTTATCTCCCTCATTATCTAAAAGCAAACATGCAAGTATTTATTGAGTCCAAAACTAATGTACAATATCAAAATAACACCCAAAAAAAACCACAAAAAAAATGAAGAAGTTTTAAAACGGACTTACCTGTCTTCACAGATGGATTAGCCTAAATGTTTAATTTGTCGGAATAACCTATTTAATCTCGATGATGAAACCCATAGCTTGTTTTTTTTCAATAGTCGAGAACAAATGAGGTACATGTAAGCAAAGTTCTATTTTGTTTTTCTAGAATAGAAATCTCAAAAATTCAATTCTTGTCAAAATCTGCTAATTTTACAGATGAGTCCACTCGGATAATGATTTCGACCTTGTGCATATCCGCAAATAAATTTGAAGAAACCTCACATCAACAAAACAGCTTTTGTGGATGGTTTTCAACAAATCAAAAAGAACCACAAATCCAGCAAAAGATCTTACATCCCTAATCTCCCTTTCAAACCAGCTGCATCACAGATTTTTCCCCTTCTTTTACCAAGAGAGAGTCAAAATCATAACTTGAAAATTCTATGTCTGATGCGAGTATTTATAAACCTATTAAATCTTAACCAATCACTGTTGCCCTTGAGGCTTAGCTGTCGACTGATTAACTCACAGTAGGACAGCATGGGATAGGCCTAAAAATGGCCTAATGTTACCCTTTTTTTTTTTTAATAAGCGCAACCATGTTCTAAAAAGTGATCATCGTTTTTCAGAGTTGGCTTTCAACTTATTTGCGCTTTGATATTAACTTGGTATCCTGCTAAGTAACATTACGTTCCAGGGTCTTGAATATCAAAATAAGGCAGGGGTGTGAAATTGAGGAGAACATTTGGTTCTCAAAAGATTCAAATGAGATGCTTTATAAGAGGTACATAAGGACACAACATGCGCTCCACACCAAGTCAGACAAATAAAGGATTTTAATCTATATGCTTATAATGCAAGTAGCAGGGGGGTTTATAATTTTGCAAATAAGGGTAGCAATGGGATGTATATAAAAGGGTCATAAAACAGCTTCTATTTTCAAAATGGATTTCTATTGTCAAAATAAACTAGAATAAAGCTTTCACATTTACCATTATGCTCCTTTTTTTGGTATTCTGTACCAGAATAGCAGACAAAAATGTTGTTAGCTATTCTGGTACAGAGTCTATTATAAGCACCAAAAGAGGAGCATAATAATAATGTGAATGTTTTATTCTAGTCCATTTTGACAATAAAAATACATTTTGAAAATAGAAACTGTTATAAGTGAAAAGTGTGTGAATAAAGGTAAATGGGGTGTACACTGACTCATGCAGAGGCTTTAGGCCTACAATTTACAAACAAAGTTATATGATCTCCACAACAGACCATAGGAATTATGATCTCCACAGCAGACCATAGGAATTATGGGGCGAAATTTGTCTTTTTTGTTATTTCTATAGAAACTGAGGGGTTGCCAATTTCTGGGGATAAATTAATCCCACTTCTGAGAAGAAATTCAATCCGGGGGAAATATCAAATTCAGGGGGAAATTTATTTTGGGGAGATATTGCTTTCTGGGGTAAATTAATTTGGGGGGGGGGGGAGAAACTTATGACTGTGTGACAATTTCCTTAAACCTGAGATCACTATGTTATATCCTAAATATAAGTTTGTGCACTAGAATGTTGTTGGTGATGATCAGACTCATGACTCAGAATTATTTCACTTATTTCAAACATTTACATTACATTTGATCTTAACCACAAGACAAACGTACAGGAGAAAATATAAAGCCATCAAATAAAGAAGGTTATGTACAGTTTAATATTTTGGTAGTCTCTCGGAGTTAAGGGGTTACAGAGAGTCCAAAATGACCAATTGGAGATAATCTAATTTATTCATTAAGCAGTCCGGAAGCATGCCTATTAATAGGAAGATTTATAACACACAAACTATTGAAGTCATGCAGCCATATTGTTCAGATGTTGCCAAAAAAAAATCATAGTTTCTAATTTATGTACTTGAAATATTAAAAATCATTGTGTTGAAATACATTTGAATTTTTAAAATGGCTGTTTCGCACCTAAAAACCTAGCTTGTCTATTTTTTATAATATTTTGAAAACGGCGTGATGAAGATTTCAAATAGGAGTGGAAAAGTTGTGGCCATGACAGTAATGAAGGTATTTTCATTAGTTTTAAGTTTCCCCTAGCAAAGATATTTTTCCCAGACGTATTTCAAATTTGAAATATGTAATAGTGCATAAGGCTTTAACGTTAGGATAGCAAAGGATCATGGGAAATATCACAAAATGGCGGCTTCCATGTAGTAAAATGTTCCCATTTTTAGAAACATTTATGTTCCTATTAATAGGCATGCTACCGGACTCTTAAAGAAGCTATGGTCGAAAAGGGAAATTTTGAAACAACACAGTTCAGATACTCTTCATCACAAAATACATGAATATTTATAAGAATTATGACTACTTTGAGCATTCGTACCAAAGATTTTCAACAATACCATCATGTGCATGAAAAGTATGTTCAAATAGTATTGAGACTCAAGAAAAAGATGCCATCCATGACTTGTCCTTTTCTTTAAAAATTTGTTCCAGCAAATCATAACCACAAACTTACTGTAGCAAATAATGAGACCACTTATCTTGATTAAAATAACCACTCAACCAAACAATAAGGACTTCATCCATTGCTAATATGATACTCAACACCAACTTACACAACATCTCAGGACCAACAGGAGAATGAATACAATGGAGCCATTGATAAGGAAAATGTGATCCTATAATTACTTGTGGTTTTCAGAATAAAGAGGAAAAGTTTAACCCGACCTGGCAGGTCTGACTGTTTGAAACTTTAAGACGCACAACAACTAATGCACTTTTCAGCTGCCAGTTCACTAAAACCAAAAGAGATATTTCCTTAAATCAAAATAATCCTGGAGAAAGGGTATATGTAAGAAGGGCAGGAATCCCCCCCCCCCTCTTAGAAATGGACCCTGCCAAAGCCACCAGTAAATTTCCCAAGTGTATGTTGTTCGGTTTTTCTCTAAACAACTATCTAACCACCCATTATCTGCTTTCACAAAAGATTAAATATTCATAGTATAAGATTATATATTCTATTGTTGATTATATCACAAAAATATTTAAAAAAAAGATTAAATTAAAATTAAAGATTATATATTCTATTGCTGTCCTTGCAGTCCCATCAGTTCTGATATTAAGAATTGTTTTTAATGGAAATTACCACATATTCTGCATGGATTTACATCACTTCCTAAACCACATCTACACAGGTGGGAGGTCACACCTTCAGGGATTTCATAAAAAGCGTCATCATGTACTGTTCTATCCCAACCCCAAATCCACCCCACCCACAGATGTACTGTTCTACCCTCACCCCAAATCCACCCCACCCACAGATGTACCGTTCATTCCTCACCCCAAATCCACCCCACCCACAGATGTACTCTTCTACCCCCACCCCAAATCCACCCCACCCACAGATGTACTGTTCTACCCTCACCCCAAATCCACCCCACCCCAGTCAGTATCCAAGAAATTCTTACATTTTATCTCTCTGAATACAAGTTCTTTTTATTTTTATTTTTTATCTTCAGCAGATATGTAAATTGAAGGGAAATAATGTGATTTAATAAAAAAGTTTGATGTAGCAAAAATGAATTATAAACAAATATGACCACAAAACCAGGGATGACAGTATGTCCTTATTTGCAACAGGGGAAAGATTTAAATAGAAAAGATCAGAGATAAAGAAAATGGCAGACTGTCAAGATTAAAGTGTATCCATTACCATCTTGGTTTGAGGGGCAAATACAAAATTAAATCAAAACAAATAGGGAGCTAATGAAGTTGGTGGGTAGGCTGATAAGGGTGAGATAGGAGGGTGTACATTACCATGATATAACCACCTAAGGGGGCACTATCTTATATGATTGATGCTTCAGATAATGAAGAAGTAACTTAACTTATGAATTTGTTTAGAATTCATTGAAGTTATCTTTTTATTCAAACTTTTTTTTCTTTTCTTTTTCAGATACATGAAAATTTGATTTTTGTGAGGTCACCATCGTGACAACATGAGGTTACTGCCTGAAAGAACAACTTAAAACAGGTATAAATTTTTATTTGAACTGAAGAAGAACACAAGATGTTTCCCTTCAAAATCACTTGACTTTTTGCATCATCAATTTTGATAATTGTCAAAAATTGCAATGAAGTTACTGGCAGATACAAGGGTAGGCCAACAGGTATCATAGTCACCATCCTTCACCCCCCCCACCCTCTCTTATACCATTACCCAAAAATAAAAAGATCTTAAAATCTGGGCCCCGATATGAAAAAATTCTGAAGATAAAAAAGGTCATAGCTATTTCTGTTCCAATTTTTCACCATTTCGCCAATTGTCAAGCATGGGTTTTAGCCAATTTGTGGGTTTTAACGCACATTCTTTTTCTCAATTTTTACATGCCCCCTGCCGCGATTAACAAATAAGTTGTGGCTTAATTTTTGGGGGGCATCTCATAATTCCTCGATCTGACATAATTTGGCAGAATGCTTTAAATACAAACATTTAAAGTCTACCAACAATTAACTTTCATTTCTTCTCTTAAAGAGTCAGATCCTGGACCTACTATCTGATAGCAGCTCAAAAAAAAGAGAAAATAAAATAAAACCATTTTCTTTAGAAACTGAAAATTTCAATTTGTCATCACATGCTGCTATTTCAGACATTCCGGGTCAAGAGTTAATTGTAATGCTTTTGCGCTTCCACTACCTGACAACTTACATTGATCTCCCCATGTATCTCCTTTCTTTGCTAATATAATGCACTGTCATATCTGTTAACTTCATCATTTCACCCTATTTCATTTCCTTCCATTAACCTTTATTCAATTTTTATTCAATTTCTCAACATCTTGATATTTTTCACCTTTATAAGATTCCTTTGCAATTCATAAATCTATCATCTGGTCTTCTTCACTCTTTTTCTGTTTTTCGTAACCACATCACTCCAACAGGGTTCTCCGAACTCTATAGGGTATCATTGTTAAAATCTGTTACGCATACTGACAGCTCCTCTCTTTGACACTTTATGAAAATTTGTCTATTGCAATCATTTATTTACCATTTTCTTCAAGTTTGTTTTACTCTCATCTCTTCCTTCAGTTTCAGATGATTTTCATAGTTAAAACATTCCTTAAAGGGACAGTATAGGCTTTTGGAAAGTGAAAGTGCCAATAAAATAGATCTCAAAATATATTCTCCCAGGGCAGATAGAATTTAAGTTTAGCCCAGGTACCAAACACAAGATGAAGTATACATTTATCAAATAATATTTAAGCAAATTTAATATTTCTTTTATTTCATTTGTGATGGGTTCATTAGTTATCTTGCCCACCCATGTGCCTGTGTCCTCCATCGACTTCGAAATCATGGGGGCGTAACCCCCTTAGAAACTTTCATTTATAGTCAACTGTAATCTGGCTATTGTCAGGGTTGTATAAATGACCTATTGAAAAGTGCCACTGCAGGCTGGATTGCCAAAGGCACGATAGTTAGAAAAGCAAAAGAATCTCCCTGGCAGTGCGGTAACGCTTCAGCTTTCTAATCTAGTGTTCCGGGTTCGATTCCTGGTGGATCTCCAAGCAGTGCTCCACCACTGGTTAATAAAACAGCCGTGGACCTCTTGACGTAAATACTCCAATGGATATCTGTTGGGATGTTATATACCTTGGTAAAACCAACACCAACAACTATGTGCATTTCAGTGAAATAGGGGCACAGTAATGCCGTGCTGCCTTGGTGGGGTGGGGGAGGGGGAACTATGACCCTGATTATGAGTCCAGCAATTGACTAGCTTATAACCTGGACATATTTTGGACAGTCAGGCTTTTGTGAGAGGTAATTACAGTACCCTTCACCGTTGTTAGAGACAGCACTAGGAAGCACTTTCTGACCCTGACTGAAAAATCAGAATTTGTGCTAAATTTGAAACAATATGGGTTCCATTATTACTTTTTATAACATGGTTTGGTTTGTTGTAACTGCACCGTGACAGTCAGAATCAAATGTGCCAAGAGGATGTTAATAAAAATAGTGGTGTAAGAGTAAGGATAGTGTAGAAGGTTTGTAAGGAAGATAAAGGGGAAAAGCTGAAATGTGGGAGAACAAATTTAGGTGAAAAGAAAGGGGTGTAAGGTTAAGTGTAGAAGGGGGGGGGGGAGCTTATATGTGGTGGAAGAGCTTGTTGTTGCGGAGGAAGTTGATGATGTTTGAGGAAGAATTGCTTTCGAATAGGTCCGAGATTAGGGAGAGTGAGGAGAGAAGAGATCTGGTAAAGGGGACAGATTACGAAAATATACTTGATGGACAGATCGATGTTGCAAGTGGAGCAGAGAGGGACATATAACATCTTTTTGTGCTTTTTGAAATTTGCAGCTACAAAAATGACTTAAATGAACAATTTTAGACCATGAGTTAAAAAATGTAGTTTTAATGTCTTTGGAAATATGTCTTTAAAAAGTATTTACACAACCTCCCCCCCCCCTTCTCCCACCCATTCCATATCCAACCCCTCTTGTCACTGAAAATGCCCTTTCAATCTACAAATCATTATAACAAATATTTTTCCCCTGTAAGGATACTATCTGTGGTGTTATCATCTCACATTTAAGTGGAATAATGGACAAAAGTCTTCCATGATCTTCAGGGATTATTTTCAAATTCAACCCGATGAAAGATCCTTATGTTTTTTAAATTGAAAGATGTACAAAACTTGTGAGTAGAAATGACACTTTGCAGTTACAGGTTCCGCACAAATATGCCTTGTTGACAGGGATGATTTGATGTATTTCATATCTATTGCAAAATAAAAGTGGGACATCACATTTTGTAGAGTATGTTTTCAAAGGGAATACATTTTGTTAAATAAGTTAAGTTCCAGAAGGAAAAATGGCTGTCATTGCACATAATAAAAATCATTAATAATAATAACTTTTTGTGTAATACAATAAAATAAAATAAAAAATAATAAAAAATAAAATAAAATATATATATATATATATATATATATATATATATATATATATATATATATATATATATATATATATATATATATATATATATATATATGTATATATATATATATACTTATATATATATATATATATATATATAAATATATATATATATAAAAAAAACAAAAACAAAAAAACAAAAACAAAACTGGCTATGACTTTTCTTTACATACCTAAATTAAAACTGAGCAGTAAGATAAGTTCACTCGTTCTTCTTTCTGGTTTTTCATATATATATACATATATACATATATATACATATATATATATATATACATATATATACATATATATATATATATATATATATATATATATATATATATATATATATATATATATATATATATATATATATATATATATATATATATATATATATATATATATATATATATATATATATATATATATATATATATATATATATATATATATATATATATATATATATATATATATATATATATATATATATATATATATACATATATATATATATATATATATATACATATATATATATATATATATATATATATATATATATATATATATGTATATATATGTATATATATATATATATGAAAAAACCAGAAAGAAGAACGAGTGAACTTATCTTACTGCTCAGTTTTAATTTAGGTATGTAAAGAAAAGTCATAGCCAGTTTGTTTTTTTGTTGTTTTTTGTTCTGTTTTGGGAGGAGGAGGGGGTTGTTTTTTTTGTTCTGTTTTGGGAGGGGAGGGGTGGGGAGGAGGGGACAATATTAATGACTTTTTTTGCTATACAATAAAAAATATATATAAAAAGCCAGAAAGAAGAACGAGTAAACTTATCTTACTGCTCAGTTTTAATTTGGGTACGAAAAGAAAAGTCATAGCCAGTTTATTGTTTTTTTTTTGTTTTTTTTGGAGACTGGTGGGGTGGCGAGGGGACAATATCCTGCAGGAAATGTGATATTCAAGTTCAGCACTGCAGGGACTGAAATTTCATTTTCTTTGACAGCCTATAGAGTAAAGAGAAGGGGGTTAAAAACATGCTTTGTCCTATCTTTTACTCCTTATAGGATTTGAACAAGCTTTAATCCAGATGCAAAGATGTACATTTCATCTTAAAATTATATTTCTCTACTCTGTCTCTTTAAAGTTTTACAGATATACCCATCATCTCCTCATCACCCACTATCCCCCAAAAAAAAATTTGACAAGGGAAGCACCCAAACCATAGAAATGTACTCTCAAGCAGATCACACAATATTAAAAATTGAATTTCATTTCAGTCCACAAGTTTCCCTCTCACAGGTGGTGAGCAGATTTAATTCTGTTCCTGACCACCATAAATCGTCTCTCGCTCCCACACATGTGGTTCCCATTGGTTAAAACAGGATGAGTAATGGGGCAGTGTGGGAGAATCCCTACAAGTCATTAAAAGAAAAAAAATCACCTTTACGCTAATTGAATTTTCTGATGACAAATGATAAAGTGGCAGCTTCTCAAAGAAAACCTGTTGCAAGCCGATGAGTCCGTAAAGAAATGAGTCGGAACTGAGTGCATATCTGTGTCTTTATGACAGTAACGCAGCATTGTTTTAAAGAGGGAGGCTTGTCTCAATAAAATTGTGTGATGAGACGGTTTGCGTCACTTTCGGTTGAGGAACGCACGTAACCTCCCTGTTTGTACAGTCAGACAGTGCAGTAGCACATTGTGTGTGTAAAGTTTCATGCACAGTGCATAACATTATAAAGAAAAGACAAACTTTTTCTTTTTTTTTCAACTTGTTTGTCAAAAACTAAAAGTGAAATATTACTCTGATAATGCTACAATAGTAGTCACTAGACAAAAATTTCAATGAGAGAAAAAAAGAGATTAGCAAAATGTTAGAAAAAAGAGAAGCAAAATTTGAGGAAAATAGTTCTGCTGGGAATCAAACTCATATAGGGAGGCCAAAGCAATAACGTTTGCCCGATGCGATGTGTAACCACAGATTTTACAACTTCGCGATTTGCGAGCATGCACACTTATTATTTTCAAAACTCACAACTTAATGTGTTAAAAATACTTCTTTTTAACTTACGATATTTACTACTTTTGTTAAACATATCTAAAAGTTAGTATAATATTAATCATTTGTGTAGTATTACCTTTCATATAAGACCAAAACTATGCAATTTGATGAAAATTTGATTGAATTACGAGACGAATAAAAATGCTATATCAGAGACTTGAAGGCGTGTGAAATTTTTGGGACGTGACATTGCGCTGATACGTAGTTGATCACTGGTATTCCATATGCGGCCAGAAAGAAAGACAATATCTCAAGCTTTCTAATGATACTCCAGTTTTAGGTTTTCGCTGATTTTTTCATAGAAAAGTTTCGTAGAAAAATGTTGAAAAACATTTGTATTTTTATTTTTAAGCATGCTCATCAAAATACAATTGCAAAACTAAAGCATTGTTTGAAAGTGAATTTTCTTTTTTTTTAAATGAGACAATTAGTCACGATGCCCCATTTACACGGCAAGTGATTCGTTTTAAATTGACCCATGAATTCGCAATCGCAACAAAGTTGCATTGTAACTTCTAGTTGAAAACAATGCCGTACTGTAGCTGGAATTCCCGTATTTTGAGGGCAATTTATATTAATTTGCCTTTTCTAATCGTACGTAATGTTAAGCATAACTTACTTATATTTAGCTAAGCTTAATGAAATGATTTATCAGCTGGTTTTAGAGTAATTTGAAGCTGATTTTGGCCGGGAAGTTTTTTTTGTAATCAAAAAAGCACAATCTCTGCAGCTGTTAAGCTATGCTGCTGCTGCCGCTGCCACTGCCTCCTTCTTCTGCTGCTTTCTTCTTCTGCTTTTTCTTCTAGACTTAGACTTCTGCTTCTTCTTCTAGACTAAGACTTCTTCTTCCTCTTCTTCTTCTTCTTCTTCCTCTTCTTCTAGACTAAGACTTCTTCTTCTTCTTTTTCTGCTGCTTTCTTCTTCTTCTTCTTCTTTTTTTTTTTGGAGGGGGAGGGGGGGTTATCATTTCTTGATCAACTGAACATTGCAGATACGGTGTGTGTACATGAATTTTCTTGATCTATGCATATGATTTGCTAAATACTATCATTGCTGAAAGAAAATTAACTTTTGAATAAATAAAACTGTTTTTTAAATATATTTTTCAACAATCACTGTGCAGCTATTTAGGTCCGGTTCTTTTATAGTTTTTTTTTTTTTTTTTAGGCAAGTTAAACATTTCTCGATAAACTAAACATATGTAGGCAAATTTCATGTGTGACTTTGTCTCCCACTTTCAGTGGACCAAACCCACCCATGACCTTGAAAGACTATTAAGCATCAGTATGTCAAGCTCATTTCAAAAGGTAAAACACAAAAAGTTTTCAAAGAGTAAAAAATGGGATTCCTCATCTTACTCTTTGTTTAAGAAATAATCTAAACCCTTTTTTTATAAAGTATATATATGCAACACAATGACATAATTTGCCTACAGGCAAAAACAAAATCTTATTTTCATAAGACAATTCCTTTCCCAGTTCAATTAATAACATTTTAAGATTTATATTGAGTTGAAACAAAAAGGTTTTCCTCTCAAATGACAAACAAGTAGATTACCAAAGGATGTGTGGATTAATACATCTTCCCATCATGCCGCAGCCTCCCTTTTAAGCATAAAAGTGCTATCAGAAAGAGGCCATTTTCCTACATGTACCCCCAAAACAGATATGCATTTTTCCCAAAACCTACATCACTACAAATAATTTAATTTCACTTCTATTTTGTAAAACACATTTGTGAACAAATGATATCCTTTTGCTTCTCTTCAAATTGTTCTTTTATCTTATCGTAAAAAATAATCTATCATTTTTATTCATGAAATTATCCATTTTTTCATCTTCATCAAAACAACAAAATGAATCTTCTTACCGAAAAGTATGCCTCAAGTCATGAAGTTTCATTTTTTTCTTTATTTTTTGAAAGAAAGAAACAAATTAAATGTGTTCAAAAATTAGTCATACAGGTTTAAGATGACATATTTGTACACTTCCTGTTATTACAAGGTTATCTTTATCAAGTTTTTTTATATATTTTTTTATTCTACTCCAGGGAGTCATTGGTCTTAAAAACTGCAAATGTTTCAAGGTACCCAGGGGATGTCATCATCATCATTATTACAAGAGGGAAGAAATAGATACAAAATGACTGTGCCCTTTTGAAGGGTCACAGATGTCTGGATTAACGAGAGGTGTGATATGATTGGAGAAAGATGAAGAAAAGGAACTCCTTTGGAAGTGATATATCAAGAAAGAATGTAAGCTTACCTACTTAAAGGATTAGTTCAATGGTCATTTATGTCTATCTTTTTTTTAAAGAGGACTTCAAAAGAAACAAAATGGTGAAGAAAGCATTCAAAAATCTTATTCTGTTAAGGTGATATTAAAGTTTAAAGCTCTGTCTTATGTGTGTAGAAATGACTGGGGTAGTATTCTACGGTGGAAAGTTGGTGTCTTCATCCTCACATTCTTAACAATTGTTAATATACTTCAAAGAAAGTTAATTTTGTCACTATGTAAATCATTTATCCTCAAACTTTCTTCGAATACCCTTACTACACTTCATAGATTCAGTTTTACTACTTTCTTGACATATCCCATAGTTTTTAAACAACAAAATCGCAGGACAAAATATGATACAATATATAAAGACTTTGAGGAATTTGAGGCTATGACATCACAACTAGTCTGATTTCAGTCGTTTCTAGACAAATGATACCAAACTTTAATCTTAGATATCTCCTTAATGGAATAAGATTTTTGAATACTTTTGAAGTCCTCTTTCATACACGATGGACTTACTTGACCATTGAACTAATCCTTTCAAGAGGTAAGGATTTAGGCGAGAAGGCTAAAAGAGGGTGGATTATCTTGAAGGATTAGTTTAGTGGTTCCACAAAACTATCTTGTAAGATAGAGTACAAAAGAACAATGGAAAAACCACCATCAGCAGAACAAAATCAATTGCAGGGGAGGGTGGGTGCAGGAGGGGGATGTTTCTTGTTGGAGTGCACAGTGTGTACAGTCCAGGTATGATGGGGTCTAGGGGAAATTCCTAGTGGAGTCTCAGGGGGGCAAAGCCCCCAGAAGCTTTGCGATAACAGGCATTGGACCAGTGGTTAAAGTCATACATAAAAATGCAGTTGACTTGCTTCAAGCATATTTCAAATCTGCTTTAATCAGTTAATGTGGTGATATCAAAAAACAAAAACAAAATTTGCAAATTAGAGCTTAACATGACTTAATCCTCCCCTGCCTTTTTAGTTTGTTGAGGGACCTTAAAGCACCCCAAGCCACCCTGGTTTGGCAGCCACTGCTTGAAACTACTCAAATATCTTGGTTCATTCAGGAAATATCCAATTCTGGTTAGGTCTTTAGAATCTAATACTCTTTCAAACAGTATAGAAATTGCTATACGTCCATGGCCTTTAACATCTATTAATATATACAGAATTAAATACATTCATTAATTTCTATGTACATTTTGAAAATTGTTTATTCATAGTTACTTCATTGTTCTGGTTGGTACCCTGTTGACCATCTCACAAAGTTTCAAAGCAAAATAATTTCAATGGAATTCACAAATATTGTTAAGATTTGTAAGTGACAGGGCTCTAATTCATATCCTTTCTAATTTAGTGGGAGATTTAAGTAAAGTACAATTTTTGCCTGGATTTAGGTGCAAACATTAAGGGTCATTAGGGGTGAAGTATAGTGTTCCACCTGAACCCCCTTCCCCCCCCCCCCCCTCTTCCACACACACACACATAAACACTTTGTGGAAGAGAATTGTGACCATGGGTATTATTATCCCTCATATATGCTTAAAGTAATATCTTCTGATGGAAATTTACTCCTTTTTTTTAAATCTGACGAAGCTTTAAACTTGAATATCTTCTTAGGGAAAACAATTTTTGACCATTTTATCGCCGTCTTTTATCTGTGCATTGTCCTCTTCAGGACACTCAACTACTAACCTCATCAAACGAAGTTCAAACAAAACAACTCCGCTCTCCCCCTTCAAATTCAGGTGTAGCGAAGGACCTTGATGATTGGGAGCGAAAAATTAAAGCCCAGGGTCATCTGCACCCAGAGGCATGGTGTTTCATTGTCCCACTACTCCCAATGAATGACAACAAAAAGACTTCACACACAAGGAGAAGAAAGGGTTAATTAAGGTCACACAATGTGTTGCAAAATTTTTAAGGTCACCCTTTCCTTCTGTCATCTGAAGTGTGGGAAAACATCATCCTTGCTGTCAGGATTATTCATAATTCCTGCCAATCTTCCAGTCGTATGTCCTCAGAAAAAAGTTTAAAAATGATCTTTTAGCTGGTTTAAGGTTTGTGGGCAAGTAGAGATAACATTTGGACAATTGGTCAAAAAGCTCTCATAGCTCATTAAAAGAGCAAAAACCCCAGTCAAAATCATATATTTTTGCAAATTTGTGTTTGTAATGAACTATCATAAATAAAAGACTGAAAGCCTATAATCTGATATTTTAACAATTTTGAGAGTAGAAAAACTCCGAAAAATTGCTATTGAGATTGTTATTTGAGATTATCTTTTAAGTTAAACAAGGGTTACAGCTGGGGGAATGGGTGCACAATGTGTTGTCAAATTTTAAGGTCACCCTTTCCTGTCATCTGAAGTATGGAAAAACATCAACCTTGCTGTCAGGATTATTCATAAATCCTGCCAACTTCTTTCACTCTTATCTCCTCAGAGAAAGGTTAAAAAATGATCTTTCAAAAATTCTGGTCTAAGGTCTGTGGACATGTAGAGATAACATTTGGTCAATTGGTCAAAAGCTCTAGATCATTTCTAGAGCAAACACTCCTGTCAAAATTAATTCAAATTGTTTATTTCATTTTATTGATTTCTTTTCAAATTTGGAGTGAAATATTTGGAACAGATTGTACAAAAAGAGTAAACAGTAATAAACTATCATAAATAACAGACTGAAAGCCTACAATCCGATATTATTAAAGGAAAGGTATCGTCCCATACATAAATTCAGAAGTGAACACCGCTTTGCCTGTAACGTCACTTCCGGTTCTCAATTTTCCTTATTGATCGCGAGAAATATGCGATGTTATCGACCACACATCCGCCAGACCGAACATAGGGGCCTACATGTGTTATCGATATCATCTTTCTTTAAAATACATACAGACTTTGAGGAATCTGAGGCTGTGACATCACAACTAGTCTAATTTCAGTCCTATCTACAGAAATGATAACAAACTTTAAACTTGAATATCTCCTTAACAGAATAAGATTTTGCAATGCTTTTTTCACCATTTTGTTTCTTTTGCAGTCCACTTTCATGTAAGATGGACTTGCTTGACCACTGAACTATTCCTTTAAGATCAAAAAAGTTAGGAGCCCCTATAAAACCCTCTAAAGGGTCATCACACTCCCGCTAAAACTGTCCATCAAATTCAATACTACATTTGTTTGCAACTTATTATCTCTCCTCAAGGTTAGACTCCTTATCAGCCACTCTAAATTAAAATCAGTACTATAATTGAGAACCTTTTGTTTTGGGTATAATTGCCTTGTTTGTTAGCTCCAGGCAAGTCACTATCTTCTAATTACTTCTTGGTCATATTTACACCCCCTGTAGCAAAGAAGGACCTTACAAGAGGTGAGAGTAAACAACGAAAAATGAGCAAAGGAACAGCCACAATTAAAACTTCTACCAAGACTTTTTTTTATTGTTGACCTTCAAAGAAATGAGAAAAATATTGTTCTTTTGTTCCATATCATATTTTATGAATAGACATGAGATTTAAAACAATTACTTAATGCTGTTGATAATCACGCCTTTGGATGAGAGCTGAGAGGGGCTCATTAATTCTTAAAGTGAAGTTAAGGTCATGAATTGTGACAAATATCGCTCATTTGACAATGAAAATATCTTGTTCTGTCCAACTTCCTTAATGTCAATGGCATGACCTCACATTGCTGTGGACTGAGGGTAAATGCAATACATTTTTGTTTTTTATTTGCACTGGTTGTTTTGTGATAAGAGAGAGGCTTCCGCATAGCGAATACCCTTGAACCCCCCTGAAGATTAATAAAGGTGTGTGGGTGGGAGATAGAGGAGGTGGTGGGAGATAGAGGAGGTGGTGGGAGATAGAGGAGGTGGTGGGAGATAGAGGAGGTGGTGGGAGATAGAGGAGGTGGTGGGAGATAGAGGAGGTGGTGGGAGATAGAGGAGGTGGTGGGAGATAGAGGAGGTGGTGGGAGATAGAGGAGGTGGTGGGAGATAGAGGAGGTGGTGGGAGATAGAGGAGGTGGTGGGAGATGGGAGGTGGTGGGAGATAGAGGAGGTGGTGGGGAGATAGAGGAGGTGGTGGGAGATAGAGGAGGTGGTGGGAGATAGAGGAGGTGGTGGGAGATAGAGGAGGTGGTGGGAGATAGAGGAGGTGGTGGGAGATAGAGGTGGTGGGAGATGGGAGATAGAGGAGGTGGTGGGAGATAGAGGAGGTGGTGGGAGATAGAGGAGGTGGTGGGAGATAGAGGAGGTGGTGGGAGATAGAGGAGGTGGTGGGAGATAGAGGAGGTGGTGGGAGATAGAGGAGGTGGTGGGAGATAGAGGAGGTGGTGGGAGATAGAGGAGGTGGTGGGAGATAGAGGAGGTGGTGGGAGATAGAGGAGGTGGTGGGAGATAGAGGAGGTGGTGGGAGATAGAGGAGGTGGTGGGAGATAGAGGAGGTGGTGGGAGATAGAGGAGGTGGTGGGAGATAGAGGAGGTGGTGGGAGATAGAGGAGGTGGTGGGAGATAGAGGAGGTGGTGGAGATAGAGGAGGTGGTGGGAGATAGAGGAGGTGGTGGGAGATAGAGGAGGTGGTGGGAGATAGAGGAGGTGGTGGGAGATAGAGGAGGTGGTGGGAGATAGAGGAGGTGGTGGGAGAGGAGGTGGTGGGAGATAGAGGAGGTGGTGGAGATAGAGGAGGTGGTGGGAGATAGAGGAGGTGGTGGGAGATAGAGGAGGTGGTGGGAGATAGAGGAGGTGGTGGGAGATAGAGGAGGTGGTGGGAGATAGAGGAGGTGGTGGGAGATAGAGGAGGTGGTGGGAGATAGAGGAGGTGGTGGGAGAGGAGGTGGTGGGAGATAGAGGTGGTGGTGGGAGATAGAGGAGGTGGTGGGAGATAGAGGAGGTGGTGGGAGATAGAGGAGGTGGTGGGAGATAGAGGAGGTGGTGGGAGATAGAGGAGGTGGTGGGAGATAGAGGAGGTGGTGGGAGATAGAGGAGGTGGTGGGAGATAGAGGAGGTGGTGGGAGATAGAGGAGGTGGTGGGAGATAGAGGAGGTGGTGGGAGATAGAGGAGGTGGTGGGAGATAGAGGAGGTGGTGGGAGATAGAGGAGGTGGTGGGAGATAGAGGAGGTGGTGGGAGATAGAGGAGGTGGTGGGAGATAGAGGAGGTGGTGGGAGATAGAGGAGGTGGTGGGAGATAGAGGAGGTGGTGGGAGATAGAGGAGGTGGTGGGAGATAGAGGAGGTGGTGGGAGATAGAGGAGGTGGTGGGAGATAGAGGAGGTGGTGGGAGATAGAGGAGGTGGTGGGAGATAGAGGAGGTGGTGGGAGATAGAGGAGGTGGTGGGGAGATAGAGGAGGTGGTGGGAGATAGAGGAGGTGGTGGGAGATAGAGGAGGTGGTGGGAGATAGAGGAGGTGGTGGGAGATAGAGGAGGTGGTGGGAGATAGAGGAGGTGGTGGGAGATAGAGGAGGTGGTGGGAGATAGAGGAGGTGGTGGGAGATAGAGGAGGTGGTGGGAGATGAGGAGGTGGTGGGAGATAGAGGAGGTGGTGGGAGATAGAGGAGGTGGTGGGGAGAGGAGGTGGTGGGAGATAGAGGAGGTGGTGGGAGATGGGAGATAGAGGAGGTGGGAGGTGGTGGGAGATAGAGGAGGTGGTGGGAGATAGAGGAGGTGGTGGGAGAGGAGGTGGTGGGAGAGGGAGGTGGTGGGAGATAGAGGAGGTGGTGGGAGATAGAGGAGGTGGTGGGAGATAGAGGAGGTGGTGGGAGATAGAGGAGGTGGTGGGAGATAGAGGAGGTGGTGGGAGATAGAGGAGGTGGTGGGAGATAGAGGAGGAAGGGTAAGTGAATTGTTGCACAAGGAAGGGACATAGTATACTTCATTAATGGAATACCAGACAGAAAATGAAATTTGGACTGTGTATGCAAAGATGGCAGAACATTTTTGAAAGTGAGGGACATGAGAACTTGCCCAGGCCCTGAAGAAATCTCCAGAGGGTCAGCTGTGATCCATGGCATTCAATTTGTCCATTTTCATTAGCATAGTTTTTACAATTTGGGCAACAAAAAGTTTCTTCGACATACATCAACAATTGTTGAGAATGTGAGGATAACAATGCCAACTTTTCATGGTAGACTTACAACACCAGTCATTTCCACACAGATAAGACAGCTAGAGCTTTAAATTTGAATATCTCCTTAACGGAATAAGATTTTTGAATGCTTTCTTCACCATTTTTTTTTTTTTTTTTTTTTAAATTTCCTTTATATAAGATCGACTTGCTTGACCCCTGAACTAATCCTTTAATATCTAAAGACTTCCACTACTTATTCATAACTTAAAGAGGGAACCTGTCTCAAGAAAAAAAAATTGACCTTCACTAATACATCCAATCATACTAAGTAACGTCACTACTGCAGCGGTAATTAATTGGCTTGTCAGTGAGTGTGTAGATATTTCGACCTATCAGAAATGTTGGATTAATTGTAGCACATGTATTTTTATTTCCACATTAACATGATACCTTGCATTTAAAACTTTATGTTTAGCAATCTACCACATTGAATTGTATTCCTTTAGTATTTTGAAGTTATTCCAGAATAAGGGCGTTGGACAACTTTTGAACCTGAAGATTTTTTGATAATCCAATTTTGTTTTTTTAGGAAGGTATAATAAGGCTGGATCATCAAAGCAGACCTCATATGCCGTTAATTCCGCTCAACCGGAACAATCTAATCAAACCCTACAACTATATGTCTCCATCAATTTTTTTATTAGATACCCATTTTGTAAAGCACAACAATTATCAAAGTTAAACACCCGTTTCCACAAACATCATCTTATTTTTCAATTAATCCAGCTTTTGTGACAACAAATTTACTATCTTTTCAAATAACCTGTTATCTTTTAATAACAGAAGGCATTGTCTTTTTATATCTCCTATTTCTATTGTGTGTTTTTTATCTTTATTTGCCAGCTTTCAAGGATTTGGATATAAACTGGATGTTTATGCCCAAAACAAAGAATATGCTTTAGTTGCTAAGTTAAGTTGAGTATGAAGCTACAATTTTATTACTATTTGATAAAGATTAAATGCCGTATTCATAATTCCGCTTTGATGAGTCAACATCAAAAAAATCGTTAGAAGCACCGACTGTCTTTATTCAGAAAAACACAAATGGCTCCATCTGTCACGTGCAAACTGCAAGCATATGATACCAATGTAGAACAATGTACATGACACCACTCATTGCGGCCCGCTTTCAAGTTCGATGAATCTAAATACTTTAGTATGTTGTAATTATTATATAAAACTTTGTGGTGTATAAACGGGCAAGTAAATTTTAATACAAATCCGCCCTGGAAATTTGAAAGTTGTCAAAAATTCCACTTCTTAACTTTCAGTCTTAAAGTTATATTGGAATTAATCATAAAATTTCCAACACTTCTGAATAATGTCGAGAATATTCCCATTCATCGCACAATTACATGGGGGACGTTTTTATAGCACATATTTACCATATATACTGTTGTTTGCTCAAGAAATCTAAAACAAGCAAAACTTTCTTCCGTAAATTCACATTTTTTACGCGATTATAACCGCCAGAAACAGATTTTTTTCCTAGTCTATTTATAAATAACATTTACTTAATCAAAGATCTAAATTTGGATGCATAATCAATCATCAATTTTCTCTGCATCAAGATTTTATTGTAAAATGTTCAATTATTGCGAATCGTGATCTTAAAGGATTAGTTCAGAGGTCGAGCAAGTCTATCTTGTATGAAAGTGGACTTCAAAAGAAACAAAATAGTGAAGAAAGCATTTAAAAATCTGATTCCATTAAGAAGATATCTTAGCTTAGAGTTTGGTATCATTTGTGTAGAAAAATGACTGACATCAGACTAGTTGTGATGTCATAGCCTCAGATTGCTCATAGTCTTTATGTATTCTATCATATTTTGTCCCATGATCTTGTAGCTTAAAGAGGCGATATCGTCATATGTGCACAATATTTAGAATTCCTTTCAAATTTTTTGATTGGTTGAAATTTTACTGCGCGATTGCAAGGTATATAGTTATTTAAAACGCCTTGAAGGTCACCACACGAGATAGCCCAGATGCTTGCAGCATTTTTTCAAATCATGCCGTGAGTTCAAGCCCCGGTAGAATCGTTTATTTTGACTTTTTGCTTTCATCTTCTTCTTTTTTTTCTCAGTAATTTTTATTTGGTGACTATCATTGTAGTATTATAATACTAAAATTTCACTTTCGCTTTCTGACAAAAAAGCATTAAAAAAAACAAATAAGTTTCTCGCCACAGTAACGTAATGCACTGTATATATAATTCTGCACACACAACGTACATGCTAGTGTCTGGCTGTACTGTGTGGTACAAACAGACAGAGAATCGGATCTTGCCTTCACAATCGGAAGTGACGTCAAAATAAAGTATCACCCATTTTTACCGTATTTTACTGAGACGAGCCTCCCTCTTTGAAAAACCATGAGATTGTGTCAAAAAAGTAGTAAAACTGAGTCTAGGAAGGGTATTTATAATATACCACCTGAAGAAAGCTTGAGGAATAATGATTCAAATAGTGAAAAAATTAAACAAACCTAGTGTTAAGAATGTGAGGATGAAGATGCCAACTTTCCATAGTAGACTTACTACACCAGTTATTTCTATACAGATAAGACAAGAGCTTTAAACTTGAATATCTCCTTAACAGAATAAGATTTTTGAACGCTTTCTGCACCATTTTGTTTCTTTTGCAGTCCTCTTTCATATAAGATGGACATCCTTGACCACTGAACTAATCCTTTAAATTTTCAGATTAAAGCAAAGGCATAATCTTTCTTGTGTGCATAAACATCCATGTTCAGATTTTTGTGATAGCAAAGTTTCAAAGAAAATTAATGTCATCAACAACTTTACAACCCACTTTGCTTCACCCTGAATAATATTTTTGTTTTTCTTGCTCACTTATATTTTCGAAATATCTACTCCCCCTCCCAACCTACTATCTCCCTTCCCAATCCCCTTTCACAGCTGATTGCCCTCCCTCACAATCAATTCTCTTCCCTCCCAACTCAGTCCCCTCCCCTCCCAACCCATTCAACTCCCCTCACAACCTGTTCCCTCCATTCACAACCTATTTCTCTCCTCTTCCAACTCGGTTACCTCCCCTCCCAACCCAGTCACCTCCCCTCCCAGCCCAGTTACCTCCCCCTCCCAGCCCAGTTACCTCCCCCCCAACCCAGTCACCCCCACCCAATACATTCCTCTCACTCCCCTCCAGTACTGCTCCAGTCAGACTTCACACTAAAATTTATGGCACACTTATTGTTTATTGCTAACCAACTGCTTATTCCACACTTTGTCTGGGGAATAGCAACAAGTACCCCAATAATTTAACAGTAGAACAACAAGCTCTTTAACAAAGAAAATGTCATTCGGATAATACCCTCTTTTTGATATCTTCTTGAAGATGGGGTGATAAAAGGAAATTATAGCTTGTCCTCTGACAACATATACCTGGTAGGATGTGATGAAACTTCAATGTCCCTATCCCAAGGATGAACCTGATATTCCGGACAATGGTGATGGACAAGGGTACCCGCATGGTATCTTGTGCCACTGAAAATATGGTGGTGATAGATGACTTCCACAAGGAGAAGAATTGGTATATTATAAAGAGGTTAATTTCTGGGCACACAGACTTATTTGAGGATACCAAAGAGAGAGAGAGATAATTGATTTGGCACTGGGTGTCATAAAAATGAATTTAAAAACATCGTTTTATGTTTACAGCACCCTCTAAAACAATTAAGGAACTCAATTAGATAATGAAATAGTCATGAATGACCATAAAACAAATTATGATATTCCACAAAAGGATTTTTTTTTTGTCCTTGAAATGTTTACCTTGGTACCATTTTCCACTAAGCCATTGATAACTGGTTTTATTGACTGTTTATACTCAGATGGTGAGGGGGGATTTTATTGCAGAATATGTAAAACATTCCCTCCCAGGAAATAAAGGAGAAATCGGGAGGGGAGAATATCACAGTCGGGATTTGAGGAGGGCAGGGGGGGCAATTTTTTTGTATGGTTATTTTTCTTCATTTTAGCATAATTTTGTGGTTTCCCCCTCCCCACCCACTTTTGAATTTGCCCCTCCACATTCGGTAAGCAAAACCCGCCCATGGGGAATATTGATACAGGGAATTCTTGGATAGGGATCTAATTTGATGAAATAAATGGAAACTGAGGTAAAAGTGAAGAGTAATTTCATGAGATTGTAGGTTGCCAGATAGGTTTAAAGGAGACATAAAGTCAAATATTTTAGCTTGATATACGAGAGAGAATTAAAAAATAAACCAACTACTGAAATCATAAAATCTTATTCCATTCTCAAGTTATACAAGTTTGAAGTTGTAACATGAGCACTGCCATTTTGTGTTGAAATCATACCATGACATAATTTGCTGTATGTGCTAGCACACATAATGTATTTCTTTAGAATTCTCTTTTAATATATCTTTCCAAAGTGCTTTAGCATTAAGTTATTAGGGCTTGAATCATTAACATAATATAAAAAATATATAAAAAATTCATAGACCCATGCGAAGAAAAATTATTTCTTAGAAGTTTTGAAAATTTGAAATAGTTTATAAAGAAATACATTAATATGGGTGTATGACATCGTTTTGTTAGAGGGTGTATGAACAAAATTGGCCACTCCCATGTAAGTTTATATTGACAGAATCAATGTTTTAATAAATAAGAAAATATATGCTAAATATGTTTTGTACGATGTGAAATTTCTTCAGATGACTTATAATTATTTCTATCATAATAAATGAAGAAAGAGCCAGACTTGATGAGGGAAGGTGGAGGGAGGGGAGGGGGGATCACCAACCCATATATTCCTTGTTTAAAATTTTGAAATGTAAGGAGGGTGCTATTCCCCTGACTTTATAAAGCAATTATCTAAAGGGTTTTTCTGTTTACAAATAAATTAAGTCCTGAAATGCATCATAAAAGGACATGCCGAAAAGTTTCTCTTTAAGCCTACCCACACCCGAATTAATCCTGAAAACTCAGGTATGACAATTACCAAATCGACTTCCTGTTCAGTGTATTGTGTTTCCACTCCAAACAATAATTGTTTATCTGCCATTCCCATGCACGCCACAGTCAATTAGCCCAAGATTAGTTGTGTGTATAAGATTACAGAAGCCAGTGCTGAATAACCAGGGCACTTATGTGATTGAAATCACTCATCCGTGTTAAGTGTCTTAGTGGGATAAAAAAAATTGCAAACTGGTGATAGAAATAGCTGTGTGTTATATGCCTGAGGTGATGTATGCAATAACTGTAAATTGATGGACCAGTTCCCCTTGAGAAAGATATTGCTTCATGGAGAGGATAACGAGGAAAAAGAGGGGGTAAAAACAAAATACAATTTACCTAATAAAAGTGTAGGGGTGTTGGAAAAATCACAAAATCATGTATGCCTACCAAAAGTGTGGAGATGGGATGGGGAGCAGCAAATTCACAAAATCACATTTCAAAAAATTCATCTTAAAAAAATATAAATATGGGAAAATGGGGGTAAATGTTGACCCTTGCACCCCTGTAATCTATGCACCTAGTTATAAAGAATTAATTTTTCAACCAAGATTAAACATATAAGAAAAAATAAAAAAGTAAAATAAACATTAATTTTACAAAAGTGTTGCTTTTCTACCACCTAGTAAGTCAACTCGATTCCTTTCTTCAGAACTGACAAAAGTTTTTACGAGTTCTTATATTTTTAAGCTATCAATAAACATAAACAGACAATTGCCTATCATATGTCACATGACATGGGTTACATGTCTTCTCGGTCAAGACCACCTACCAGACAGAAATTTCTCCCATTTAGCGAAAGCTTCCAGTTGGTGAACTGTTGTTCTTTTCATTTGTCTATATCCAAAGATAATTCCTACTTTCCCTAAACCCCAGATGAGTTACTAACTTCCAATCCCATAGTTTCCTATTTTACCAAACAAAAGAACAAAATAGAATAAAAAAATGTTGCTCCGCCTTATCGGGGCCGAAGCTCGAATATATAGCTGACAAATCGTCTCAAGTAATAAAATAAATTGATCATAATGCTATCAAAAGGCCAAATGTAAAAACAGTTACGTTTTAAGAGATTTCTATCAAACAAAATGAATAATACTGAATGAAACATATGTTCAAAATCATCTGTCAGTTCTAAATACACGACGTTTATAATACATATATTATTAACCAATACATAAGCTTTAAACCAACAGTAAAAAAAAATATGATCTGGAAGGTTAAAAAATGGAAGTAAAAGTTTTATCCATCCCGGCTATTAAATGGCTATCAAATGAAAATTTAATTGGTACTAATATGAGTTAGACGCAAGGGTGTTGATGTTTAAAATGTGACGTATCCACTGGGATGAGTCTTTAAGATCTATTAACAGTCACCCTCTCCTTCCCACCTGTTCCAGACATCATCATTACCAACCACCCGGGTGTTTACTAACCGGGACAAGCCACGGACTTAGTTTTGTCTCCCCACCAATTAAACTCATCTTTGTGGGATGTATTGCACAATTACCTCTGCAAGGGCTTTGTGCCCTAAAACTCCTGACAGTTGAAAGAAGAAGAAGAAAATGTTTGTTTTTTAAAGTTTTCTCTACTGAGTTTAGTGGGTCAATTTTTGTCCCAGAACAAATCTATTTAATAGGTGAAGTTTAAAAGAGCATTGCCCCTACCCATGACCAACCTGAGTTCATATGTTTTAATCAAAGTCAATGAAATTGAAGTTATTAAACTTCAGTTAGGTTATTGACATAAAATGAGAGAAAAGTTCAAATCTATTTGGGAGGATTTTATCCTTTTTAAACAATATTATGAGAAAGAACAGATTTTGTGGATGAATTTTTTCATGGATTTTGTGGACAGTGATTCGCTACCAGGCATAGGAGTAGAAACATATTTTTCATTGGAGGGGGGCACAAAGATATGCTACAACACTACTTAAATGGTAAAAAAATGTGACTTAGTTGGGAGGGCACAATGTAGGTCACTGCAGCTTGGGGGGGGGGGGGGTGGGAAGGTGAACAGGCCCCTGTGCCCCCCGGTTTCTATGCCTATGCTCCCATGCTACAATACCTGAGGGAGCATTGGGTACTTCCCCACCTCAACATACACACTTTTCAGCAGAATTTATGATGGTTGAACCTCTCCCAGGAGGTGTTTAAAGATGACTGTAATTTCCAATAATTAAATTGTTTGAAGGAAATTCACAAACTACCATTCCTAACCCATGCAATTTTGGATATATTTATAGGCCTACTATGCACCCCTCTCCCCCCCCCCCAGTCCCTAACAGGTGTGGCCTAAATATTCTTTCAGCCAAAGATTTCTATATTGAACCAAGAGAAGGGGAGACACCAGTCATATATTTCAGGTCCTAGAGATTTTGGATTTAGGAGGGGGGAGGGGGTTTCATTATAGTTGAGGGGTAAGAACATGGGGAGGGGTTCCATTAGAGTTAATGGGTAAGAGCATGATCGGGCTATTTTGTAATAAAATTCAAATCATACCCCTCTAAAAACACTTTTATCTTCCCACCCTGGCCACTAACTAAACCTTGCTGAGTCATGATGATCTACTCAATATTTATTTAAATCACGGGTATTATATATTTCTCTTTGTTCCATTGTAAATCAATTACTCCAATATTACCCCGAAACCTGTTTTTAAATGGAGAAGCTTAGCAGCTGCTTGAAGAAAGAAAAAAGTCAAAATTAATTCAATATATAATCGTCACAAACCAACACATTCTTAATGATTTATTGATATCTCCCAAATTGGTCCCATTCGTCTTGTGCAAGAATGTGTTAAATGGGCTTATCCGCCCAATGTGTTAGAAAATTACCACAGATTTGTCTCACCCCTACAACAATCCCTCCTTAATCTGAAAATTAATAACCTTCTTTGTCTGAAAATCCATCCCATTCTGTCTCTTGAAACTTTGTTCATCATGAATGAATGGGGTATTGATTATTCTATCAAAGCCTTTTGGTATAAATGACTGTCCCCAAAGAATAGCGGACCAGTGAATGCCTTATTTCTAGGTCACGTTCTGACAGCCATTAGTGTCACTGCCTATTCAAAACTTGAATTCACGTAACGAGAAAACCAAAGAACTAAATACGCCATCCAACCCTCTATTCTTTAACGCGATTGATTTTTTTTTTTTTTTTCTGTTCAACCCACATCCTTATTTTGCCTTTTTTATTATTTTTTTATTTGAGAATGTCATTCGGCATTTGAAGATTTGCTGTTTGTTCTTATTCTATCTTTTGCTTCTTTTATACAAATTTAAAAACCGTCTTGGAAAGGAAGGGTGCTGCTAAGTAGCCTCTTGGATGTGCGAATGTCCTTAACTTAAGGACACAACTGTTAGCCACATGAATAGAGGAAGGTTTGATGTGGGGAGCATAAGAAAGGAATGAAGTTCTTAGAGGCCTTAGGGCATTGATGTGTATGGGGTCGAACAAAGCCCTGCTATTAAATGTTTAAGCTCTTTATTACCCAAAGACAGAACATAGTGTCACAATGAAGATTTTCTTGCTAGATTTAACATGGTAAAAGGAAAGGGGTTCCTTTAAACAGCTTTATATGAGCATGGTATAAAGGCTTGATGCATATACCAGCTGTTAAGATTCCATACAAGGATTATACACAAGATTGTAAAATGCTGTGGATGTTTTTCTTTTTAAATGGCATTTATAAAGATATCATGCTAAGTGTGTTCTTCCATTGAAATAACAGAAAATAAAATGTGGATAACTTGAAAGGATGTAAGTGAAAAAAAATTAAAATCAAAACTATATTTTGATTATTTTACATCTATTTTACATCTAGGCCCACCGGTGTTTGTTTTTTTTAATTACAAAAATATGATGATATATGGAAATTAATAGACATTTTTTTGTTTGTTTTTTTGTTTTATGGGAAACAGAGAATAAGGGTATTTACAGGGGAAATCTTGTCTGAAAAATCAATCGCAGGAGCATCCTTATTGACGTTATCAATTTGTTGCCAGATAGCTTCTACTCACCATCAAAATAAAGATATTTTTTAATTTCTTTTAAACATAATAATTAAACATAATAATGTATATATATATATACATATATATATATATATATATATATATATATATATATATATATATATATATATATATATATATATATATGTATATATATATATATATATATATATATATATATATATATATATATATATATATATATATATATATATATATATATATATATATATATATATATATATATATATATATATATATATATATATATATATATATATATATATATATATATATATATATATATATATATATATATATATATATATATATATATATATCTATATTCTAAGGATAGGCAACTCTTTATAGAACTTAAAAGGGATATATTAATGTAGATAGTGTACGAATCCAGCTTTTCATAAAGAGTTTGTTTAACATCCTAGTATTTGTTGGTGCACTGCAATATTTATTGCTCCTTTAATACAGTATACATTATGGAGAAAGCCTCATGAATAATATATAGAGGAAAATGTAATGTTTATTAATACAGTGATTTACTTACGATATAGGTGAAACTTTTTGATGATTAATGGGTCCACTGAGATGTATTAAAGCATACAGGAAACCTTTTGCCGCCGCTACCGCCATCACCACCCACCACTACCATCCACCACCCCAATAGCACCATTACCACCACCAACCCCCTCCCCCAGCACCACCACCCCCACCACCACCACCACCCCCACCACCCCCACCACCACCATCAATAACCCTACCGTCACATTATAAAATCAATATCAGTTTATAATCATTTTGACGAGTGAAATAAATCGCTGATTAAAAAGTGGACGAGACCAATAAGTAAGTGGTGGGGAGCAGGTGCAATATTCAAAGTGGATGTCCAAATTTGCCCTTGATATAACAGAAAAGTTATCAAATTTTGGACCCCAATTTGTATGTAAAAAAAAACCAGAACCCATGGTGAATTTTTCAAATATTCATTGACCTGTTTTGCCTACCAAAGTTATAAAATGTTATTGTTTATGATAACTACTTGCTATAAATATTGGTGTTAGAGAATTTTTGTAGCTCGAGCTCCACAAGGGTCAATATGCTTTGCTGAATGTTTGCGAGTCTCTGGAAAATTGTCCAATCACTTTTCGATCTAGAACCCCTTTAATTCTGATCTATCTATATCTATATCTATATCTATATACATACATACATACATACATACATACATACATACATACATACATACATACATACATATATCTATATAGATAGATAGATAGTAGATATACACATATATATATATATATATATATATATATATATAAAAATATATATATATAGAATAGATAGATATATATTATATAGATAAATAGATATAGATATATATATATAGATAAATATAGATATATATATATAGATATATATATATATATATATATATATATATATATATATATATATAGATAGATATATAGATAGATAGATAGATAGATAGATAGATAGATAGATAGATAGATAGATAGATAGATAGATAGATAGATAGATAGACATGTATTTATATATATACATATATATATATATATATATACATTATATATATATATATATATATATAGATATCACTGCTCTCAATAAACATTTCTGTCGCAGTTTTTCATAGGTTTTGATACATTATGAATCGGTTGCATGATGTCTTTTACTGTACTTTAATTTATCCATTTAAAAATGGATTCTTGTCTCAAGAAAATTGCTTGACCTAGCTAGCGCACTTCACCAATAACCCCAATCATACTAGCAATGCCAATTCTGCAATGGTCGATGACTGTGTTAACATTTTGACAAATCAAAAACATTGGATTATATCGTAGTTCTGATCTCCACTGTATCCATGTTAAGATGATAACTATAGCCTTTCAACATGTTTTCACCCTTGTTCGTATTTTATGTATTTGTTTAAATATTTCAACCAATCAGAAATTATTTTTCATTTATTTTCTATTATTGGAGTAAAAATTTAATTTGCAAAGAATATTTGCAGTTACAATTATTTAACCAAATTTATGAAATCATCAGGAGTTTTCACATTTTCAGTTATTTTAATAACGAAATAAAAAAGTTGTATTACAAGATTTAACATTTTCAGTTATTTTAATTACAGAATAAAAAAGTTTTTTTAAGAGATTTAATATTTTCAGTTATTTTAATGACAATAAAAAACTTGTATTATTAGATTTAACATTTTCACTTATTTTGGTGACAGAATAAAAAGGGTGTAATAAAAATTGTTGTATTACAAGATTTAACATTTTCAGTTATTTTAATAACAATAAAAAATTTGTATTACAAGATTTAACATTTTCAGTTATTTTAATAACAATAAAAAAGTTGTATTACAAGATTTAACACTTTCAGTTATTCTAATGACGGAATAAAAAAGTTATATTACAAGATTTAACATTTTTAGGTATTTTAATGACGAAATAGAAAACTTGTATTACAAGATTTAACATTTTTAGGTATTTTAATGACAAAATAAAAAAGTTGTATCACAAGATTGAACATTTTCACTTATTTCAATAATGAAATAAAAAAGTTGTATTACAAGATTTAATATTTTCACTTATTCTAATGATGAAATAAAAAAGTTGTATCACAAGATTGAACATTTTCACTTATTTCAATAATGAAATAAAAAGTTGTATCACAAGATTGAACATTTTTACTTATTTCAATAATGAAATAGAAAAGTTATATTACAAGATTTAACATTTTTAGGTATTTTAATGACGAAATAGAAAACTTGTATTACAAGATTTAACACTTTCAGTTATTCTAATGACAAAATAAAAAACTTGTATAACAAGATTTAATATTTTCACTTATTCTAATGATGAAATAAAAAGTTGTATCACAAGATTTAACATTTTCAGGTATTCTAATGAGAAAATCAAAAGTTGTATTACACGATTTAACATTTTCACTTATTTTAATAATGCAATAAAAAAGTTGTAATAAAAATTGTTGTATTACAAAATTTAACATCTTCACTTAATTTTAATGAGGAATAAAAACGTTGTATCACAAGATTTACCATTTTCACTTATTTTAATGATGAAATAAAAAGTTGCGTTACAAGATTTAACATTTTCACTTATTTTAATGATGGAATAAAAAAGTTGTATTACAAGATTTAACATTTCCACTTATCTTAATGACAATAAAAAGTTGTATCACAAGATTTAACATTTTCACCTATTTTAATGACAATAAAAAGTTGTATTACGAGATAACATTTTCAATTATTTTAATAACAGAATCAAATGTTGTTTTACACGATTTAACATTTTCACTTATTTTAGTGACAGAATTTAAAAAGTTGTAATAAAAAAGTTGTATTACAAGATTTAACATTTTCACTTATTTTAATGACAATAAAAAAAGTTGTATTAAAGATTAACATTTTCACTTATTTTAATAACAGAATAAAAAAAATTGTATTACAAGATTTAAAATTTTCACTTATTTTGATGATGAAATAAAACAGTTTATTACAAGATTTAACATTTTCAGGTATCTTAATGACAATAAAAAAGTTGTATTACAAGATTTAACATTTCCACTTATTTTTATGACAATAAAAAAGTCGTATTACAAGATTTAACATTTTCACTTATTTCAATGACAATAAAAAAGTTGTAAAACAAGATTTAACATTTTCACTTATTTTAATGATGGAATAAAAAGTTGTATTAAAAGATTTAACATTTTTAGTTATCTAAAAGTCGGAATAAAAAAGTTGTATTACAAGATTTAACATTTTCACTTTATTTAATGAGAAATAAAAAAATTGTATTACAAAATTTAACATTTTCAATTATTTTAATAGCAGAATATAAATGTTGTATGATTTAACATTTCCAGATTTAATGATGAAATAAAAATTTTCAGATTTTATATTTAATTTTAATAACAGAATAAAAAAGTTGTATTACAAGATTTAACAATTTCACTTATTTTTATGACAATAAAAAAGTTTTATTACACGATTTAACATTTCCACTTATTTTAATGACGGAATTAAAAAGTTGTATCACAATATTTAACATTTTCACTTATTTTAATGACAGAATAAAAAAGTTGTATTACAAGATTGCAACAGTGCCAGATTACCCTAGAAGCAAAAGTAACCTTCCCAGAAATATTAGCAAATGCAGCAAGCTTGCAAAACGTTTGCAACAAGCTAACAATTTTTAGCTTGCGCAAGCATGCTGCAAGCTTGCAGCAAACGTGCAAGCTAGTATTTGGAGAAATTAGCTAGCAAAAACTATCTGCAAGCTTGCACAAGCTAGCAACACTTTCTACAAACCTCGCACAGGCTAATAAATATTTTATGCTAGCTTGTGCAAGCTTGCAACACACTTGCAGCATGCTTGCGCAAGCTAAGAATGTTAGCTTGTCGCAAGCATGCTGCAAGCTATAATTTCTGTACGGGTAGCACATGCAACAGGCCAGCACTATCAGGGGTCCACGGTCCTTAGGTAAAATTGTGTTGCTGAATGCATTTGTAAGTCCTACATAGTAAACAACACAATATTCTTCCTATAGGAATGCAGTCACCCCAAAAGTGCAGGTCTAAATAGTACTATGACTATAAAACTACAATCCTTTATCAGATCAGGGGGCCCCACATTTCTAAATGCTACAGGCCCCGTATTTGATTAATCTGGCCCTGATCTTCACTCATGTCCCCTAATTTGTGTGGGATGCGCCCGTTTGGGGTCAAAAGTATACCAAATCAAACAGTGCATTGGCATGGTACCATAAATGCCATGAGGTCTTTCTTAATCATCCCTTTCAAATATATTTAGTCTGATTCCCCTTCATTCAAAAAACATGTCATTATATATTAGTTCAAACACTATGAACACTGACCCTGCATTGTGCATTCAGGCAGACTGTACAGCCCCATTTAACATACAATTTTTTGTTTGCATTTAATAATTCCGCAGAAAAGCAGCTCAAAATCTCAACTTCATTGGTAAACAAAGCCAACCGCACTAAAGTACACATGATTTTGTCAAATTCAACACAAGCCTTGATATATTTGAACTGATTTTTATCTCATTTTGAATTGTGAAAAAAGAATTTTAAAATGACAGAACCAGGGTAAGAAATCATACCTTTTCTTTTGAGGATGGGTTTGTTCCCACATAAATATGGGTTCGAGATCGGACCCACTGCAGGCGATCGGATCTGACAATTTTTTATTCTGAGAATGTTCACGGGTTCTGATTAGTCACTTTATCTTGATCCTGATCATGATATGGTCTGATTGCAAGCTTACACTCAAGTGAGAATATGTACATGACATCAGTCTTCACATTATGGTGCAGAATTCCTGCATATATTATTAAATTCCTGCTCAAAAATAATATGAGGGGGGAAATTCCTGCCACAAAAAAAAAAAAAAAATTTGGCATTTTTACAGTTAAATTTTGATATTTTTGGCCTTTTTCCCCCTTTTTTCTCTTTTCTTTTTCTTTTGGCCTTTTTTTGTTATCTATCCAAAAAGAAATCACCTTCCTTTTTTTGAAAAATTCCCCCGCCCTTCCCCCCCACCCTCATAAAAAATTACACTAGGGGGGAAAATCCACCCCAAATTTTGGACCTTAGTGAGAACACTGCATGACATTATCTTTTCTACAATCGTTAAAGCTGGTTTCTTGTCTGCGGATTATGCCCCGGATATAGTGATAACGCGCCAATGTCTGAGATGGATCAAACAAGTAAGGACGCCTGGGTGGTTTGTGTATTTTTGTTCATCTCAATGATTCTATTCAACGAGACCCACTTGATTCCTTTTTTACAAAAAAAATTAAAAAACAGGTTATATCTTTCTTATTCTATTCTTTCCTTTGAAAAAAGATGTAAACAGCACCCATGTTTGCATAGGACTCGTCGTTAAAAATTGGATGGTGTCGTAACCCCCAAATACACCACGAGACTGTCACTCATCAAGCATTGATTAAGATAGAATAGAACTTCAAATTGAAAACTATTTTCAGTCAATTTACTTTAAGATCCTCCACCCAGTTTGATTGGTAAACATATTAAAGATATAATAAGAGGGAAACATTGAAAAGCAATGATATCAGAAAAAATACTCCATTTATGACAAAATACCCAAAGATTTTAAAAGTATTTTATGGCTTGTTTTGGTCAAAATTTAAAGGTGCAGGTAGGTAGCAGGGCTGTAATTCCTGGGGGAAGGGGAACATATAATGTCCCCCTCTCCCACACTTTTTGGCAAAATTTCAAGAAATATCTAAGGTTGTGAAAAACCCTACTTTGTGGTGGTGAAATAGGAACCCATGTCCCTCCCCCTTTGTGAAAGGAAATTGCACCCTGGTAGGTAGACTGGGTATCTTTAATCACTTTAATCCCTTCCATAACAGCTAAAATTATATAGCGATGTCCACGGTGGCATTCAAATGATGAACTGCAATTGTGAGAAACTGGTGAATGCAGACCCACTGGGGATTGAACCCATGACCTTCGGCTGTACACCAAGCAGATGCTTCAGTTTGACCGCTAGACCACAGAGTTCCCTTGATGAAGCACTGCCTGGGCCGCAGAGAGCAAATACGGGCCTGAACGAATCTTAAACACACCATATGCCTTTAATAAGCATCCCCTTTTTAATTTTTACAAGCCCCTATGACCTGGACCTCTTATGACCTCCCATACCCAATAACTCCATTTGCTCCAGATCCAAACTTTTCAAAAGGCGGCAGCAGAGAGAGGGAGACCTAACCCTAACAAGCAAGTAATATCTCTAATATTCCCCTCTCCTACACAAATTCTGGTACACTTTCCCAATTTAATTGTCCCCTTCTCCTCACCCCAGCTATATAGGCCTATCTCCAATCAATATCTTGGTGTAGAGCATAGGATCAGGGGGTACAGGGGGGAACATGCCCCCTAATTTTGCAGTGACCTACATGGTACCCCCAACTAAGTCAATTTTTTACCATTGAACTAAGTGCATCTCTTTGTGCCCCCCCTCCCCACCCTCAATAAAGAACATGTTCCTATGCTGATGGTGTAGAGAACATTTAATCATTTTCAAGGATTAAAAAAAACAGAAAATACATTAAAATATTGAGCTGTAAACCAATTTTTATTACCTATTTTACATGGAGGCAGTTTTTTTTTATTTTCCAAATGCATGGGATGCTAATTTGAGGCCATCAGGAAATCTTATATTTTACACCCAGTCAAAATAGTCTACTAAATGCTCACAAAATGCTCTCAGTAATTTTCAATTGGAGGGTTGAATAACTGAGTATTCCTTGTGCACAGTGAATAGAAACAAAAGGAAAAAGAAAAACTGACAATTGAAAAATAAGTTGAAACATAAATTTAAAAAAAACAATTAGATATGCATACATGATTCATTTGATCAAAAAACTTAACCATCCCTTTTAACAAATAACCAAGAAAGAATTTTGTCAATATGACACACATTTTTAACTTTTATGTCTGACATGATCACTGACAATAGAAAGAGATTTGAACTGATTAATCAAACAGCTTTCAAATTTCAAAACTGCATGGTATTGTCTGTCTTGCATATTGGTATAGCTCCAGGGTGGGGGGAGGGGGAGGGGGGTAGGAGGAATGGGGGCATATATACCTCCACTTTTTGCTAAACCCCTATTATGTAACATTTTTTTTTCACACAGTAAAATTGAAGAAGAAAAAATTAACAACTATCCCTCCCCCCTCCCCATTTTTTAGACGGATCTACACCACTGCTGCCATGACAGGCCTTAAATGATATAATTAGGCCTATTCAAAAAAATTGTTTAACTGGTAATTCTGATACATGATAGCAACATCACTTCCACCGCTGTTATTAATTACCCTTTCTGGGTTTAAATGATTGACAGCTTGTTTTAACCAATCACCGCTTGAATTTGCCTAGCAACAAAATTTGCATATGGGGACAAACATCCTACGCGGTACTGGTACAGTACAGCTAGCTATAGCGGCGTGCACTGATGTAGTCAATGTAACTTACTGTACCAAACAAATTTCTGCACACGCAGACCGAGTGACAGCAAAATGATGAACAAAAATTGCACTTACGGGCCCACTACGGGCTTTGTAAATCTGATTGCTGTTACCCAGAACAGTTAGCAAACTGAATTTTGTTTTTCCTATTTGCTAAAAACTCTAAAGATCCTGAGAAGTGCCATAAATGAACCAAAGCTTGCGGCAGGCCTCACGAACATCTAAGTTAGGCTAAATGTCAACACATTGGTAATGCACGATTGCGGATTTGAGGTTTGTTTGCCCCACATAGTTACCGCGTTGCAATGGTGGGCGTGGCCTATTTGGAAACCTGGAAAGGTTAATTGACTTATTATATGTAAATATGGAGGTAATCAAAAAAAATTCAATTGTATTGTATTTTCTGTCCACGTTAACGCACGGCCTTTACTATGGTACAAATATCATTTTTACACATGGGGGAGGAGCAGAGGGCTGGGGGATTCAGCCCACCCCCCAATGATTTTAGGTAAACATGTGTTATCACATTACCCGACCTGATATTGTTATCACATGCCACCTGACCCCATCAGCCCCTCATTATTTTGAACACTTCGCTACCCCTGTATACTCATTGTTTATATTTATGATTTTTTTTTTTTTTTGCCCAGCGGGGAAGGGGGACAATGGCCAACCAGACCCTATCTGCTGTCCCTGTAGTGCTATAATAGGGTCTTGTCAGACATGTGTTAGTAATACAATTGTATGTTTGTAACAGAGACTAACAAATATGTAATGTATCTAATATTCCACGTATGATTATTGTAACACACAGATAATACACAATTAAAAGAAGGTATTTTTGTATCTATTGGTTCACTGATGCAAAACATTTGCCTTATCATACAGGTCAGTAAACATGGCATATTGACTTTGATTGATAGCCCTACAGTTTGTACCATTTCATACTGGTTTTATTTTGTGCATATTTGTGATTTTATCAAAATAGGAATTCTATTCAGTGCAGTATATGTCAATGAAGATTCCCTGTCTGGTTGGCTGCAAACTGAAAAACAACTTTTGTTATTTGAAGTCAGGTAATTGGCAGATCAACCTTTGTTTAAAGTGAGAAGCTGCTACTCGGTGCTTGAACAGGTTCATTTCAGGTGACCTAAATAATCCCACGGTGACAATTAACGACAAGATCAAAAACTTTAAAGAATAGCCAAGTTCTTTAAAGGAATTTGTATGATTTTATTAATAAATACATATCTTTAGAATTACTCATGCACAAGCAATTTCAGCAATTATTTGCCAACCAATGACACAGACTATGGAACAGGGTCTGTATACAATTGCTAAGGAGGAAGGGAAGGGTATTTTCCCTGGGCCAACATTCTGGGGGGGCCTAAGGCCAGGGTTGTAGTTTACCTGTTAAAAATAATGATTTTGGCAGCCCAAAAAGGTGATAACATTTTTATAATTTTTGTATTGTCAGGTGGGTTTGCCCTTTTTGAAAATCCTTGATTTAGTCATTGTTTTGAACATCAGGGTTAATATCAGAACCAACCTCACCCTAACAGGTTGAGCTAAGGCTTTAAAACCTCCTTGTATGTTGGGCAATATATCACATTCCGTTTTGAACAGCTAACCCTTACAGAAAACCTAGGTTGCCGCAAGCTTGCAATAAGCTAAGAATTTCTAAATTGCACAAGCTTGCAGCAAGCTTGCAGCAAGCTAGTATTTGGGACAAATGCAAACTTGTCAGCTTGCACAAGCTATTAAAAACCTTTCTGCAGGCTTGCAAAAACTTTCTGCAAGCTAGCAAATATATTTTGCTAGCTTGCGCAAGCTAATGTTAGTTTGCGCAAGCTAGCAAGCTTGCGTTTGTCCTAAATAGTAGCTTGCTGCAAGCTTGTCGCAAGGTTGCTGCAAGCTTGCCACACTGCAAGTTGCAGGAAGGTTGCAGCAAGTTTGCGCAAGCTAAAAATTGTTAACTTGTCGCAAGCTTGCTGCAAGTTAGTTTCTTCTGTATGGGAATTCAACTATGGCTCTCTGTTATCAACTATGAATATAATAAAAAAAGAGCCATGTAAACAATTGAATCCCCCGGGTTTGCATCGGCTCTTGGCACCCTGGGGAGGGGAAGGTGGTTTGGCCCCATACTTCAGAAATAGTGTTGGATTAATTGGTTATCTCACCTATTGTAAATGTCACTGTGTGGTCCCCTTCTTTGTTGATGCTACCTCACTGAATAAACTGATTATTCTGTGATCTGCATGCATCCTTTATCAAGCCAGTGATTCTAAAAATCATCAAGTTGGACAATTACGATTTGGAAAATAATGATGAAGAAAATGTAATGGTCTTGGCCCACAAGCTCATGTACCTAACCCCAGGGATACATGACAGATTAATAATTTAACAAATTTAATGAACTAAAAGGGTGTTTCAGCTGACGTCAAGAGGTCACAAGACTTTGCTTACATTGCCATTTTGTTGGGAAAAACCATCGCCAGCTGTACACTCAAGTTTAAGTTTATTACACTTATATGGCGCATTATCTAAATAATTTATTCTAATGCACCTTACAAAATATGCATATAAACAAAATAAATACAAATGTGTAAATAAGATAAGCATGAAATATAAAGAAAACAAAGAACAAGAAAATTATAAAGAGGACTTGAAAGTACAAATAAATAAGTGAGTCTTAAGCAAGGTGTGGAATTGTTTAAGGGATTGAGCAGATTTGATTGAAAGAGCTAAGTCATTCCAAAGTTTCGGGCAGTTTTTCTTCTTCTGATTTTTGGGAAAATTTCCTACAATTATCAGCAAATTGTAATATTGCTCATTTTTGGAAATTTAGTCATTTTCAGAATTTTTTTCAACTTTTGGGAAATGTGGCCATATTTAATCCAATTTCCCAATAATCTTACAAAATTTTCCTTCAATTTTTCAATTTAATTTTAATAATTTCTCAACTCTTCCTCCAACTGGGCAGGAAGCATGCATGCAAGTGGAAAGGTGTAATCCTCTTAGGCATTTTTGCCCTTTTTGGGTTGGCATTTTTAACTAATTTTGATTGATTTTATAAGAGTTGCAATATGCAAAATTCTGTTACACATTTAGGCCTATATTTTAGCCCCAAATGCACTAAAACCGCAGCGCTCCCAGGGGCTTCGCCCCCTGGTCCCAAACCGGGGCCTTGACGGGCTTTGTCCCAGGACCCACCGGGGCTTTGCCCAGGACCCACCAGGGCCCATAAGCGAGCACCTGGGCCCCATACTGATATATGTTTGGCCCCAACTTCAAAAACTGTTCCAGTGCTGTTGCCGACTGTACTGTTTCTCCCAATTGGGAGTACAAACCGGACTATAAGTATCGATTAAATTTGGACTTAGTGGCATTCAAAAAATGTCTGGAAAATATTCTGCAAGAAAGGTGTATTTCTTCATGAAAATACAAGATTATTGGCCCAAACATGAAGTTGTGATTGGTTCAAATTAGTAATAGATTTTTAGTCCAAAAAAATATGTCAATAAAGTGATTTACAAAACAATACAAAACAGTACATATAAAGAGAAAATTTGTGGCAACAATGTCTTGAAAAAAAATGTTCACAATGAATACAAAGTTTGATCACTAGACATCAAAGGCATGAAACCATGCTTATATTGCCTATATCAGATCATTACTTCACATTTATCAATTTTCATAATGAAAACTCTGGCTATAAATTTTCAGTCCATTATACATCCAAATCCACCAGAGTGTTTATAAACTCACTGATGAAAACATCCTTTTAAAAGTCAAAATGAATCCTCAGCTCCACGTAACACACATGACTTGGCCCAGCAAGCAACCAAATCTTACAATACCAGGCTCTTCACAATAAGTTCCATTGTGTGCATATAGATGATTAGGGAGTGTATTTACTGATGCGTACAATCACTGAACTATCTGTGGTGGGTTTCTTGATTGCTTCTAGCAGTCTAGAAGTAATACCCGCTAAAATGGAGGTCTTGCGGGTGAAAATTACTGAAAATTTGGAGTGAGGATTGGGCGTAATGAATCAAACATTTAAAAACTGCAATAACAATTGTTGTCAGTCATGCATGCTCAGCCAAAATGTTAGGAAAAATAAGGGAAATG
>JAIGNY010001673.1:385000-465000 GCA_020152595.1 Chiridota heheva | reverse complement strand
ACTTGCAATAACCACCATGCATGTATATAATCCTAAATAGTGCTGTCATGACATATTAATTATCGCGACATCTCTTTTCATATGACATGAAATATGCCTCTCGCGACATATCGCGATACCAAAAACTAATAGCATAGCAAGGTTTACGTTTTAGCTAAATAAGACATTCTTCATTATGCGGAAAGAGGGACGAAATATGAGGAAGCCCTTTCGCATCCCACTTACAAAAACATATAAATACACCCAATAAGAAGGAACCAATTGTTGTCTGATCACAATGGGTTACAACAGAAACATAGAAGAAAACAATACAACTATGATGAGGTGACATGCATGCCCCATATCTTATCAACGCCTACTTAATATTCCTTTAAGAATACATTGACAATACCTGACATCAGTGGCGTAGCCAAAGGGTGGGCAGCATGGGTGATTGCCCCATTCCTCAATATTCCATTTTTATCGGTTCAAAATATTTTGTATCCTGTTGGTTTATTTCTGTTACTTTGCCCCACCAATATGGAAATCCTGGCTACGCGACTGCCAGACATGAACATTTAACAGAAGAATGCCCAATTCATCAAAGTATGACGAGGCACATCAGGTGTTCCTGGTTAATCCCGTTATGTCACTCAGAAAGAAATCTTAGTTTATCAGATTTGATTCATGTGCTGACAAGAAATGATGAAAAAACCACTTTATTTACATTTCAAAAAAAAAAAAAAAAAAAAAAAATAAAACTTCATTGAAAAGAGTAACAATCAGAATAAAAAGAAGTTATTGTCTATCACATTAATAGTTTCATAATCGTGATATCAGACAAATATGGAGCAAAACTGTCACTTTGCCCCATCTCACCATCTGAGTAAAAAGTAGGGCCTTCTAAAGCAGCTGACAAGGGTTCAAGATTTCTAGCAGATAAGTGAAAATTTGGGTCATGCTCAATGAAAAGAGCTCCCCTATGAAGCATCTACACTTATGAATCCGAATGATATTACTTGATACATGGGCAGCCGATAAGAGATTTTTCTTTAGGGAAAAAGGGATTTAAAAAAAAAGAGTTTTTTATCATATCAAGCAAGGGGCAGGGGAAGCAATGGGGAAGCAATGGGGAAGCAATGGGGCAAGCAAGGGCGAAGCATGGGGCAAGAAGGGGCAAGCAAGGGTGAAAAGCAAGGGGCAAGCAAGGGGGCAAGCAAGGAGGGAAAGCAAGGAGGCAAAGCAATGGGGCAAAGCAAGGGGGCAAAGCAAAGGGAAGCAAGGGGCAAGCAAGGGGAAAGCAAGGGTGGAAAACAAGGGGGCAAGCAAGGAGGCAAAGCAAGGAGGCAAAGCAAGGGAGCAAAGCAAGGGGCAAAGCAAGGGGGAAGCAAGGGGGCAAGCAAGGGGGCAAGCAAGGGGGAAAGCAAGCTGGAAAGCAAGGAGGCAAAGCAAGGGAGCAAAGCAAGAGGGAAAAGTAAGAGGGCAAAGCAAGGGGGAAATAGTACCTAGATCAACTTTCTTTGCCAGCTTGAGGGACTGAGACCAATAACTTTGGAGTTAGGGGTATAACATTATACAATAGGATTTTTGTTTTAAAACAAAAAATAAAAGATATGCAAAAAATGAGTTTTCCTGTGAGGATCATGTGGATGAATATTTAAAAAGGGGGTGAGGGGGTGGTACTTATTCCAGCTCATTACATGCTTGTTCCTGATTATTAATGCCTTACAGCTACTTCATTGCATTTTGATTCATATCAGGAAATTGTTTTATCACTTTTACTCAATTTGATGCAAAACATAAGAAAGCCAACCTCTATTATGACCTTGATTGTCCCCACAGGAGGGGTATAAGGTGGCAACCCATGATAACTTTCCCTCATCCATTGCGGTATGGGTTGTAAGTTCAGGACTCAGGACAGTGTTGGACTGACCATTGTGCTATGTGTGCCAATGGCAGTATTCAAATTAGTCTGAGAGATAGAAGGATTCTCCCTCTTTTGTCAGAATTTCCCTTAAAAATATTACAAAGGGAGGAATTCCCTATTGCTTTATCACATGACATGTAAATCTCAGCACAGATTAGTCGATCAAACCGATAATTTGTAACATTTTATCTTTCAACCTTAAAGTCTACAAACATTTGAATAAGACCAAGGCAGGTGTAGATAGTTTCTTGAAGTATTTTAATAAAGCATTCACCCATTGTATTCCATTCAAGTATAGTATAGTAGTGTCGTATAATCTCTCGTGTACGAATACTACCATTACAGAGATCTCTTAACTGTTTAAGCAGATGCTATTGTTGATGCTCGGGATGTGCATAGAATGTACATAGCATAGAAAACATTGTTATAACAATGACTGTTTTGCGAACAATGTAGCAAGATGGATGAGACAATTGCAGATGATGATGTAGATATGTATAGAATGTAAATAGCAGAAAAGACTTTGTAAAAACAATCATTGTAATTATTAGCAACAGAAAGTATTTGTGAACAATGTATACTTTTAAAGTAAACAATGAAATAAACGGAGCAAAAAAAAAAAAAAAACCCCAAACCCGATAATTCCCCCTCAAATTTCAATTCCCAGAACAGTGGCACAAGGGGCCCAGTTTGCCCTGAAGGCCTCCCCCTCCCTCTACTTTAGCATCCCTGGGCCCTCCCCAGTTATTTGATGGCACCAAAGATCACTTCCCCCTAAAGCATCCCAGTCTGACTCTGACAAGGGGTGGTATAACATGGGGTCTATGCTTTCCTTCTTCCAAAACTAAGATTGGGCACCTTTTCCTATTTATTGCTGTACCAATGCTGATACAGGCCAAAGGTCAAGGAATATTTGAAGATAAAAAGCATCACATTTCCCTACCCTATTACCATATCCACTATATTGATCCTGCTATGGGTTATTCAATCCGAATGTAAACCATCCCTACCACTTTTTTCCCAAAATGAGTCAAAACCTCAAAATAACTAACACAAATGCATCAAAATGAAATAGAACATCTTAACCATGTTAGATTAATATATTCCAATATATGACAGAAGGGGACCAAAAGTTTATCAGTTTAACAAAGTATATCAACAACCATCAGAATACTAAACAAGTCAGGTTGATGAATTAATGAAAAAAACTAATAATAAATGACAGACAGAAAAAGAAAAAATGATTTCTGTCACTATATGTGATTTAATATAAGATATAATTACTTTGTTTGATAGAAGTTTAGTAACCATCCTGAAAGAATATAATTGTTCTGATTTCCTATTTACATGTGAATAGCTAGCTACTTTTGATTTATGAATATTGCATAATTTTTCAACAGGTTACAAATTAGCAGGGTTGGAATTTTTGTTTTATTTTCTGAGACAATTAACGTATTGAAAACAATTTATTTGAGTATACCACAACAACAATAAAAAAAAAACTGAATTCACTGTAGCCTATTTATTTAGGGAAGAGTGAGGGAGGGTGGGGGTGGAGGTTGGGGGGTTGGGGGGTTGCAATTCCCCAATAATTTATTGGCCTCACCAATAATGATGGTCTAATGAATTAATTTTGAAGAGTAGATCACATGGCATCTCTTCTCCCGTAAATCTTCAATTTTCAGGAAAACTCCTTCAATTTCTGTGAAATTTTCTTGAATTTTCTTGAATTTTTGTGAAATTTTCTTCAATTTTTGTTAAATTTTCTTCACTTTTTATGAAATGTTCTCTCCTTTTTGTGAATTTTTTTACAATTTTTGTGAAATTTCCTTCCCTTTTTGGAAATATTCTTCATTTTCGGGAAATTTTCTTCAATTTTCAGGTAATTTTACCGAAATTCCAATTTCCAATAATTTTAAGAATCCCTTCCTTTACAACTAATTTCAAAAAACATTTTTGTAGGATTTGTTGGGGAAAATAAAATCTTCCTTCATCTTAAATTTCTTCCTATGCTACTGCCATTTGTCCTTCAAGTGTGTCCCCCCCCCCACCAACACACACACACATACAGAATCAATGTGAATGAAACAGAAGGTCAAATGCTGCTCCATAGGAACAACATTTTTAGAAAATAAATGATTACAAAAACACCACTAACCTCCAGAGGATCATTCCCAGTTTCTGACCATTGTTTGTGAGTCTTTGCAAACAATGTTCTCCTCTTGTTGTCCATCAATGAAACTTCTCCTCGCAGGTTATCACTCCACAAACTTTTACCAAGCGCCTCCTGAGATTCATGATCAACTCTCTCACCTGATTTTCTATTGTCACTTCTGAGAGATGAATTATTTTGTAGCCTTTCTAGTAAATAAGTTGCTTGGGAACCACTAAGTATGTTTGCTGGAGCTGAATACGCTGAATGATGAATTCCATTTTGTTCTTGGTCTTTTTGGAAGGTCGTACAATGTTCATTTTCTTGGTGGTTAATGCAAGGGTCCGACACTCTGTCTGCAAAGAAAGAAGTAAGAACAATAGAGGTTAATGATGTTCGTTTTTGATATTGAAACTTTTAAAGGTTGGCAAATTTACCAATTTTAAAAGGGACATATTCCCCTTCCTAACCAAAATACTGATGCATCTGCGCTGCAGGGCTATAATTTCTAAGGGACAGGGGGAAGTGTCTCTCCAACCCTCATGAGTGATTTAAAGAAATACAGTTTTCAAAAACTGTTGTCTCCCTTCCCCCCTTCCCATCTGTTGTCCCCCATAATTACAGCCCTGTGCACCTGCATGCAAACATATTAGAATCAAAATAGACATGTAACTGCAAAATTACCTGTAAATGCTGATAAATTCATTTTTTTTTTTGATCAGTCATTTCAGCAATTTATTTCTATTATTTTCAAAATGCAGGACCTCTGACATCCTCAAAGAGGACATATCAGTTTGGCTTGGTTTGGTTGTTGATGTTTAACGGCACCACGACAGTCAGAGTCAAATGTGCCAAGAGGGTGTTAATAAATTATGGTGTAAGAGTTAGGATAGTGAGGCTATGGAAGGTTTGTAAGGGAGATGAGGGGGGAAAAAAGCATGGAAAAAGAAAGAAGAAAAAAACTCTTGGTGAAAAGAAAGGAGTATGTAAGATTAGGTGTAGAAAGGGAGGGGAGGGGGAGTTAAATGTGGTGGAAGAGGTTGTTGTTGCGGAGGAAGTTGATGATGTTTGAGGAAGAATTGTTTTAGAAAAGGTCCGAGATTGAGGATAGTGAAGAGAGAAGAGATCTGGAGTTCTGGTAGAGGGGACAGGTTATGAAGTTTTACTTGATGGAGAGATCGGTGTTACAAGTGCGGCAGAGAGGGTTAGAGGAGCTGGATAAGAGATGGGAGTGAGTGAGAGAGTGGCCGAGGCAGATGCGGGTGACAAAAATGTCTTCCCTGCAGAGGGGTGTTGGTCCCGACTTTGGGTTTGATGGTGTAGAGTTTGTTACTGGTTTCGTGATTCCAGGGGTTTTGCTAAGTTTTTTTTTATGTAGTCAGTGGAGATGGAGAGACGGAGGTCTGAGTGTGGAATAGGAAAAGGAGAGGCAATGTTTTACAGAGCTTTGTTGGCGGCTCTGTCAGCTCTCTCATTGCCAGGGATGCCAACATGGCTGGGAATTTCCCCCACAAATTTTGTGGGGGAAAATTAGTCTGATGTCCCCCAGAATTACAGACCTGTGCACCTGCATGCAAACATAATAGAATCAAAATAATGTCTCAGCTGCAAAATTAATAATACAGCATTATAAAAGTAGGATCTCATTTAGAAACTCTAATGTCCAACTAAGGGCTCGAGCACATCATATCATAATTTGATGAACATGATGTTTTAATGTCAACTGCAAAATTACCTCTTATTGCTGCAGGGTTATAATTCCTGTGAAACAGAGGGTCATATTTCCTCCAACTCTTAAAGGATTAGTTCAGGGGTCAAGCAAGTCCATCTTATATGAAAGAGGACTTCAAAAGAAACAAAATGGTGAAGAAAGTGTTCAAAAATGTTATTCCGTTAAAGGATTAGTTTAGGTATTAAGCATGTTCATCTTATATGAAGAGGACTTCAAAAGAAATGAAATAGTAAAGAAAGCATTCAAAAATCTCATTCCGTTAAGGAGATATTCAAGTTTAAAGTTTGGTATAATTTGTATAGAGACGACTGAAATCAGCCTAGTTGTGACATCACAGCCTCAGATTCCTCAAAGTCTTTATGTATTCTAAAGAAAGTTTATTTAATTTTTCACTATTTAAGTTATTTTTCTTCAAACTTTCTTCAGGTGGTACATTATGAATACCCTTCCTAGATTCAGTTTTTACTACTTTTTTGACAAATCCCATGGTTTATAAGCCACAAAAATTGCAGAACAAAATTGATAGAATACATAAAGACTTTAAGGAATCCGAGACTATGACATCACAACTAGTCTGATTGCAATCATTTCTATACAAATGATACCAAACTTTAAACTTAAATATCTCCTTAACGGAATAAGAGTTTTGAATGCTTTCTTGACCATTTTGTTTCTTTTGAAGTCTCTTTTATATAAGATAGACATGCTGGACCCCTGAACTAATCTTTCCATAATGATTAAATATAAATAAAAAGTTTTCAAAATAAATGAAAAGTTTTCAAAATAAATAAAAGTTTTTAAAATACATTAAGTTTTCAAAATAAATCAAGAGTGTTCAGACTAAATAAAAAGTGTTCAAAATAAATGTTGCCCCTGCCCCCTTCCCTTCCTTCCCCCACATTTCATGGAGGAAAATTATAGTCCAGATGTCCCCCAGAAGTACAGCCCTGTGCACCTGCATGCAAACATATTATAATGAATATAAGACTATCAACTGCAGGCTCATATAATCATTTTTTTTTTTTAGTATACTCAATTCACCAACTTATTTCTATCATTTTCAAAAAGCAGGGCCCTATTTAGAACCTCTAATATCCTAAAGGGCTAATATCATATCATAATTTGACGAACATGTGCACAGATGTTTTAATGAATTCATGTTGTGTAGAGGCGGCGACCATCACACGGCCAAGGTTTGCCCTAAGAACGATTACGTGATAACATAAGGTCAAACCACACAGAAACATAAAGAAAGAAAAGCATCCCACAATTACCCAAAAATTGAGATTCAAATGACAATTTATAAATAACAACACTAACAAATTGCACAACTTCAGACTTGGGCTATTTTTCCTTCTTTAAAGGGTCATTTGGGATCAAAACGCTAACAATAACGTCCAGAAAAAAAAAAAAACATATATTTTTACCTAAACCTGTGTCGGTATATCTAAATGGGCTATATTTAGAAACCCTAGTTTTATTTTTGGAATATAATATAAAAATGAGATCCTACAGCGATTGGTAAAGGATGATCAGTCATGCTTTGAAAACAAATCTATTTATAAATATCATCATCTTAATCAATTTAAGGAAAAGGGGAATTGATTCAAAACTAATGAAGCCAAAAAAACACCTGTTTTGAAGCAAGAATCTTAAATACAGAGGTGTTTAACTAAGATGTCCTACCAACTTTGCAGGGAAGTAATCCAACTGGACCTATTTTGATGAGTCTATTTTGAAGGGCATTTCTTTCGACCTTATGCATGACCTTCACGATGCGTACTAAGGTTATTGAACTGCTAGGCTTAAAATTGGAATATCCCTATAGACAACTATCTCGGAAGACTAGTTATGAGAGGAAAGAAACTGGAGAGTCAAATAATTTTGTGTAATCATAACATTTTTTGTACATAAATTTCTATTTAAAAGAAAAGAGATGTTAGGCCAGTCACAGTGTTTTAGGTCTTTAAGTAGATTTATGAAGAAAAAATGATACAATGTTACAATTGTCAAAAGCCTACATGCCAATATTGTGTCCCAACATCTACGACATTGCTAATCACAGCGCCCTCAATCAAAATTTCTTAAATAATGTACACGTTGTGACCGCTTAATCCATTCCCGAAATAAACTCTGTATGTACAGTGTATGTATAGTTGTATTAATGGAGTATGGGGGCAGTGATGGTAAAATTTTGGTGGCCTTGAGATGTTCGATTTTCTAACATGTGGAAAAACCTGAACATCACTGATGTAAGGGCGCAAATCTTTAATGATAGCCTGATAATCAATATGGCTGGATAATCAATATGGCCTGATAATCAATATGGCCTGATAATCAATATGGCCTGATAATCAATATGGCCTGATAATCAATATGGCCTTATAATCAATATGGCCTGATAATCAATATAGCCTAATAATCAATATGTCCTGGTAATCAATATGGCTTGATAATCAATATGTCCTGGTAATTAGTTTGGCCTGATAATCAATATGGCCTGATAATCAATATGGCCTGATAATCAACAATAATCAATATGGCCTGATAATCAATATGGCCTGATAATCAATATGTCAATTTTCTAACATGTGGATAAAAGAAACATCCCTGATGTAATGGCGCGAATCTTTTATAAACAAATTTAAATTTAAATTTAAAAACAAAACCCATGAGCTCAACATGAACTCTTGAAGTTAAATCTCTTTTCTGTTGCAAAAAAAAGTGACCAATAATTCAATCAAATTCAATTCTGCTTCCAGCAATTTTAAGCAAACAAGTGGATGTCTTCCTAATTCAACCACATATTCGCGGGTGATCCCTCCATCAACCAGCTCAAGACAAAACATTCAATTTCTTTGCCACAAAGTTATAATTTTGACACAAAACAGAAGCTTACAAAATTATTGAACATCTTGTGATTTTTTTTTCTTCCTCTGACCATAAAACAAAGAAGTTTACCAACTTTTCTAACCTTTCATCATCGCTAAGGTCAGAGTTCTAATTCATGTCCAAAAGATGTTTCTTTTTGGAATTAGCCACCTCAAGATTGTACAAGACATGGTTTAAAGGGGCAATGAAAAACACTGATGCCACCTTAGGACAAAAACTGCCCAGATGGGTCACCTTTTTAAAGAAAAACATTGTGAGTGAGGGTGATGACATGTCAGAAGGACCTCTTCTGATTGGTCAGATTTTGATTCAAGCTGATTCCAAACAGATTAAGAGTAGCCTCAACCTAGTTTTGAATGTTCAACGAAAAAAGATCAATCTATGAACCCAGAACAGAACTTTCTTTTCAATTGGACATATGTAAGAAATGATTGTTTAATTTGTGTTCCAAATGTGATTGACGATAAAATGGCAAATACCTTATGATTTTAATCAAAATGAGCCATCTATTTTATCATGAATTCATTTTCTGCCTGTTTACTGAAATTTAAGATCAAACAAATTTTTAAATAATTTTGTATTCTCAATCAATTTCATGGAACCAACAGTAGGGTAACAAGCTACATTTGAATTCTTTGGTGCCCCTTACATGTCCATGGATTTTTAATAAAACAACTTTTTTCCATAAATTTCCATCGAGAAATGTAGCCTATATTCTTACATACATAAGGAGGAGGGGTGAGGGGGGGGAGGGAGGGGTAGCTGCACACCTAAGGTGCAGTGACATAAGCCAGCTAGGCAAAGTTTAACCAAGATTTCACACAATTTGTATATTTTTCCCCTGTTATTATGAATGAAAATCAACATAAATTTCATGCACCCTATTTATTTTTAAAAAGGCAAGTGACTTTAGTACCATACTCTACATCAGTGGCGGTTGAACAGTGGTCAAGAAAGTGAAGTGGGCCTGAAATCATGGTTAGCCTACCCCCCCCCCCCCTCCTTCATCTCCCCCCAAAAAAAATTGTTGTAAAATGTCTCAAATTATGCATAGAAAATGTATCGCCATGATCAATGTAGCTTTACCTGGTTGAAGCACTTAGTCAACTGCATTTTGGAGCATAATTTTTACACACATAAAATATCTCCTGAATGAAATAAATAGATTTTCTTCCAATTTTTTCCCTCCCTTGTTCAAAAGATAAACATGTGAGATTACTTATCCTATAAAACACCTCACATTAATTATACTACAAGTTTCATTACTAACATCAAGATTTGTATTTTCCTCAACTTCAATCCATTGCGCAAAACTTATAAAGAAAATATATTCCTTGACTCGATCTTTTCAACAGTGTCCCCCACAAATTTTCTTGAGAACAAACATATGCCCCCAGGGTACAGGAGAGGCGGAGATCTGTCTTAAGTTGATACAGGTGTCTATGTCCCTATAAGTGCGGAAGTGGGCAAAACACCAGTGGGGTGCCATCTTAACCAGTCTGGTGCCCAAGGAAATGATATCATGGACACTTCAGTCCAATGAAGTTTTTCAACTAAAAGTATATAATTTTTTCTTTTTTTTTACAGAGGAAAATGACCAATATGTAGGCCAGGTGGATTATAAGTCTAGCGACACAATTTCCAGTCTTTTTACACCTTCATTGCTGAAAACTGGCTAGAATATCATTTTATTTTCAAATTCCAAGATGATTACAAATCAAATATTGGCCTGTTATTGTAGTCACTTTATTGCCACCCATTTCTCAATCAAGTGATGTTGTGTATTTAAAGACAAAATATTTTGTCCCCTCTCTAACCTACTCCCACGCCACCCATCCTAGGTTTTCACTAAATTTAACAAGTTTTTAACCAAATATCTTGCCTCCAGAGCCAATCCAAATCTGCTTTTGTTTTTTGCTTTTTTTTGTTTAAATAAGAATTAAATGTCCACTTAGATTTTTTTGTTCTCAAAAAAGATAATTAAGTTCATCGCACCTTTACATAATTTTCAATATGTACACTTACAGAAACACTAGGTTGCAGCTGCGATAAGGTAGCACTTTTAGCTTGACTAGATTTTTCTGTAAGGCTGTAAAAATAGGCCAAAAATAGGCCAAATAAACTATACCTTTATAGTCTCCAATTCTATTTTCCCAAAACTTTACTTTGGTTGAATTTTCAATATGTACCCTTACAGAAACATTAGCTTTAGCTTGCATGCGATAGACCTAACAATTTTGATTATGCTGCACAAGCTTGCTGCAAGCTAGTAAGCTAATTCAATCAAGCCATTTAGCTCATAGAGGCGGTACTTATCCTCGGCTACGATGGCGCAAGCGGATGAGAGTACATGACTCCCCCTAGACGGGATGCCAGAACATCGCAGATTAACTCCCCAGCAGTGCTGGTACTCATTTTCACAGCTAAATGGACTGAAGCAAGTAGAGTAAAGTGTCTTGCTCAAGGACACAACACAGCGCTCGCGACAGGAATCGAACCCAGTACCTTTCAAATACGAGCATGACTCCTTAACTACTGAGCCACAGCACCTCTAAGCTGCACCACTGCACCATTAAGCTGCACCACTGCTCCTCCAAGCTGCACCACTGCACCTCTAAGCTGCACCACAGCACCATTAAGCTGCACCTCTGCACCATTAAGCTGCACCTCTGCACCATTAAGCTGCACCACAGCACCTCTAAGCTGCACCTCTGCACCATTAAGCTGCACCTCTGCACCATTAAGCTGCACCACTGCTCCTCTAAGCTGCACCACTGCACCACTAAGCTGCACCACTGCACCACTAAGCTGCACCACTGCACCTCTAAGCTGCACCACTGCACCTCTAAGCTGCACCACTGCACCTCTAAGCTGCACCACTGCACCTCTAAGCTGCACCACTAAGCTGCACCACTGCACCACTAAGCTGCACCACTGCACCACTAAGCTGCACCATTGCACCTCTAAGCTGCACCACTGCACCACTAAGCTGCAAGCTAGTATTTGGAACAAATACATACTTCAAGTTCATTTTTACAGGCACCCTATGACCCATGCCTCTTGTCATTCTATGACCCAGGCCTGCGGGCCCCTTAGAACACCGAGCACATGAGGGGAAAGCCCCCTTGTGACTGCATGGTACTGAGGTACTGGAGAGCTCCATTATTCCCAGGTCCCGTGATTTGCATGTCACTGAATCTAGGGGGCAGAAAGAAAGCTAGATGGAAAGCCAAATTACCTGGACTTGGTGCATGGATTTCCCCCAAATTACTATCTTCAAAGTGGCCATGTATCCCTGTCAGGCCACAGCCAGAAGGTTTCTCAAAGTTGTAAAATTATGTTGAAAAGTGTGGGGAGGGGGGTTTGGGACAATGTCCCCCTGTCCCCAGGGGAATAATGCTCAAGCAAGAGGGAGCATGGCCTCCCCGTACCCCTGCCAAAGCATAACTCATTCTTTAAAATAAAGTAAATGAATTATTATTTTGGGGGCAGGCGCACGGTGTGGGCATGAGGTATTTGGTTTGCAAAAAAAGGTTTCACACAGGGAGTGACCAATGGCGTAACTAAGGGTGGCTGAGGGGCAATCTCCTCCCTAAAAAGGGCCCATTGGCCCTATAAGGGGGGCCATGAAAAAATATATCATTATACCTATATACCATGTGACCCACTTAAGGCCATAACTGAGACATTTTACTTCAGACGAATGTCTTAGCTTCCCTTTCACAGAGATAACTTATTCTAAAATAAAATATAAGCAAAACGAGGTTGAGAACAAAATTCTACCAAATATCTCCAGGTTGACACATATTTTGATAAAGATATAGTCGTTGAGATGGGTGTGACATTATTGCTTTAAACATGACCTTATTTAATTTACTTCTTTTCGGGAAACACTAGATATTCTAAAAACCTCTAGCGTAACCATGAGGGATGGATGCAGCGACAATTACTAGCTCAGTTGATATTATGAAGTTGTCATAAACCTCAGAACCCAATCTTACCACATTTAACCCAGAAAAGAAAATTCCCTAAGAACCAATGAAATTTGAGGTTAAACGAAAAAATGAAGTATAAATTTGATAGATACAGCTCGTCAGCGTTAACCTCAATTAAGACATCATTATGCAAAAACAGCAACATTAGGCACAACCACAATTGACCTACGACCTGACTGCTTTTGTTCTTTTATTTCTTAATTCGGTCAAAAACCTTGGGAATACCGACCACTCGTGACGAAGATGACAACATGATTCAAAACTTTCAATTGAATTACTAACGAACAAATATCCGGAAAAATTAAAGGGCCGTGAGCAATTGAAACGTACCGCCTTTTTTCCTTCTTTCATTGTTGGGTTTATCTCGGTCACTTTGCGAGATAATAGAGCGATTTCAAAGATATCTCTATCGATTCATTCAATAAATTGTATAAAATAATATCTCACCAGGGGCAAACAAAACTAACAACTTTCAAAATTTATTCGTCAAGGGCAAAAAAATGACCATTTTTGTTATTTTATGCCAACTTTGACACTCATTAGCTTGCTAACAAGGAATAGGACCTTGGTTGGAATAGAACCACCAACTGATTCCATTTGTGAATTTCTGTTTATTTGCCGGCAAATGTCCAGTGTCATCAGTCTGTTTTGTCTCTAATTAGCTCATCAAATGGAAGCTTCTAAATCCTTTGCTTATTGACAGTGATATCAAGGTTACAGAAGCACTTTTGTGTGTTCAGTCACTAATTAGCCCATTCTGGTAAAGTGGGATGTAAGTCACTATAAAAGGTATTTTAAGTGCTGTTTTGATGTTTATGTTTAAATAGTCCATTGAAGCTTCTCTATTTCAATGAATGAATTTGGTGAAAACTTATTATTATTATTTTTTATGGTTGCCAGACAACAAAGTTAATTTAACCATTAACCTATTGTATGTGTGTAATAGCTCTGTGATTTAACAGACTTTTTGATTATTTTATAAACTTCCTGATGTGTACAAGGTTTACCATTCTAATTTACCCCCATAAAATATTTGCATGGCCAAAACATTTCTGGTGTATGTATGTTATTATTATAAAGTCAGGTCAGAGCAGAACCAGAAGCATTATGGGAACAGGGCCAGGGGTAGGGGCAGGGGGGGCAGGGGGGGCAGGGTGGGGAAGGGGTGGGGGAAGGGGTAGGGGAGGCACTATGCCACCTTCTGATAGATTTCACCTTCCTGGCTACATGCTTTCTTCCAATCAGAGACAAAATTGGGAAAATATGAAGATGAAATTTCAAAACAAAACATGTAAAATGAACTGAAAATTTTGTAAAATTGGAATAAATTTTGTAAAACTGAAAACATTTCCCCCAAAATGTAGCTAAGTCTTTCAGATTAGAGGGGTTATCAGAGAAAAAATTTCTGGTGGCCCAAATGTTTTTTGTTCTTTTTATAATTTTTTACACTGTTCAGAAGATAACTTTTTACTGAAGAGCAAATAATAAAGTATATATCTCCTCAAAATTTAGATTCAGACTTGGCATGTTTTTAAATCTTAAATCCTTATTTTACAATTTGTCATTAAAGATTTGCGCCCTTACATCAGCAATGTTCGTTTTCAAGGCCACCTAAAATGTATGCATCACTGCCCTCACACTCCATACATACAGTGTCTGATTATAAGAAATGGTTCAAGTCGACACAGCGTGTACATTATTTAAGAAATATTGAGTGAGGGCGCTGGGAGTAGCAATGTCGAACATGTCGGGCACAATATTGGCATGTTGACCATTTGAATTGTTATTATTTTTTTATTTTTTTATTTATTTATTTTTCTTTGGGGAAGGGGAGGGGGATTGGGGAAGGGGAGGGGGATTGGGGGAAGGGGAGGGGGATTGGGGAAGGGGGTAGGAGGGGTTGTGCCACCCAATCAACCCCAACCTTTCTTAATAATTTTTAGCCCGATCATGATTTGCAAGGAGGGTTTGTTAACAATCATTTCATCATGACGAGACAGAGTAAGCTAACTTATTTTGGGCATCTCTGCAAATGTGTACCATTGTTTTCATTAATCTTGTATATTTTAGGCCCCCACCTCCCCCACCATGCACCACCCAGAAGCAATTACCAATGGTTGGAAGAGACATAGAATCAAAATTCATCAGCTAAATGTAAACTGATACTCTTTCATGATGAGATGTCATAACAGTTTTTACTTTTTTTGTGGGTCAGGGAGATAATCATCAAAAGGGCACATCAAATTGTCAATTAAATTTTGAAAGGCTTCCTAACAGCTTCCAAGCTAAAGGCAATTTATCACACCAGAGGCAAGGGTTGAGAGGAAAATCTCCTTAAAGGATTAGTTCACTGGCCAACAAGTTTATTGTATATGAAAGAGGATTTTGAAAGACACAAAATGGTGAAAGCATTAAAAAAATGTATTCTGTTATGGAATTATTCACCTTTAAGGCTCTTGTATTATCTGTTTAAAAATGACTGATATAGTAAGTGTCCTATGGAAGGGTTGGCACCCTAATCCTCACATTCTTAACAATGGTTAATTTATTTTGAAGAAAATTTATTAAACTTTTTTTTAATTGTTTTTCCTCAAACTTTTTTCAGGTGGTAAATTACAATTGCCCTTACTAGATTCTGCATTGCTACTTTCCTGTCACACCCCATATGGGGAATGTTTGATTCATACACTTGCGATAAACTCCTTAACTGTGCAAAATGCTCTGAAAAATCACATTTTGCACTTCAAACGTTATAACTAAAGAGCCTCTAAATATTTTGTTCCATTTCAAACGGTATAGAGAACTTGAATTCATTATTCATATCTATCGCTTGAGACCATTTTCATTTAAACAAAGTATCGTACTTTGTAAACTATAAAAAGTGTTTTGTCTTGTTTTTCAATGGGAGCGCAAGCAAAATCACAAGGTTATCGCCGCTTTGAATGAAAGCATTTGAGAGTCCATTTCACACGGTCTGACAATTAACATATATCTATTTATCATATATATAAAATCCAACATGATTGATGCAAAAAAAAGGCCCATACTTTCTAAGAAATCAAATCGATGAGAATAAATTTCGCGTCCACTTATGTATCCCTTTATCTTAATTCTGACGTAATCTTAGCACGCCCGAGCTGCATGGACTGTACCATTGTGTGCAGAGGGTTTCCAGTTGTTTGTGTATCGTAAACATGCTGTGAAGAGGCGAATAAGATTTTCAAATGTCGGATTTTGGCTGATTTTCTTCCATTTTTAACAGTTTTTGTATATTTTGTTACACTGAGATATATTTCTTATTATGACTGTATTTATCAGAAATTAAACATTATTTGGCTGAAATTTTATCGACAACAATCATGAACGAAGAAGTGCAAGAGCGATGCAAACGGCAACGTTAGGTTGCATGATTAGGATACCAATAATTAAGAAGTATGCTATTTATTAAACTTTTTGTATAAATTGATATCTGTTTATTATATATCTGAAATAAACTTCTTTATATCTGGAATAAACTTCTTTATATCTGGAATAAACTTCTTTATATCTAAAATAAACTTCTTTATATCTTTTCTTACCACTGCTTTCTTAAATATTGTTTTCTATTTAGCACAAATACAGTTTGTCATACATTTGTTTAAGAAAAATGAGTTTAAAAAAGTTTCTCATCAGTAATGCCTTGTTTAACAAACTTTTGAACTGAAGTTGTGTGTGCATTAAATTTCATTTAATTTGTTTTGCTTCAAAGATATTTCACTGCAACCGGCTAGTTGTGAAATAAAATGTTGTTTAAAGTTCCATTCCACTTGACCTACATCCCACAGGCGGCATGCTATGCTGTCAAACATGGCAAGCCGTCCCACCCTCTCCTACATGCCGTCCCACCCTCTCCCTCATGATGTACCGCCCCTCTCCCATATGCCATCTCAGCCTCTGACGGTCACTGGTATCATCAAGAGTGACAATCCTGGCTATGACCACGATACGCGTTAACACTCTCAAATCTGTGAAACCACATAATACTTTTGTATGATAAATATTCACACATGAACCGCCTTTCATGTGTTGATAAATCCATAATTTTTTTGCCCTCAAAGAAAATCTTAACGAACTTGGCCTTCACTGAGTGCAAACTAAAAGTATTCAACTATTGTTTCAATGACTTTGTTCTTAAAACCAACCCGCATAATAATAGTACAATCCAAAGCCTAGCAAGTTTATTTATAGTTTTCCGTAACACATCACAGCTAGTTCCGCGAATTATTTCCTTATGCACGTTTTGAGGTAAAACATTCCTATATGATGGTTTTTAAGCTACAAAATCACAGTACAAAATATGATAGAATGCTTAAAGACTTTGAGGAATCTGAGGCTGTGATGTCACAACTAGTCTGATTTCAGCCATGTGCATAAATGACACCAAACTTTAAACTTTAATATCTCCTTAACGGAATAAGATTTTTGAATGTTTTCTTCACCATTTTGTTTCTTTTGAAGTCTTTTTTTTATATAAGATAGACTTACTTGACCACTTAACAAACCCTTAAAAGTGTAATTGTGGGCAATAATTTTCATTCACAAAAGTGGGGAGAAGGGTCCAGGATTTGATTGAGCAAGGAAGCCCCCACTTTTTTGTCCAAATTTATATCTATTGTACAGTGATTTTTTTTGTATCTTGATTTTGCTTACCCCCTCCCCCTCCCCCTCCCTCTTCCCTCCTTCCTACACACACACACACTTTCGACTCTTTCCACTTTTGGTAGGCAATACTGTCTGTGGGTCCAAGGTTATCTTGGCGAAGATGTAACCTCAAAAGTTTAAGATTGAAACCAAAATGCACATTCTAAATCTAAGCATTCAAGCACAAAATGTTCAACATGTATGATTACCACATTTTCCAGACAAGATTTTTTGAGAAACAGTTTATCTTTTATGTCTAAAAATACATTTAAAATAATACTGCAGCATAAATGGTGCCCATATTCCACACCTTCATGACTAAAATATTAGTATTGAAATATTAAAATTGCAATTGGTGAACATCACTGAGGAATAGAAATTAAACCCTCCCACAGTTACAAAAATACCCCCTCCCCCTTCCCTTATTACAAAAATAAAAACCCTCTCAATTACAAAAATTAAAGCCTTCCCAATTACAACATCTAAATTCACCCCCCCCCCCCACTCCCTTCCCCCACTCTCCAATTATCATTTGCCACACACTCTTATAAGCAGTTCACCCCTTTGATGTGTATTTAGGGGAGCCTCAAACTGATCTGCTCAATAAGTCAGCATCAACCTCTTTATAACAGTAAAACGAATATACTTACCAGGGAGCCATCATATATACAGGGCATCTTACCAGCAGTACTTGTAAAAGATAACAAAAATTCCTATCCCAAGTAAGATTTTTAATCATTTTTAGGTCAAAAAAGGTAAATTTTGACAAGAATATATTTCCTGTTACATGACAAAACATGAATCACCCTGAAGGTAAAATGTTGTAAGCTCTGTTGATCTGGTAACGAAGGGTAATTGAGGTCACTACAGTTACAAATTAATTATTACTCTTTTTGAACCTTCAGTAGCGGAGAACTTCTAAGCCGTGCCCAAAAAGGAAATGATGAACAAACACTCATGACAAAAGTAGATCGTAGGAACAGTTTTGATTTAAAGGCAAACAGGTAGAAAAAGAGCAAGAATTTTGGTAAAAGCAATAACAAAGTTTATTTTTCACTGCCATGGATATTCATTATCTGGTAGTGATGCTTTGACTTCCTGTTATTTCTTGCATGTTTCAGCTAATCCTCATGTGACACGTGGTAACAGTTTGAAGTGGACCAAAGAGTTCTCACGGATAGATATTCGGCATTTTATCTTTTCGCAAAGAGTTTTTAATGAGTGGAATGCTTTGCCTGAGTGGGTAGTTAGCTCCAATTCTGTTCACAATTTCAAGGTCAACAGTGATAAGTTCTTTACTAACTCTGGGCATCTTTGATTTTGTTTTTGTGTGTGGGCGGGTGGTGGTGTTAGTTTGGGCTTTTTATGGGGTGACTAGCCCTTCTTAGCCTGTAATCTTGTTATGTTATGTTATGTTATTATGAAAAATTGTCAATTCCACAGTAGGCCTTACAGTTCAAAATGTACATTTCACACGAGGAAGAAAAAAACAAGAAACATAAAATTGGTGACAAATTCACAAGGTTCACTAATGACTGAAGGATATTTTGATATACACTGATTAATGTATCCAGACTACTGAGTCAAGTGTAAAGTTATATTAAGATACTGAAAACAGCTTAGTCCAGACATCACATTCACACATTCAAAACTCTACATAAATTCCTATGAAACATTTCTGAACATCCCCATTACCCTCACATAAATGTTATCTTGCAGCACACTTGTGACAGGTAACATTTTTAACTTGTGCAAGTAATGCTGTAAGCTTGTACAAGCATGCTTCAAGCTTACAGCAAGCATGCTACATTCAAGTATTTGGAACAAATACCAGCTTGTTAGCTTGCACAAGCTTGCAAACAGTTTTTGCTAGCTTGCAGAGTTTGTACTAGATTGCACTGGCTATATGTTCCAAATACTAGCTTGCAACAAGCATGCAGCATGCTTGCGCAAAGGATAACCGACAAAAATCATTCCTGGCTTTGAAGCACGGGTCGGGAATTCCCTGGATTTCTCAGTTTGACTCCTGCCTCAGCTATAGGCAGGAAATGGAAGAAATTTGAAAATCTTGCCTAATCCCGGTTTTTCCTGGGTATACACCCATCCTTTGTGTCCACACTAGGCAGGAAAAGCCAGGTTATGCTGCCATGGCTTGGCAGGAAAAGCAGGGATTTGAAAATCTAGCCTTTTCCAGCCTTTTTCCTGGGTATACACCCATTCTCACATCTTTCATCAGTGTCCACACTAGGCAGGAAAAGCCAGAACCATGCTGTCTGGCTTGGCAGGAAAAGCAGGGATTTGAAAATCTAGCCTTTTCCAGCCTTTTTCCTGGGTACACCGATTCTCATATCATTCATCAGTGTCCACACTAGGCAGGAAAAGCCAGAATCATGCTGCCATGGCTTGGCAGGAAAAGCAGGGATTTGAAAATCTAGCCTTTTCCAGCCTTTTTCCTGGGTATACACCCATTCTCACATCTTTCATCAGTGTCCACACTAGGCAGGAAAAGCCAGGATCATGCTGTCTGGCTTGGCAGGAAAAGCACGCACGGATTTGGAAATCCATCAATTTCCTGGCTAAATCCAGCCGCATGAATTATCGTCAAGGCAGGAAAAGCAAGCTGGGACACCAACAGATAAAAATTTATTCTGTCCTGATGAAAGTTGCAGAGGTTAGTGCAGAAGAGTTTGCATAAGTCAAGGGACCATGAATTTTGGTATTGTTGACATATATCCCTAGAATTTAAGTACTACCTGCTTAAAAATTATCTGATGAATACAACCATAAGAGATCCGACATGCATAATACATACAGTACTGTAAATTAAGTTAAGGCTAGTGTTATATAAACTGAAAGAATGAAATACTGAACTCAAAAGGAATCACAGAGCAGTGATAAAGGCTGTTGTTCCAACATGTAAATTAATTATTATGCTCATCAAATTTTAAATATTTGTATTCACAAATAGTAACATTAGCATGAAGTTAGTTCAATGATATTGAACTTTGATAACTTTGCAGTTAAATTCTCCATCCAAACAGCCATGCCCCAAGCTTTAAAATCTAAAGCTTTCATTTTTTTCAATAAACATACAGATATGATTAGGTAGAGCCATGATTTCTCAGAGTAAAGTTTGCTGCATTAAATAATTATTGATCACAGCAGCTATATTAGTAAACTACAGGAACTTGACTAAATATTTCACACTTAAATTTCTAAAACTTTTCTTATACAAATCAATGTGCACCATTTATGTATACCGCCTGAGCAGGTGTGTTTTCTTTCTCATCATTCTCATAGTACAGGTGTCTTTCTCATCATTCTCGTTGTACAGGTGTCTTTCTCATCATTCTCATAGTACAGGTGTCTTTCTCATCATTTTCATAGTGCAGGTTCCCCAAAATACTGTTTTACTCTGTTAATTTCATTTTTACAATATTTTCGTTGAATATTTGAAACTGCAGGTATTAAAATGGATTTATTTAATATTGCAGGTATCAAACTTGTATAATTTCATACTGCAGGTACCATAATATATGTCATACTGCGGGTATGGTTTTCGGTTGATAGGCTGCACACTGCTACCACTATTAGTATGAAGTGCCTCCCTCCTACCCTCCCCCCCCCCCCCTCCCTCCCCGGGCCTCTTTATCTGATTTGTTTTCCCTTATCCCCTATCACGAAAGATAAACATGCCTGAAAAACAAAATTCTTATCTTCAAAAACACAACAATGTCAACAATAATTTAACCATGTAAATTTCTTTCATTTTAAAGGTTTACCGTAGTTCAATCTTCAAGCAAAAGAAACAAACTGATGCAAGTGTTCAAAATCTTATTCCGTTAAGGAGATATTCAAGTTTAAAGCTCCCTCTTATCTGTGTAGAAATAAGTTTAACTACTATATGGTAAGTTAGCATCTTCATCCTCACATTCTTAACAATTGTTAATGTATTCTGTAGAAAGTTTATTTAACATTTTCACTTTTTTACTTATTTTTCCTCGAACTTTCTTCAGATGGTAATACCCTTCCTAGATTCAGTTTTACTACTCTTTTTGACATATCCCATGGTTTTAAGCCACACAATCGCAGGACAAAGTATGATAGAATACATAAAGACTTTGAGTAATCTGAGGCTATGACATCACAACTAGTCTGATTCAGTCGTTTCTACACAAACGATACCAAACTTTAAACTTAGATATCTCCTTAACAGAATAAGATTTTTGAATGCTTTCTTCACTATTTTTTTTTTTAAAGTCCTCTTTCATATTAAATAGACATGCTTGACCACTGAACTAATCCTTTAACGGAATAGGATTTTTGAACACTTTCTTCACCATTTTGTTTCTTTTAAAGTCCTCTTTTATATACTATGATAGACTTGCTTAATCCCTGAACTAATCCTTTAACAGATTAAGATTTTTGAATGCTTTCTTCACCATTTTCTTTCTTTTGAAGTCCTCTTTCATATAAGATGGACTTGCTTAATCCCTGAACTAATCCTTTAAAGATGCTGGTGAGGTGTTTGTCGGTAAAAGGTGACTCTCCAGTGTGTAACAAAGCTAATGAAGATACAAGGAAGATCTACCACAAAGAAATCAAAACCTACTCATTCACCAAGATTTGGTGGAGAGAAAATGCATGTCGTGAGTTTAAGCTCTGCGGGGAGCATTTCTTCACTTGAACCAGAGATGACATGTTATATGAAAGTGTCAGGCAACATCTTACTGGTTACAAATGAATGCTTAGTCGCTATGTGTGGTGTCGAGTGACACTTTGCGCATCACTTCCTGTTCTTTCTTTAAGGAGGGTCTAAGATCGGAGATTAAATGCTTGTTAACGGCATCAAAACTTTTTTTGTCTCTTATAATCACTTTGGGAATCTCTATCTGTCTTTGCAATCATCAGAATAATCACCATGCTTGTTTGGTAACTAGATTCTCTGCAGGGAAATTAACTTCCATTTTTTTTTTTTTTCTGTTTCGATTTCTGATAACTGAAGCACAGATTCATTAGAAGATAACTTCTTTGCGAAGGAAGACCTGGAAAATGTGGAGTATTTTATCTGTATCTGGATTCTTCACGTTGTTGATGAATTTGAACTTCTGTGTTTCCAAGACTGACACAACAAACAATAAAACTTCACTCATGCCGTCATTTGACAGGACACTTCTTACTAATTATGAGGAGAAAATTAATTAGGTCCCAAATACAAGAGGTCAATTTCCATTTACTCAGGGTGACAAAATTAAAGGATTAGTTCAGTGGTCAGGAAAGTGAATGTGATTTCGAAAAGGACATCAAAATAAACAAAATGTTGCAGAAAGCATTCAAATATATTATTCTGTTAAGGAGATATTTAAGTTCAAAGTTCTGTAACTTTTGTGTAGAAACGACTGAAATCAGACTAGTTGTAATGACAAAGCCTCAAATTTCTCAGTCTTTATGTAATCCATCATATTTTTATCATGCAATTTTGTGACTTACACCATTGGATATGTTAGGAAAGTAGTAAAACAGAATCTAGTAATGGTAGCTATAAATTACCACCTGAACAAAGTTTGAGGAAGAATAATTAAAATAGTAACAAAGTAAATAAAAACATTTTTACATGATTTAATAATTGTGAAGACAGTAAATTACGGCAATAATCTCCTGCAACATCTGAGTTATGGCCAATCAAAGTTTGTATACTATTTAATGTATGCAAAAAAAGACACCACCAAATTTGTAATGTAAATCTTTAAAAGATTAGTTCAGGGGTCAAGCAAGATGATCTTATATAAAAGAGGACTTCAAAAGAAACAAAATAGTAAAGAAAACATTCAAAATTCTTATTCCGTTAAGGAGATATCTAAGTTTAAAGTTTGGTATCATAACGACTGAAATCAGACTAGTTGTGATGTCATAGCCTCAGATTCATCAAAGTCATTATGTATTCTATTATATTTTGACCTGCGATTTTGTGGCATAAAACCATGGGATATGTCAAAAAAGTAATAAAATTAAATCTAGGAAGGGTATGTATAATATACAACCTGAAGAAAGTTTGAGGAAAAATAAATTAAATAGTTTAAAAATCAAATAAACTTTCTTTAAAATACACAAACAATTGTTAAGAAAGTGAGGATGAGGGCGTTAAACCTTCCATAATAGACTTAACATCATTTTTTCCTACACAGAGACAGCTTTAAACTTGCATATTTCCTTAATGGTACAAGATACTAAAGTAGTTTCTTCACCATTTTGTGTCTAATAAAGCACGTCTTATTTCATATACAGTATTTGACATATTGGGCGCCTGGGGGGCTAATTACGTTAATAAAATTGCCCCACTTTTTAGGCCCAAAGTTTCTTTCTAATAAGTGCCCATGCTAGGGGGCCGCGTACCGTGTGTTATTGATTATACTGACCAACACAAAAAACAACAGGCAAGATAAGCACAGAATGTAACAAACACAAGCATTTGAAATCTTTAAATTAATCAAATGAGTTATGTTATCAGTCAAAAACAATGTTGGGTGGGTGAGCAGGCTTGGGTGGGTGAGCAGGGGCGCTTAATACGTCGAATATGGTAAGATGAACTTGCTTGATCACTGAACTAATCTTTTAGAGGTGAACTAGACCCGTAAGTGATTTTTTTTTAAATATTTATTGACCTGTTTTGCCAGCTAAAGTGATGCAATTGTAATGTAATAAGAATCATATAATTATACTGGGTATAAATTTTGATTTAAGTTAGGTTTTGTTGTTTTACATTCAGGTCAAAAAGTTTTGCTGAATATTAAAGAGTCCCTAGAAAGTTGCACTCTCACATTTTGGCATAGTGCCCCTTTAAAGGTGTATGGTTATTAGAATAAGTTTTTTTGGGGTGGAAGTCTTTGGGTAGAAGTTTCGAGTTTCAGACATAGCTGGGTAATGGCTGATCAAAGTTTAAGGAATTTTTGATATATGCTGATTTTGTGATGTATGTGGGACCTTGTTCCACCTCTGAATTTCCACCATAGCAACTGTCTCCTTCACAGACAAGCTCACCCACCCTCACCCAATCCTGACCCCCCCCTTACCCCTCCCATTTCAAACCTGTGTCGATGGCCACAACTTGCAAAAAGATTTTACAACAGAGTCAATATCTATAACTGGCACATTTCCTTTAATAATTAAGCAGAACTATTGAGAAAGTAATACAAATTCAATACAAATTTCATTGATTTTGATTTTATATCTAATGTTTTCATGGGTTTTTAATTGATTTTAAGACAATCTGGCAAAATAAATTTGTCCTTAAATGCGTCAGATCACAGCAGGTGAAACTCGTTTATTTCTTGTGATTCATGACAAAAAGCTGCAACTGCTTACAAAAAAAAAAAAAAAAAAAGCGATAGTGTAAAATTTAAACCACATCAAACATGCCTATAAACCTGACGCTTTTAATTAGATGGGTCACCTGACAAAAACCAAAATAGCCACACCCACCAAGGGGTGATTAAAGAGGTATCTACGTCCACAGCTGGACATTTGCACTATCAAAGGCTTCTTCAAAAGTGACCACTAACATCAAATGACAGAAAAAAATGAATCACCACCTTCAAGATTGAAAAAAAAATATTATGGTGAAAACATTTTCTATTTTAAAATTGCCAGTGATTCCAATGCAAGGGAGCGGAATAACCAAACAGGTGGTCAGAACCACGGCCATAATTCTCATCCAGAAAGTGGGGAAGGGGGGGAGATTCAAATGTTCCCCAAAATGCACTGAATTTTTAAAATTCTACTGAAAAGTGTGGGTGGAGGTCCCAGTGACCCCAAGGAATTACAGCCGTTGTCAGGACTTTTACCACAGGGGAACACTAGCACTTCAAGAGAGGTTTCTTTTTACTTTCTAATTGGACCCCTTTGCCATTTTAATCTCTTTTTGGATGAATGTCCTTTTCACCTTAAAGCTCTCGGTCTGAAAGTGAGTGTAGTGGAGGAAGGAAGGGGGGGGGGAAGGGGGATAAAAAGGTCCAAAAAATATGCTAAAAGGTCCAAATGTTTCCCTCAGTGATCCCCCACACCCCCCACAAGCCCCAATCCGAAAGGCTGGCTGCACCCATGAAATGTGAGGGCGTCTTTTATGCTCAGTTAATGGAATTTTTAAACTTGCTTTGTTGAAATTAAAGGATTAGTTCAGTGGTAAAGCATGTCCATCTTATATGAAAGAGGACTTGAAAAGAAACAAAATGGTGCGGAAAGCATTCAAAAATCTTATTCTGTAAAGACGATATTCAAGTTTTAAGTTTAAAGTCTTATCTTTGTAGAAATGACTGGTGTCAGTAAGTCTACTATGGAAAGTTGGCATATGCATTCTCACATTTTTAACAATTGTAAATGTATTTTTAAGAAAGTTTATTTAATTTTTTTCACTATTATTTTTCCTCAAACTTTCTTCAGGTGATATATTATAAATACCCTTCCTAGATTCAGTTTCACTGCTTTCTTGACATATCCCATGGTTTTTAAGCAACTAAATAGCAAGACAAAATATAATAGAATACATAAAGACTTTGAGGAATCTGAGGCTACGACATCACAATTAGTCTGATTTCAGTCGTTTTTACACAAATGATACCAAACTTTAAACTTAAATATCTCCATAACGGAATAAGATTTTTTAATGTTCCTTCACCATTTTGTTTCTTTTGAAGTCCTCTTTTATATAAAATAGACATGCTTGACCCCTAAACAAATCCTTTAACTGAAGTATATTTGTAAGAAATATAATTAGAGGATTAGATTTTGAACATTGGTATCAAAATTTTTAGTACTATCACAACAACAACTATCACAACAACAAAAAGAGTGTTCGAATATTCTTGAAAATATACCCACTTCTTGACTGCCAACTCCTCTGAATTTGATCCATCCTGGACCTATTAAGAAAATAAATTATTTATCCCGTACACCACTTTAAACCACTAAATGATTTCACCCTGTGCCAAATTGGAGGTGATAACGATCGATTCGATAGATTCGGGTGGCCGAAAACAAGATTGGGAAACCCTTACACTTTCTGTGGGCAAAGCAAGACAGACATTGCACCTTTTGTGGCGATGCGGAACCAACAGATGGGTTTGATAATGTTACTAAAATAGGCTCTAAAAAGAGAATGATTTGTAAACAAGGCGGTTAGGATGCGCCAGATTAGGAAACTCAATACCACATGGAGGAGATGTTTTATATTAAATTCATTCTCACTTTTTTAACATCGTGATATCATTTTTAAATTAATACTGCATTTGGGTTTTATCCATTCATTTTTTAATGGAATCATACATCTGATGCAACCACTTCAAAGCCATTACAGATATGTTTGAGGAATGACGAAACATTGGGTAGGGAATCTTAAACAATCTCAGTATTAAATGACAAATATTGAGGTTTAACGTAAGTACACACAGTGGCAGCGCCACGAGGGCATGAGGACATTTTTCCCAACGAGATTGATTTGGCCCCCTCCCCGAGAAAAATTTGTAAAGTGACATATTTTGTCGGAGTAAAGCTTTTGCCTCCCATGAGAACAAATTGCACTTCTCTTACCCCCACCCCATGACCAAAATCCTAGTGGCACTATTGAGTACATACACCCTGTATATCTTTTTACTTTGTGATCCTACTTGCATGGCTGTCAAAACCAATGAGGGCCTGGGGGCACCTTGATCACACAGGCCCCTTCGATAAGCGAAAATGGATATGTTACTGGTCGAAGTCTATAGTCGGCCTTTTCTTAATTTCTACCACAGGTCCCCTACTACAGGCCCCCTATGACCCAAATTTGACAGTACTACCTAAGTATACCTTTCCGGAATTACCCTCACCCTTTTCTGGAAATTTTCAAAGAATACTTTATAAGAACATTTGACTGAAAATTATTTTGCACTCACTAGAATATTCCAACAAACATTACTTGAAAATTCTGAAGCTTTGTCTTATTAATATTCAAATCCTTACTGTAATTGTTAATCCTTCCTTGTGAAAATAAATTTTTCAAAGATACAATCACTCAATATCATAGACGGTGGAAGATATTTCATATTGGGTGGGCCAATTAGCTTCTAACTCATAGTCCCGCAAGAAATTTCTCCAGATGCTTGGAAATGGCACTTTCTAAGCTAATATAACCCAAATCAGATATTTTCTTATAATTTCTTATTATTGGGGGACCAGGCCCCCCCCCTTAAAAACAAATTGGGTGCCCCCCCCCCTTCTCCCTCCTACCCCATCCCCCGGTCCCATTACTATGAATATGAATCCCCGGTCCCATTACTATGAATATGAATGGCCAGAGCAAACAAAAGAGATGTTATTTCAAAATAAATAGGCCTACCTGTAGCTGTTTTAATTGTGACATTATTTGTTCTTTTCAAATTTCTGAAAGAATCTGAGATACATACTGAAGGAAAAAAAAATGTACCCATATCATTATGTGCTGTGAAGTCATCATCAGGTAAAAACAAACATAAAGACATTGCACAACAATGATCTGCGTGACGTCTCCTGTTTCCATGGTGATTTGGTACATCACCCAGGACAAGTTGAGGTTACAGTATGCCCTCCAGTCACAGGAATCTGTCAAACATTGGTCTCATCCGTCCAATGTGGTCTTTAGATTTTGCTTTATCAAAGATGAGTGACCCAGCGGGGATGACCCCCTAGGCGCATCAAAAGAACCAATCAGAGACAATTGATGTCCTACGTTTACCTCAACATGTTCATTCACCTCCAATCATCTCCAAGTTCTGGAAAAAGCTTTTTTTTTTCTATCATTAGATGAAATTATAAGAGGAAAAAGTAAGTATATCTGAAACTTCCAATTAATTCAATTGAACAATTAATCTGTAAAAATTGGATGAAACCTGAAAAAAAAGCAAGTTTAGGACAATAGGTATTTTTACATATAGAAGAAAAAGAAGATGTAAATACTAAAATAAAAGCATCTAAATACAACAAATCAATATCGCCTGATAATCAATACGGCCTGACAATCAATATGGACTGATCATCAATACATGCCAATATTGTGCCTCGACATCTACAACATTGCTATTCACAGTGCCCTCACTCAATATTTCTTAAATAACGTACACACTGTATATTTCCCGAAATAAACTCCTTTCATACAGTATAAGTTTAATCATATGGAGTGAGAGGGCAGTGATGCATAAATTTTTGGTGACCTTAAGATGTTCGATTTTCTAACATGTGGAAAAACCGAACATCGCTGATGTAAGGGCTCAAATCTTTCATGATGGCCTGATAATCAATATGGCTGGATAATCAATATAGCCAAATAATCAATATGGCCCTGATAATCAATATGGCCTGATAATCAATATGGCTTGATAATCAATCTGGCCTTATAATCAATATGGCCTGATAATCAATATGGCCTGATAATCAATATGGCCTGATAATCAATATGGCCTGATAATCAATATGGCCCTGATAATCAATATGGCCTGATAATCTACATGGCTTGATAATCAATATGGCCTGATAATCAATATGTCATAATCAATATGGCCTGATAATCAATATGGCCTGATAATCAATATGGCCTGATAATCAATATGGCCTAATAATCAATATGGCCTGATAATTAATATGTCATAATCAATATGGCCTGATAATCAATATAGCCTGATAATCAATAATCAATGTATTTCAGAGATGCCTCCTACTTGATGAGCTCATAAATAGAACAACAAATTTGGGGTAACAGTATTTTAATATTTAGAGCTATGGATATTGAAATTTCCAATAATTTGTTGAAATTTTGCAATTTGACCCAGCAGGAAAAAAACCAATCAGAGACATCCTATGTTCACCATCTTTATTCAAAATCATCTCCAAGTTCCTAATAAGCTGCACTTAAAGAGAATACGTACTGAGAATGTAATACTGAAAGATTAATGTCGAGGCGGAGTGTTTATATGCGTATTCAATGCACGAGGGAAAGGATTTAGGTCCCTGGTGGGGTGCCCTGGTGGGGTGCCCTGGTGGGGTGCCCTGGTGGGGTGCCCTGGTGGGGTGCCCTGGTGGGGTGCCCTGGTGGGGTGCCCTGGTGGGGTGCCCTGGTGGGGTGCCCTGGTGGGGTGCCCTGGTGGGGTGCCCTGGTGGGGTGCCCTGGTGGGGTGCCCTGGTGGGGTGCCCTGGTGGGGTGCCCTGGTGGGGTGCCCTGGTGGGGTGCCCTGGTGGGGTGCCCTGGTGGGGTGCCCTGGTGGGGTGCCCTGGTGGGGTGCCCTGGTGGGGTGCCCTGGTGGGGTGCCCTGGTGGGGTGCCCTGGTGGGGTGCCCTGGTGGGGTGCCCTGGTGGGGTGCCCTGGTGGGGTGCCCTGGTGGGGTGCCCTGGTGGGGTGCCCTGGTGGGGTGCCCTGGTGGGGTGCCCTGGTGGGGTGCCCTGGTGGGGTGCCCTGGTGGGGTGCCCTGGGTGGGGTGCCCTGGGGGTGCCCTGGTGGGGTGCCCTGGTGGGGTGCCCTGGTGGGGTGCCCTGGTGGGGTGCCCTGGTGGGGTGCCCTGGTGGGTGCCCTGGTGGGGTGCCCTGGTGGGGTGCCCTGGTGGGGTGCCCTGGTGGGGTGCCCTGGTGGGTGCCCTGGTGGGGTGCCCTGGTGGGGTGCCCTGGTGGGGTGCCCTGGTGGGGTGCCCTGGTGGGGGTGCCCTGGTGGGGTGCCCTGGTGGGGTGCCCTGGTGGGGTGCCCTGGTGGGGTGCCCTGGTGGGGTGCCCTGGTGGGATCCAGGGGGCAAAGCCCCTGGAAGCTCTCGCAAAATTGACATTTGTAGGGCAAAAAAGTACATTACAAAGCATAGAAAGAAAGTATATTATATAATATACAATATACAAAAACAAAATCATGAAAACGCATGTGGAAATATAATGTTTTATTGTTCACGTTTCTGTGCATGGATATAGGTCTATGGTCACTCTTTGAAAAATACGTGTAGCCTAGAAAAAAGTTTGATAAGCTTCCAATGATTTACTATGAACATGTGTTAATTTTTTTAAACGAACCTGTTCTATACCCCACCCCCTTCCCCTTTATCTCTAAGTGTCTTAGTCCATGTATTAATAAATACAATATCACACAAAGTGTTAATATCTTACTAATAGATTATTTTACATTTTCAAACTTTCCTGAAGAATGCAGCCCTTTTTCAGAGAAAGTGCTCTTTTGAAATCTAAATACATAATAAGCACTTGGAATTTCAAAGCTTGTTGAAGCACCGGAAAGGTTGGTTCTGACCATTTGACGTATCTATAGCCTACTCTCGGGGAAGAAAAACCGATGTAGAACGTCGCGTTCCCATTTAAATTTTTCTGAGGTGCAGGAATGAAGTGCCCTTTTATACGAAAAAATGAGCCCCCTCTCAAAGTCCTGGCTTCAAGCCTGCATATAACAATCTATTTTGACTCATAGTATTCTCCAAAAAGCCAGCTGTTTAATGTAGGCTATTTGAAAACAAAATGTTACTGCAAAATTAACAAAATAAAACAAGCAGCTTTTAATGTAAAGAACAATTGGAGGTCCTATTACAATTATGATTTTACCCATGTTTTATGATGCAAGCGAGCGACCTAACATTCCAAAATGTTAGAAAATAAATATATCCACTTTCAGGTATAGGCCAATAGGCAATATGGTGCCAACACCCAATAAAGCCCACTTATAACTTGTTAGAATCAGGCCAGGGAGGTGAGTTGTCATTGATCAGATGTAATTGCAAGTAATTATGACCATATGACTGGACATATTCCATTCTAGTCAGGGCATCCATTACAGAAAATGTGTTACAAAAACTTCTCAGTTTTTGTTTTAAATAATTGAAGAATATTGTAATTGTGGACTGCATGATCTAGGCTCATATAAAGATCTGAATTAAATCTTGGGGTGATTAAAAAATATGAAAATTACAAATGATTATTCCCCATCCTCTGCCTCTCCCCCTCCTATCCCTCCCTGCTTCTGCCGCCTATGAACAGTGCAAATACTCCATCAAAATTTGATAAATCATCAGTAAATTCCAATCAATGCATTTATTTTCCAATTTATGTTATGTAATCTTTAAGCTTAACCATACAAAAAACTTTATGAAGGCCATGCAGTCATCTTTTCCTTAACATTATTCAACCCTCGGAAAATCAATGGAGAATCTACTATAGCCATCTATACAATTCCACTAGTCAGACTATTTAAGTTATGCTGACTCTAGAAAAATATTGCATTATTAGAATAATATTGCTGTAACTTTGACCACCCGTCCGTAACCTTTAAGTCCAAATATACATAATAGTTTACCTGGTTTATATGTATGAATATGATTGTTATGAGCATTACGAAAATGATGCATCATAAGCGAGGGAATTCCCACACAGTTAAGTCAATAGCAAATTGTCGCGAGAAATACACAGATGATGAATGAAGTAAAAGAGACAGCGCATACATTTATTCAAATGAGAGAATGAAACAGAGGGCGTGGTTTATAATTCCGATCATGAGACAGACGAAAAAGGTGCATTGTACTTTCAAACACTGATACAGTATTCTGTATAATTTTTATTAGTATTATTACAGTTGAGGACAGAAGAAGATAACTTTGGAAAACTATTACTGAATTAATTATTCACCCGCCAAAGATTAAAAAAACTACTCGCAATTGGCGAGCTGGCGAGTGAGTTTGTCGAGGGTAGATACTATTGCTTGTATGCTTTGTGTCACAAAAATAGAAATGAAGATGTTGAAATGCCAATAAGAAATAAACTTATGTGACAGTCACAAATTAGTATGAAAATTTGTAATTTAAAAAAAAAGATGCAACGTTGCATAAACATTTTCAAGGACAATATAAACGCATCTCTAATGTGGATAAAGGTTCAAAAACATGTGTTTTGATTGGTCGAAACAATGGCAGACCCCTAGCTTGATTTAAAAAGGGGCAGGGTGCTAGACTTGTTGAGGGGCACATTAATGGGAGCGCGAAACGCTGCGTCTTTTCGGCGTGGAGTCCATGCAGGGGCACCTTTAAGGCTTAATCCTCTAGTGAAGAAGCTTTGGGATTTTAGCTATAATCATACATCTGAGAATAAAGCTATTCTGACTGGTAAGGAACATTCTATCATTCTGGGTTCTGTATCCATGTAATGTATTTCATTTATGAGGCTAATTCAGATTGTTAAGTAAAAAAAAAAAAAAAATCTAAAAAAAAAAAAATAACAATTATGAGGGGCAGGGCGGACCCCAAAGGGGCAGGGCAGACCCCAGGGGCAGGGCGGGCCTACAGAGGGGCAGGGTGGGCCTCCCCTGTGAAACAGCAAAGCTAGGGGTCTGAATTGGTACAAAGTGCACTTACATTGATTGGCCCAATCAGCATTGATATGGAACAAAATGTAGCCTACACCGGGACACTTTAATCACAATAAATGGCCTTGGAAGTTTTGCATTAGGTTTGTAAATTTGCATAAAAATGCACTGACATTTGCATAAAGTTACATCAAAATTCAAAAAGTTAGAAAATTGTCCTAAAAATTTGCATTGCCTTAATGATCTCGTTAGTTTTTAAAGGAAGTTACGCCATGTACATACATGCATAATTCTCTAAAGACTTCGGCGTAATTTTTAGAAACTTAAGTTCCTAAGAACAATTAAAACATCTCTTAAGTGTCCATAGTCCTTTAAAACAAAGGGAACAGAGTTAAACTCTAATTACCCAAATATATTCAATCAAAAGGAACCTGACTTCTCAATGCAGAGGGCAATTCCTCAACCTAAGCTGACAACCAGTAACACCAGGAGACATACCAACCTCAAAGAGATGGTCCAAAATGATGCAGTCGGAAAAACAATTACAGTTTTGTCAAACTGTCTCTATCAATATCAGATTAATAATCTACGGATTCTTCGCTGCGGGCATTTCGTTGCCTCAGTACATCTTGAAGTCTGTGGGGTATCTTACAAGACAGGAATATTTTGGTGAAATATTTTGATATAGATTTATTTTTGTCAGCTTTTATGTTAAGTTTAAAGTTTATCTTTTAAGTCTCAGAAGCAAGATGTAGGGATATGATAAAAGAAAAGAAAAGTGGTTGATTGAATTATTTTATTTCTTGTTGCACTTCAAGCACTTTGGAAATTGAGGAGTTGCATATAAGCCACAGATGCACCATAAATAATTTCCAGCCTGTGATACAAGGATAAAGAAAACAAACCTCTTTTGCTTAGATGAGTTTATTATTATTATCTTAATCGGCATTATCAACTATTTTTAACAACTTTGGAAAATTGAGGTGTTGCATAAATCCAGACCTGCCAACCTTTAGGATCACCAAACTGTATTCTGGAACTACAAAAGTTGTATTTTTGATAAAAAAAACTGTACTCTTCAAACAAAATGTACAAAGCAAAGGTTTACTGCTGCTGAAAAAAAATTACCACTGACTTTTAGCTTCTCTAATTGTACGAATCTGAATCTGAATCGGTTAAGTCGGCAAAATCAATCCTTCAAGAGGACATGAACGCCAACCGAGCGTAAAAAGTATGAGTAAAAAAAATATATATATATATATATATAAAAAATAAAATAAATCGTATTTTGGTGCCAAAAAACGTACAATTGTATTCTCAACATTATCCCGTATTAAATATGGCAAAATCATACTAGTTGGCAGGTCTGAAAATCCAATATGCACAAAGAGAGAGGGGATGGGGGTCAAAAGAAAAATATTTTTCTTTCCTTTAATAAACTTTGTTTATAGGAAAAGAAAGAGATAAGCAGGTCATTAAAACGAGACTTTGACAAGTTGGCTAACTTCATCTCATATCATTGGAATAATCGGTACTCTGCAAAATATTCATCCCATTATCAGTCAGAAAATCTTGAATCCAGTACTATTTGCAACAAAGTATTTTGCACGTACCGCCCACATTTGTGTCTTACAGTTAACAGGGGTGGGTTTGAGCGAACAAACCCCCCTTTCCTGAGAAAGTGCCCTTTCAAAATCTATTAAAATTACGTCTTTATTTACAAAGTTTGTTGAAGTACTGACCGTATGACAAAAACTGCAGGAATTTTTTTAATGTAAACTGCCACAATTTCCTTTTTTGCAAAAAAGCCAAAAGTGAAACTTTGTATCACAAGTTATAAGTACCTTGAACCTCTATCCACAAGACAAACATCGGCAATATCAACCCAACATAACACTTGCCACCACTAAGTAATCGATAAATATACAAAGGTGTTGCCGGCTTCTATAGGCAGTTTCTACAGTGACAACGCTGGGCCTATCCTTTTAACACAATATGTGTTAAACAAGGCAGGGATGATACTGTGCAGACCGCGTATGTGTCAGATAATCGGAACATCTGTTTAAACCTTCACTCCCTTTTCAAAGTGTTTTTTAAAGATTTTTTTATATATTTTTTTTTTATGAGGATACATGCAAAGTTGACTGACATAATCACATACAAAGTATGTAATTCACTTTTCAGATACTGTTTTTTTTTAAGTACAAACAATATAATATAGATACATAGTTTGAGGAAGGTGGGCAAAGTTGTTTGAACAGATTTCGAAAAGATCTTTTATGGCCAGGCCAATCAGAGCTGCCCCCCATGGGGTTAACCCCAGCATGAATATAAATGTTTATGCATGAATAAAAAGATATAATACGTTAGTATTCAACACCACTGGCATTGGGTCCATCCATTACTTCTTTGCTCCATTCATTAAAGATGTGGTTTTTTGGGTTTAATGATGCTGAAAGTTATTACGGATAAATAGAAAAAAGGTTACTCTTTCTTTATCTTTAGGATAACTTTTAAAAGATATCTTCTGCTTATGAACAACAGTCGGACAGCCCAAATGACAGATGCAGGTGATGGACAAAAGATTGAATATTTATTTATTTATTCATCGCGAGAGACATTCGTCTTGGAAAAAGGCTTCATGCAGTTTGATACATCTGTATTCAAACGAATGACATAAAGAGAACGCGAACAAAAAGAAATGATGAAACCTTGCTGAACTTTGATAGGGTAAAAAGTCTGATATGACATGATTTGGAATCTAAAATATATAATTTTGGTTGAATTTCAACTCAAATTTAGGCCTAATGTAGGTAGGGTTTTCACTTTGGCTTTTATCATCATGCACTGTTAACAGTCTTTTTTATAATGGTTCACCATAGGGTGTGGCAAGTAGTGTTCATACTAAGGTTCAAAAATTGGGGTGGGGGAGATGTTTTAAAAAAGGGGAATTTCTTTTTGGAAAAAATACTGAAAAAGGCCAAAGATACCCAAATAAGGCCAATTATACCAAACAAGGTCAAAAATAATCAAAAAAGCCAAAATATGCACAATTTGGGCTGAAATATGCTAAATGTGGCATTTTTCGGCCAATTTTTTTAAATTTTATATGCAGTAATATGCCCTTCAATTATTTTTGAGTGGGAATTTGATATTATTATTATTATTATTATTATTATTATGTAGATGCTTATATAGCGCTTATATTGAGAACAAAACTAAGCGCTTTACATTATTAGGTAAAAAGGTGTGTTTTCAATTGCTTTTTGAAATTGGTAATGTCACTTGCAGACCTGATGTGGACAAGGCAGCTCATTCCAGAGAGATGGTCCAGTGACAGCAAAGTTGTAACGACTAACTTGTTTGCTGCCATACTATGTGTAGGAATATAAACACTGGGGGTAAGTGGGTGCATTTTCCCTCCTCCCCAAGATTTTGTTGTAATAAAGAATGTTTGAATTGTATGTATAATATATTTATGTATTAGAGAATGAATGCTCATTATTTAGCCCCCAATAAAATCATGATTTGCCCCTCCAACTAAAATCTTTACAGCCGCCAATGTAAATGGTTGCTGACACTGGGATATCATCAGTGTTGTTTTCTAATTTTTTGTAGTGGGGGGACGTTTTTTGGTTTTCTATTTAAGCGGAGCGCCACCATCGATTGGCGTGAAGCATGAATTTTTTTTCAAAAGGCATCCCTTATATAGATCGCAGGAAATGACACTTCCCAGGTAATATTACCAGTTATTTTGAATGTTTAAAGTGTATTTTTCTAAGAACCTATATTGTTTTTTTGCTCTTTATTTCCAAATTATATAACAATATACATATGATTATGACAACATTTTTCTATTCATATTTTTTTATGGGGGAACGGCGTTTTTATGGGGGAATGGCATTCCCCCTGAATATTAAGTGGGGGGGACGGCGTTCCCCCACGTTCCCCCTGGAAAACAACATTTGATACCACAGATTAACAGTTGGGCCATTTTAATCTTATATCATAAAGTGAAAACTAACTCATGAAAGGAACGCATGGAAACGAACAATTTTATTTCATCCCAGTCATTATATTTTCATCTGGAACTGTCCTGATTTGATTCTCAAATTTTTGCTCTTTGAAAAGTTGATAATTAAAGTTCACGAAAGAAACAATTATTTTCAGGTGGCACCTTTTTTCAGCAAAATTGTTTTGATAAATGTTAACGCACAGTTACTAAATTACCCCAAAATGGTGCAAAAATAAAGTCATGTCTCTTTTTCAGGAAACTGGTATACAACGAAATAACATTATTGGACTCGTTATTTTATCAAGTCTATACCTTCCCAGGTAAGATTTCAATTAGAGAATTGCGGGGCATAAAATTAGGGCATAAAATTATAAGAAATTTTCAATATGAAGGTTTGCTCCATAATCTTTCTGCCCTATCCAAGATTTGGGAAAAAGAAATTAAAATGTAAGCTAGCATATATTTTATTTTTACCTTTGCAACATTTAAAAGAGAATGGAAAAAGACTACAACTCATTAGTAATATCTTACATATCCAAGATTTGAGTGAAACTAACATTAACATATCTTAATATGCCCTTCGTAACCTTTGAAAGACAATAGAAAAAGACTATTTAATTCCAAACTCATTAGTAAACTGCCAATCTTCTGTTGGCAAAATGTGATGAGAGCAGGTATCCTGTGACTTTTCCAAGTGACCACAGTCAGACACCCTTCCAGGAGACAAAAAAGTTCACAATCAGAAGACACAATTAACAGACATCTGCTACACACCTTTACAAAACGAAAAGAATGCGTGGGAATTCTCTTCCAGATTTCACAGACATTTCACTGTTTATATTATATATTAAATTGCTTTTATTTGGGAATCTCTTTTTTTGCTATGTACTGATTGTAAAAAGTATAGCAAATCAAATTCAGATTTCCAAAATTTAGTAGTTAGAAATATGGCTAGAATGTGCTTTTGGCTGATACCCCCTCCCCTCCCCCTTAAGTGTTAGTAAGAGAATTTAATTGAAGGGGCCAAATTTGATTCACATGTTTCTTTATTACAAAATAAATAATGATTAGCAAACCTTTATGGGTAGTGCTGCTGCTACAAGGGGTATGAGGGAATTTTCCCCCTCATGAGATCGCAATTTCCCCCACTTGCCCCCAAAAAAAAAATATATATATATATATATATATATATATATGTTTATATATATATATATATATATATATATATATATATATATATATATATATATATATATATATATATATATATATATATATATATATATATATATATATGTGTGTATATATATATATATATATATATATATATATATATATATATATATATATATATATATATATATATATATTATATATTTATATATATATATATTTTGTTTTTGTAAAGTGACGTATTTTGTCCAATTTATAGGTTTTGCCCGCCCCCTCCCCGTGAGACAAAATTGCCCTTTTCTTGCCCTCCATGACCAAAATCCTGGCACCGCCACTGTTTGAGGGTATAGCACCCATTTTCCCTAGCCCCATCTGCTATCTTAAAAAGGTGTGCGAGTGGTCAATCTTTTGGTCTGTTTTTAGTATTTTCTGAAATGTTTAATTATAGGAAAACTCCTGACTGATAGATCACGTACTTTAATTGTCAAACATTCCAAATGTTTGCAGAATTACCGGATTTAAAAGGTCACATGACAGTGGATTGTTTTCATGCTTAGAAATTATACACCAAAAGACTAGATCACAATTTCTGGAAGAGTTTAACGTCCCCCTAGAGCCCTCTCTCCTTCTTCCATCCACACCTTGCCCTTTCTCACAGCTTCCCTTTTATCGTACCCATGCACACCTTCCCCTTAACCCTACACATCTACACCCTATTCTACACCTAGCTAAAACATGTATTTGTGGGATAAAGACCCAACATTTTATCAAAAGATAAATTCATTCAAAAGAAGGACAAAAAGTCAGACCTCGGAAACAACGAGGGACGGACCCCTTAATTCTCTGATGCTACCTTTGCTCTTCTAAACACAGTTCAGATTTTTTTTTTTTTTTTTTTTGAGCCGTTTGGTCATCTTCCGTTACAAACTAAAATACCGAAAAGAATTAACAATATTCAAAATCATTTTTCTAAGTAAATCAAAGATTTGATAAGATGCTAAACCTCTCTTTTAACGTCGCTATGAATGAGATTTATGACGAATAGTATCAATTTATACACCTCAAAAGAACAACAACCAAATTCGGATTTAAACCCCGTAGGCACATCCTTTTCAAAAGCAACTTAAAACAGAAGAACAACAGATTTTTGTTCGCGAGTGCTTATCTTTTCGAATATTCATAGCGTGTTGACATATTTTCTTTTGATTGAATTCTATACTAGTCTCGCCCATTTGAAAAGTAGAGCCTTTCAGAAATGGCACCCCTAGGGATCAACACCAGAACTAAGCATTTGCTCTCTTATTTGTTAAAGTTGGGAGTTGAATCCAAAGCCTTTTTCATACCAAAGCCAGCACTATCGTGACCTAATTCTATAAATACCTGGGTGCTCTTGCCACCTTACCGACCTTCCACACAAAAGAAGAGCCTTCCTAAACAGGACAATCCTGTTATTCTTTACAAAATCATCAAAACTAGAGCAAAAATCTTCACCGCAGACAATTACTTTTATTCGAGAAGACCGAAAGAAAAAAAAAGTGGATCAACTGTCCAAAATTTTTGGAAAGAGAGAGACTTCAAGTTTTTCCACGATTATTAAGGAAAAAATGTTTTGATTGTGAAGGAAAACTCGTAGAATAATGAATGAAGATTAACCCACATAATTTGGGGAAAAGTTTGTTGAGGGAAGAATACTTTTCTCCTGTAGCGCTTTAAAGAGGACATGCTATCAGAAGCTTCAAGATGCAGGAAGGAGAAGAATTCTTTAAACACCCTATCAAAACACTCGAAAGAATCGGTAAATTGGCAAACAGATTAAGATTGCATGGTCCACAAAATGTCTGTGCTCAAATGTATAGCTCTAAAGCATCTTTTCTTTGAAATGATTCTTGGCTAGCGAGTTTCCCTGACCTAGTTCTTAAGAGCACTTTTAAAGAAAACGCTCTTTGAGATAAAACGTTTTGAGGCCTTGTGAAATAACTTAATGGCATCCATTTTAATAATCAGGTGATATTGGGAAAATGGGAATGCACACATAGAAACTTGCAGGCATATGTAGTAGCTGTAAGAGATTTTAGTTGCAGGGGCAAACAAATGGGGGGATATGAACATCCTTTTAATTATACCATAATGATGGTGGTGATGATGGTAATGGTGGCTATGGTAATGGTGGCGGTGGTAATGGTGGTGGTGGTAATGGTGGTGGTGATAATGGTGGTGGTGGTAATGGTGGTGGTGGTGGTGGTAATGCTGGTGGTGGTGGTAATGCTGGTGGTGGTGGTAATGCTGGTGGTGGTGGTAATGCTGGTGGTGGTGGTAATGGTGGCAGTGGTAATGGTGGTGATGGTAATGGTGGTGATGGTAATGGTGGTGGTAATGGTGTTGTTGATGGTGGTTGTAATGGTGGTGGTTATTGGTGGTGGTGGTAATGGTGGTGGTAGTAATGGTGGTTGTGGTAGTGATGGCAGTGGTAATGGTTAGTGGTGGTAATGTTGGCGGTGGTAATGGTGGTGGTAGTAATGGTGGTGGTAGTAATGGTGGTGGTAGTATTGGTGGTTGTGGTAGTGATGGTGGTGGTATTGGTGGTGTGGTTATGGTGGTGGTGGTGGTAATGGTGGTGGTGGTAATGGTGGTGGTAGTAATGGTGGTGGTAGTATTGGTGGTTGTGGTAGTGATGGTGGTGGTATTGGTGGTGTGGTTATGGTGGTGGTGGTGGTGGTGGTAATGCTGGTGGTGGTGGTAGTAATGCTGGTGGTGGTGGTAATGGTGGTAATGGTAATGATGGTAATGTTAATGGTGGTAATGGTGGTGGTGGTAATGGTGGCGGTGGTAATGGTAGTGGTGGTGGTGGTAATGTTGGTGGTGGTAATGGTGGCAGTGATAATGGTGGTGGTGGTAATGGTAGTGGTGGTAATGGTAGTGGTGGTTGTGATGGTGGTGGTGGTAATGGTGGTGGTGGTAATGGTGGTGTTGGTGGTGGTGGTTATTGGAGGATGTGGTAATGGTGATGGTGGTGAAGGTTATGGTGGTGATAATGGTGGTGGTGGTAATGGTGATGATAATAGCAACATAACTGCAGAGCTATCACAATGACCAAGGGCAATAAATTTAGCAGCATGCAGATGGTGATAATGTAAAAATTAATAAAGTTGATGATGTTTATGATGATGATACATGATTTTAATGATAAGGATGGTAATGGAAATAACAGATGCACAAAAAACATAAGATTATAAACCTTTTAAAGAAAGAAAAATAGCTATGAATAATCTAATACCTCTCTACATGTAAGGATTCATTTTTTGCATAAAAAAATCCTTAAAAGTGACAAAAAAAAATCACCAATATGGGGCGGGGATCCCACTGGTTCCCCTATGGATCCCCCTTTGAACTATGCATGATACAAGCGCATCTATAGCCTAAATTATATGCACCATTTCATCCTTATTCCTACAATTTCATCCTCAATACGACAACTACACCCCATCTCCCCTCTCCTAGCTCTTTCCCTTCTTCCAGACCATTGCCTATTGACCCACCTATACACAATATGAGAACAAAATTTGGCATATTTACCTCTTCCCCTACCCAATGATCACCCTTGATAATCAACACCTCTTGCCCACCTGAAGGAATACTTCACTGTTAAGCAGGGCAGTATTCCCTCCCCCCTACTTTTCAGTAGAATTTTAGAATTTCAGTACATTTTGGGGATTATTTGCCTCTTGTTTCCCCTCCCCCCTCCCCTATTGCTTGGATGAGTCCATATCCACCCACTTTCCAAATGAGAATTACAGCTCTGCTGTTAAGAAGTACAACACAAACTGCCATGAACAAATGCTCCTTTGTAGTCAATCAATAATTCTTCTTGCAAATCCCATTGAAGATGTGGAAATTTATCTTTTCTTCAAGTGTAAACATGGGTGGCCAAAACCAATCAAAGTTTTACTACCTTCTGATAAAGCTTAATTTTCATTTTCTAATGTAAAGCCTACAAGTTATCTATGATCTAATGTTGTTCCATACTCGTCAAGACAAAAGCAGAGAATCAAACTACAAAAATAATAACTTTGAATGACAAATTTTCAACCTCTGAAAAAGTTCACCACAAAAGAATGAATCGGTGGATTTTGAGGGATTGACAAGCTTCATGCGGTTCAGCTTATTGATTCCAGCCAGGACGAGCCATTATCTCATGTGGTCTGTGTGGGGCATGCTGAGCACAAATCGTGTGGTGTTAAACAAAAAATATCTTGCAATTTGGTTTGCCTTTGCCAGATAATTTGGCTTTTCATGAATTTATTTTGTTTGTAATATTTATTTTTTGTTTTATTCTTACCTTAAAGTAATTTCAACTTTGCGAGAATGATACTCTGGTGATAATAACCACGCTCGGGATTGTTTAAATGAATTAAACAATTACGTTTGCGGAAGAAAGAAAGATCAGGAATGAGGGCTTCGGCAAGGGCACATGCAAAAGTTAAGGAATATGCAGGGGGTCAATTTTATGAATCAATAGCTGCTTAGGACGTTTAGCCACTACACTCATGCTGGGTAACACATCTTATTAAATTCTCCAGTTACTCGCAAAATAATTATGAGGGAATTTAACAACGATCGAGAAGCTAATGTTTACTACATTGGAGGACGTCAGATATGAAGACTTGTAGATATTCAGATTTTCATTTTGTCTTTGACATTTAAGTTAATTTAAAAGAATCCAAGAGTGAACAGCAGGTTGTTCTGAAAATTCATTAAAGACACAAAATTATATCATTAGTCGTAATAAATAAATGAAGGACTTTAAAGTGGAAGGGACATGTGACTCATTTTGATCCTTGAAAATTAATTTCAAAAAGTCCATTTAACTTATCTTTTGATTATTCGAAAAAAATTATATTCTCAGTTGTTTTTTGTACTAATTACAATCTGATTAAAGTTGGTAATAAGTCAATGTACTTTTAACAGGAGTATAACACTCTTTATGATGAAATGACTGAATGGAAATTTAATGAACATTAGCTTTGTTAAAACTGGCATATCAGGTTATAAGCAGTTTGTGCCAAAACAAACTTTATTAAAGTTGGTAATAGGAATAAATGCAAAATCATATCAGACATGAATCACTGAGAAATGCATTGGTCATCACTGGTAAGCTTATACTGCTGTTCCTCTCAAATGATTAGCGATATACCCACTGGGGTGGAGGTAATGGTGGAAGGGGGGGGGGGATACCAACCCTCACACCCACACTTTCTTGAGGAAATTTTCAGATGAGATGCTTGACTACTGAACTATCCTTTAAAGTTTTTGATTTAAACATTAAACATTCATCATCTTCTTGACACATTTTTGAGGCCAAACTTTGATTAATTTTATAGTCTTGAATCCAGAGCAGTCATTCCTGTTGGAATAGAGGTACTTCAAAAATATTTGGGCAAAATATGCTCTGCCTTCCCCCACCCCCTCTCACCCCCTTCAAAAAAATACCCTGTACGCCTGTTGTAAGGCTGACTTTACCCTAACCTTAGTTTTAAACTAAAATCATAAAAATCATTCCACCATCCAATGTTGTATCTATACCCCTCCCATTACCGATACAGTGAAAGACCATTTTGTAATATTCTTCAAAATAACTATCTAAAGATGCGTCAAGCACTCACTTACTCTAATTGACAGGCTGAGGAATTTGTACAAACAATCAAAATCTACCTCGGACAAACCACTTACCATCTCTAATAGATAACATGTATACCATCCATGTTGGCACAACTTAGGGACTCTTAACAACCCGAAAATCTGTTCCACAAACATGCCAAATCTGGTGGTCCCTTCATGGTTATACTTTGGGTACCCACTATGTTTTGATAAAGGATCAATCTTAAGGATCTCTTGTTTTGTCCTCCCTGGCTTAAGATGGTGTCCCTCCTTGGAGAACAATAGGAGATCCACCCAGATCGATTGTGGTATTTGTTCTTGGGGTATTGTTGAGATTTCTTTGTTTGTTGTCTTTGAAGATTTAGATTGGGATTAAAGGTACAGAAGATGTCTCAACTTTTGTCTTCTTATCTTACTTTCTACTTCTCATCCTTTTGTTAGTTTTACCTTCTTGGGATTGAAGATGGGGAGAAGAATCAAAGGATGAGAGGTAGGTTGTTAGCTTAAGACGAGTGGCTTTGGGATTTGCATAGTTATTAACACAGGAAAATCAGGTTTACTCTACTAGGAATTCCACCGATTAAACCAGCAAAGTCAGACGAAGCTTGAAACAGCTTTTTATTTTAACAACAGGAAGATGTGAGGAGATAACTCTCAGAGGGGGAGGCAGGTGGTGCTGCAGCAGGTCTTTGTGTTGGGCAAGGGAGGGGGGGGGGGTATGGGTCAGAGTAGTGAAGCTTGAATTTTATTATTTTGCCAATACAATATGAGGACCTTTATCTTTTCAGTTCTGTGGGGGGAGGGGAGGGGAGGGGTCAGAGTAGTAAAGCTTGAATTTTATTCTTTAGTCAATACAATATGAGGACCTTTATCTTTTTAGTTCTGCAGGGGTGGTATGGGTCAGAGTGTGCAGCTTGAATTTATTCTTTTGTCAATACAATATAAGGACCTTCATCCTTTTACTTCTATGGGGGAGGGGGTATGGGTCAGAGTAGTGAAGCTTGTATTTTATTATTTTGCCAATACAATATGAGGACCTTTATCTTTTCAGTTCTGTGGGAGGGGGGGAAGGGTTAAGAGTAGTAAAGCTTGAATTTTATTCTTTAATCAATACAATATGAGGACCTTCATCTTTTTAGTTCTGCAGGGGAGGGGGCATGGGTCAGAGTAGTGCAGCTTGAATTTATTCTTTTGTCAATACAATATAAGGACCTTCATCCTTTTACTTCTGGAGGAAATGGGTCAGAGTAGTGCAGCTTGAATTTTTCTTTTGTCAATACAATATAAGGACCTTCATCCTTTTAGTACTGGGGGAGGGGGTATGGGTCAGAGTAGTGCAGCTTGAATCTTATTCTTTTGTCAATACAATATAAGGACCTTCATCCTTTTACTTGGGGGGGGGTATGAGTCAGAGTAGTGCAGCTTGAATTTTTTTTTTCTCAAAACAATATAAGGACCTTCATCCTTTTAGTTCTGTTCAGAGTAGTGCAGCTGAATTTATCCTTTGTCAATACAATATAAAGACCTTCATCCCTTTAGTTTTTGGGGAGAGGGGGGGGGGGTATGGGTCAGAGTAGTGCAGCTTGAATCTTATTCTTTTGTCAATAAAATATAAGGACCTTCATCCTTTTACTTCGGGGGTGGGGCAGAGTAGTGCAGCTTGAATCTTATTCTTTTGTCAATACAACTGAAGGACCTGTATTTTTATTTTTAGTTCTGTTTAGATGTTTAGTGTCTTGTGTTGATATAAGTTTCGGTCATTAATTTTGCTAATTTGCTTCTTTAATTATCATTGTTATTATTTGTAATATCATTGTATTTTTATTATTATGTTACAGGGAGAAGCCTACTTTACACTGTTAAGCAAACATATGTTTTCGAGTACTTTATTCTGGCTAACCATTTTCACATGTCTTTGTAAAAATTTTTCATCATATAAAGTGCACTATTGTGAAAAAAACAAATACATGAAATGAAATGAAACTTGCATAAGAATTTTAAAAGTCTAATATATGAACAGGGAAGAGGAGTATGTTGGCAAGAGGGTCCAGCAGATGACTGTTGGGAAGAGGAGGAAAGGTAGACCGAAGAGGAGATGGAGGGATTGTGTGAAGGAGGATATGGGAGTTGTCTGGGTGAAAGAAGTTGATGCCAAAGATAGAGGGAGATGGAGGAGGTGGTCCACACCGGCGACCCCACCTGATGTGGGACTCAAGCCAGGAGAAGAAGAAGAAGAAGAAAAAGAATATATGGACAGGAAAGACACTTCACACTACACTGTTTTAACATCTCTTTTAACACCAGGTAAAACTAAAAACCATTCAAATATTAACCAATTTACAATTTTTAGTTTTCAATGCAGGTTTCTGATTGACATTTGAGCAGAGCAAACCTATTAATTTTATCATACAAAACCCATTTTTTTGCAAATATTAGCCTTCTATAATTGAATAAAATTTCCTTTTCTACATTTCAATAGTTTCCAGTAAAATATTTGTATTGACAGAAAGAAAGCTCAAAATCTTTAGGCAATTCTTTGAATTTTGTGTTGAAATAGTTGGTTTGGTTTGGTTTGTTTGTTGATGTTGAAATCATGCTACATTCCATAGAACCATGCACTTAACAAATTTCAGTAGAGGATAAAAATCAATTGATTTACATAAGAATATAAAGACACTTGAAACTTTAAACAAATTTAGATTATTCTAGTAAAGTAACTGTAATAACTGGCTAATTTTTGCAAAGGGGGCAGGTAGCTGAGCCTATGACTGAAATGCTACTGGAAGTCCCAGGTTCAAGTCCAACAGCGATTTAACCAGCGATTTTTCCACAGAAATGCATAATGATATACAAGCACAGAGCTTTGTCTTCTGCATCACACCTTTCACCCCCACCCGACCTTTGTTAAAAGTGGCCAATGGTTGGGTGGCGCTCACCGCCCTTTGGAGGGGACGTAAAGCCCTCTGTCCCATTGGTAGGGTGTTAACCCGGTGTTTATCCACTTTCCATCCTGGCAAATTCATCAGGTATACACTGAAAACAAGTCATTGTGACTTACGTGTGCTTTCCCTGGCATATGCCTAAAAGTGCAATACATACAATTCCCTTCTGAAGAAATTTGGAGAGAAAAATTATTTTGAGCAGTATAAAAGGGTAATAAATTTTGAATAGAATACATCAAAATATGACCAGCATCACTTTCAATACCAAATTACATGTTCGCAGTTAAAAGTAGAAATTATTTTTATATCAGACTTAGAAAGAGCTTTAAATTCTAAACACAACAGTCCTAAATTTAGACATGTGAGTGATGATTTATAAAAGTAGCTGAAAATGATCAATTTTCTCATCAAAATAGCTAAGTATCGTCAATTATGCAGAAAATAGATGAAATTAGCTTGGAAAATAGCTGAAATCAGCTGAATAGCTGAAGTCTCACATGCTGAAATTGATCAATTTTCTTACCAATCATGCCAAAAATAGATAACTAAAATTGAGAAAATAGCTCAATTATACTGAAATTGATCAATTTTCTCAAAAATAAGTTGTCAAATTAGCTTGAAAAATACCTGAAATCAGCTAAATAGCTGAAGTCTCACATGCCTGTAAATTACGGCAATAATCTCCTGCAACATCTGAGTTATGGCCAATCAAAGTTTGTATACTATTTAGTGTATGCAAACAAAGACAGCACAAAATGGTTAATGTAATTCTTTAAAAGATTAGTTCAGGGGTCAAGCAAGTCCATCGTATATGAAAGAGGACTTCAAAAGAAACAAACTGGTGAAGAAAGCATTCAAAAATCTTACTCCATAAAAGGATTAGTTTAGGGTCTAGCAAGTCCATCTTATATGAAAAGAGGACTTCAAAAGAAACAAAATAGTGAAAAAGCATTCAAAAATCTTATTCCGTTAAGGAGATATATAAGTTTAAAGTTTGGTATCATAACGACTGAAATCAGACTAGTTGTGATGTCAGAGCCTCAGATCCTCGAAGTCTTTATGTATTCTATCATATTTCGTCCTGCGATTTTGTGGCATAAAAACCATGGGATATGTCAAAAAAGTAGTAAAATTAAATCTGGGAAGGGTATGTATAATATACATTCTGAATAAAGTTTGAGGGAAAATAAATGAAATAGTTAAAAAATCAAATAAACTTTCTTTAAAATACATTAAGAATTGTAAAGAATGTGACGATGAAGACGCCAACTTTCCATAGTAGACTTACTCTACTAGTCATTTCTACAGATAAGACAGAGCTTGGAGCTTGAATATCTCCTTAACAGAATAAGATTTTTGAATGCTTTCTTCTCCATTTTGTTTCTTTTGACATCCTCTTTCAAATAAGATGGACTTGCTTGACCACTGAACTAATCCTTTAAATTTCTGTCCTATATTTCAGTCACTGAATATCACCATACTCTTTTTTCCTGTTAAATTTTGATTGAATTAGGTATGATGGATATTCAAATCCTCTTTGCCATAACCAACTGCTCCCATTCAATAAATTTATATGGGGAATAAAAACAAATAAGTTAAGATAAGGAAAATCTTAGGTTTTTTTAATGTGGTATCACACAGTATTCACATTAAGGTGCGGGATTGCAGAATTCCTGCACATGTTATCAAATTCCCCCTCAAAAATAAATGAAGTGGGGGGGGTAGGGCGGGGGAATTCCCAAAAAAAAAAAAAAAAAAAATGGCCGAGAAAATACCCAATTTGGCTGAAAAATGCCCAAGTTGACTAAAAAATGTCCAATTTGGCTTAATCAATGACAAATTTGGCATTTTCCATCCAAATTTGGCCTTTTTATATTACTTTTGACATTCTCAGGGTATTTTTTGTAGTTTTTGGTATTTTTTTTTTATATTTTCCCAAAAGAAATCCCCCTTTTTTTTTATTCCCCCAAAAAAAAACAAGAAAACACAAGATAAAAAATCCCCCAAATTTTAAACTCTAGTGTGTAACACTGGTGTCATTCTAGTGTGTAACACTGATGTCATTCTAGTGTGTAACACTGGTGTCATTCTAGTGTGTAACACTGGTGTCATTCTAGTGTGTAACACTGGTGTCATTCTAGTGTGTAGCACTGGTGTCATTCTAGTGTGTAACACTGGTGTCATTCTAGTGTGTAACACTGGTGTCATTCTAGTGTGTAATACTGGTGTCATTCTAGTGTGTAACACTGATGTCATTCTAGTGTGTAACACTGATGTCATTCTAGTGTGTAACACTGATGCCATTCTAGTGTGTAACACTGGTGTCATTCTAGTGTGTAACATTGGTGTCATTCTAGTGTGTAACACTGATGTCATTTTAGTGTGTAACACTGGTGTCATTCTAGGTGTAACACTGGTGTCATTCTAGTGTGTAACACTGGTTTCATTCTAGTGTGTAACACTGGTATCATTCTAGTGTGTAACTCTGGTGTCATTCTAGTGTGTAACACTGGTGTCATTCTAGTGTGTAACACTGATGTCATTTTAGTGTGTAACACTGGTGTCATTCTAGTGTAACACTGGTATCATTCTAGTGTGTAACACTGGTGTCATTCTAGTGTGTAACACTGGTGTCATTCTAGTGTGTAACACTGGTGCCATTCTAGTGTGTAACACTGGTGCCATTATAGTGTGTAACACTGGTATCATTCTAGTGTGTAACACTGGTGTCATTCTAGTGTGTAACACTGGTGTCATTTTAGTGTGTAACACTGGTGTTATTCTAGTGTGTAACACTGGTATCATTCTAGTGTGTAACACTGGTGTCATTCTAGCTAGTGTGTAACACTGGTGTCATTCTAGCTAGTGTGTAACACTGGTGTCACATTTAAATGATAATGTGATTTTTATGAAACGTTTGATATATTGTCTCTTGAACAAAACAATTAATATATCAAACAATTGATAAGTAACACGCCAATATTGTTCCCCGACATCTATAACATTGCTACTCCAGCGCCCTCACTCAATATTTCTAAAATAACGTAAACGCTGTGTCCGTTTAAATCATTCCCGAAATAGTAATCTCCGTACGTACAGTGTTTGTACTACAGTGTATGTATGGGGGTGGGAGCAGTGATGTGTACATTTTTGGTGGCCTTGAGATGTTCAATTTTGTGGAAAACCAAAAATGATGTAAGGGCAAATCTTTCATGGTTTTCAAAAAGAAAATACCAAGGTCACCCAGGAATTTATCAACAATTTGCATAAATTATGCAAATGATGCCTGAGATTTGATTATTGTTTGCTACTACGATGCTTTTTCTGTCGTGACCAGCAGGATGCGACAGGACCAGTAGTGTAAACTCCATTCTCAAAATCTGCCATCTTTTAATTGAGAACTACATTTCAATATTGGATTAAATGAAGAGATATTGACTTCAAATTAAGTGCTATTTATAATGTTGTATTTTAATAGTTACTATGCTACAATTAATTTCAGCAATGCTAATTCAGGAATTTATGACGTCGTTTTTATTTGCAAAAGTCATGTAAATTGGCAACGTTGATGAATGTAGACAATAAATTCCAGTGCCAATCCAATATTTAAATAGCCAGGTCTAAAAAGTGATATGAGTGGTATTATTTAGACATTGTTACTGTTTAGAAAACACAATAGAAAATATTTATTACACCAAAATATTTTTTGAAGAGTCACAAAGAGATAGTGAAGGAGAATAATATTATATGAAATTTGAAATGAACGTGGCTAGTCTCACCGGCTGTAGTAGATAAACACCTCACTCGGTAGGCAATACATGCTATGCAGTACTTGTATAGCAGCCAAGTGGCTATAGCATATAGTACAGTCAGAATGTTGACTACACGGAATGCAGTTCTGAAACATAAAGAGCTAAGTTAACAGGTTAAGAAATTGTTAGCGTCCATCACGTACACACTGAATTTATTTCAAGAGAACCAAGTTGCAGATCGTCTTTATTTATTGTATCTTTTCTATTTTAGATTGAATAATTTAAAACCTTTATAAGTTTTTTCTTTTTTTTAAGGGCTGTGTTTAGCTTTCCGTTTTTAAGGGGGATTAACCCCCCCTCTCCCCCTTCACCAAAAAACCCCACTAAGGGCCATTTTCAGATTAGGGAGGACAAAGGCGTAGGAGCGCCCCCCCTGGAAAAGGGGTTCTATTTTCCCCAGAAATGGCTTTCAAAACATAAAATTCCCAGTTGCATGCAAATGCAAATTTAAGATTTCACCAAAGAGCAGATTTCAGAAGGAAATTAAAATTCATGAAAATTTTGCTTTTTTTAAAGAAAGGTGTTTTTTTATAGGGAAGGGTAGGGCTATCAGGCTATGATTTTTAGGGAAACACCCCCACCCCTTAATACACACCACTGCTTTCTTTATTATTATCCATTCAAAGAAATTAAATGCCATGACAGCCCTTTTTTACAAGGTGTTTTTGTCAGGCCTGGTTCTTGTAATAGATTTTAAAGGGCAATTTTATGTGTTTGGAGCCCGGCGCCTGTATATGGCTGCTGATAAAATGGGCCTCTACACTTTAAGGCCCAGTGACCAGGGTTTTAAAGCTTTGATACAGTCTTCTATTTTGTCCTCAACCCTATAACAATTGAAGACACATCTTACCACACACTTATCTTTTGTACTCTCTTGTCTTGTCTGGAAATAAGAAACAAGCAGTCTAATGTAAGACAATTAATCCCCATCTTGATTGACACCTCAAAAGTAACCACACTCTCAAGTACTAAAGTCCATGAACATAAACTATAGATGATGGCACTTAACATTATCCATAGAACAGCCAAAAAAACAACCAATCCATTCAATATTTGTTTGATAATGGTCTGCATGTTTGGCCGTTAAGTTAATTGAGGTGACCACAGAATACAATTATAGGAAAAGGTCATTAATGGCATCAACATTTGAGAGTAAACCAGCACTTTGTTTGTTTGTTAATTGTTGAAGATGGACTGTTAGCTCCACTTGTGACATTCAAAGATTGACCAGTGACATAAGAGAAGAATGTGGCAAAGAGACAAAAGAAGAGACCTTTATTGATGTTTGCTTTTTCTGTAAGAATTTTAGGACATAACAGTCAGGGTTTTCTTGAAGGGCTTCAGGGTTTGCTCGACGGAGAACCTCTCTGGCAGGGCCCGGGTCTAGCTTCTCCAAAAGGAGCAATAAGAAGATAACCACTCACTCCCTCATTAATCAAAAACAATATCCCTGGATCAGGTATTTTATCCCTCACCAACAACGTTGGTGAAGATGGGGATAAAGCTTCTTTATCGATCGTCCATCCGTCCATCTGTTCACCCGTCCATATCTATTGTCCGTCCGGCTTCACGCATTGTTCAGCCTATTATGGAACAAAAGATTGCTGCCCTAGGAAAGGAAATTCCAACCATTTTTATGAAAAGAAATTTATATAAAGGAGAATAAATCCATTCCAGACTTCAAAGGATTTGTTCGGAGATGGAAAAAAACCAAGTTGAATAATAGATATGACAACTGAATGGAATTTACAATGAAGGAATTGACGACTGAAAGGAATTTACAATGAAGTGTCTTGCGAATGAATAGCAAAAAAATAATGTCTTTGCTTGAATAGAATGGACACACAATAGACTTATGATAATCTGCAAAATAATCTGTAATGAATTTTCATTCTGATTTGGTAGATAGATCAGGGAGGTTATAGTGAAGGTTGGAATGATGAGTTGGTTAAAAGTATATTTGGTAGATGGAGGATGGTAGATGAATGGAGGATGGCAGGTGAAAGGGGATGGTAGGTGAATGAGGCATGTTGAGTTGATAGAAGTGAGGGGGTGGGAGTTAGAGGAAAGGATGTTGGGTGCAAGATGGTAGAATGATTGGTAAATGTAGGAATTAGGATGAAGGTGGGATGAAATGTAGGACAGGGTACCATGGAATGTGGGACAGGATGTCTCATGGCATATAGGACGGGGTGGGATAACATATGTGGGACAGGGTGGCATATGTGACATGTGAAACAAGGTAATTAAGTGTCATGGCATTTATGACAAGCTGGCATGGCATGTGGGACAAGGTGGGATGGCATGGGGGACAGAGTGTAATGACATGTGAGACAGGATGGCATGTCGTCTGGATTTCATGAGACAGGGTGGGATAGGATGGAATGACCTGTAGGACAGGGTGGGATGGCACGTGGTACATGGAAAGATGGCATGTGGGACAGGAAGGATGCCATATGGTACTGAGGGAGGGATGGGATGTGGGACAAGGTGGCATGGTATATGGGACAGGGTGGCATATGGTGAGATGTCATCTTGATTGCAGGTGTGATGGCATATCGTGGAATGGTATCTGGATTTCATGTATGATTTCCTGTAGGGAGGGACATAGGATGGGACATCACGCAGAACAGAGGGTGGAATGACAGTGGAATTGCATCGTTTGCGATGTCTGGTTTTCTATGTTCGAGAAATTTTCTTCAGTTTTCACGAAATTTCATTTATTTTCGGAAAATGTGTCAAGATATTACCAAAGCTGAATACGCCACTGTTTTTACTTCAATCATCATTGGAGATCACCATCCAGGTGAGTGACAACACGGCCTATTATAATGTTTTTAAGTGGTTTGTTCTGACTCAAGTGGTCCAATTCACGCTCTCCAAACCCCCTTGGTGCACTTTACAACTTATTCATAAAAGGGTGAGAGGCCCTTATTTATTTGCTAAGAGATTAGCTTTGGCCTTGATGCATGCATTGCAGCTTTAAGAGTTCATGGAGATTATCCAATTTAGTCAGTTTTATGGTGAAGGTGCAAAATAACCAATTTTCAATGTAGAATATATATACTATGAAAATTAGCTTCATAATGTTGTATACAGGCAAGATTCGCTAACTCACTTTAAAATATAATAAAATCCAGAAATACATCAAGATTTTGAGCTGTCATATTTTCAAATTTAGCATAAATTAAATTGATTAAATTTTGATCAGCCATAAAAACTGTAACTGGTATTTTTTACAAAGTCCTAGCTCAATTAAAAGACAATTAACTTGCACTTTACAGTACATGTATTTAACTAGAGTGGTATCCAGGACAGCTTAGCTGCAGGCCCCTGGTTATCAGCATGGCCAAGGTAACACAAATAGGAGGTAACAAATGAAGAGTGTCAAATTTGCATCATTTTTATTAGGCAATCACGGCAGATGCATTAAAAGAGAAGAGTTAATATAATAAATTAATATATTAATAAGGACCACTTTTTTTTACAAAAGTGTGAGTCAACACACTTTCAGATTCATTGTCAATTGAATTAACTATTTATGTAGTAGGTAACCAGTGATATAACCAAATTTATCCCCTTCCCCCAAAAAAAGTTGGAGAAAAAAAATCCCTTAAAATTACACTGAATGTTATAAGCTCATCAAAGTGTAGGGCCTATATTTTCTTCAACTGGAAAAAGCTTTTATCTCCTCAAAACCTAACCCTTTTGTCTTTATCATAAAATAATGAAAAAATATTTACCTCCGAACTTCTCCTTCAAGACTTGGCTTCTCACCATGACAGGTGCTGAAAGTTTCATTGTCATTGTCCTCAAATAGAGGGCGTACTATGTAAATAAAAAACAGCAACCTTGAGTATTTCTAATTCATAACCTTCCCTCCAGCCTCCTAAGTTCATATTCAATTAATCCCCATTGAGACATCCTACAACATGATAGTAACTATAACACAAGGTCACACTGTGAGAACCTAATGTGATAACAACAGGACCCACTAGTCCAGCCTTTGTTTCCTTGTTCAAGTCAACAACACCCAACAAATTACCAGCTATCAAAAAATAGATTCTTTGTGTTTGATTGAGGGTGACATTGACGATGTGTTAAGGAGATTTTCAAGAAACATTCACAGTTCCAGATCTGCAGTCCGCAAACTGTCAAAGATTTAAAAAAAATTGTGTGCTCTTAGAATGTTTTTTTTTTTAGCGTAATTAAAATTCTTTTATCTATTAATTGGGAGGCTAAATAGCGTATGATACATGTGGCAAAAATTGTTTATGTACTTTCTGTAAAAAGAATGTCAGGCACAATTATATGATTAGGTGAAACAGTCACCAGGCAACAAAGGATGATAAACCAGTTCGTTTAATACAAAAAGAAAGAAATCTTTTAATGTGAGCTTTTCCCAAGTCCATGGGTGGGGGGGGGGGGGGCGCATCAAGGATCACAATAAGTCACAGCAGTGGAGGAAGGGACCCCTAACCCCACTTTTTTCCACAAAAGAATTATCCTCTCCCCTCCCCATGTTTTGGACATTGACATCAAGAGAAACAGTTGAACCCCTCCTCAACATTAATTTGAACACTGGTTACACCCCTGGCACTGCAGAGTTGCAAACCTATAGTTCCTAATGCTGTAAAATGGTCAAAAGGTTTAAAATTATGACTTGGTTCTTCAAAATTCTACAAAATGGTTTTTTTTCTTCTACCTTTAGAAAAAAAGTGACAAAACTGACTGCAGTGTGGAATGTCTAATCCTAATATAGAAGGTTAAGGTTCCTTTATCCTCACTTTTTCTATAAGTATCAATCTGTTAAAGAAAATAAACTTTTTTACTAAATTAACTTCAATTAGGTTTCTTTCGAAATTTCTTTAAATATTGAAGGCCAGATATACGATACAAGTCAACGTTTCTGATTGGTCATACATAAATACCAACAACCAATTAATAACCGCCGTGGAAGTGACTAAGACACTGTAAATACACGCAATATGTACAGAAACAATCCACCAGATAAGACAGGAAAGATTTCAGGAATTTTACTGAGACAAGATTCCCTTTTTTAATTTTAATTTACTGTTACTGTTACTTTTTTATTTATCCAATGGTGTTTAATCCAAAACAGAAAATAGTGTTGACTTTTGAAAATTGTGAGAATGTGATGCTGTGAGTCTGATTTCAGTTGTTTCAACAAAAGTGACACAACCTTTAAACTATTTTATACCCTTAAGAGAATAAATTGATAAAGTAATTTCTTCCTCCATTCTGTTTCTTTTAAAGGAGCTAGCACTAGACCGAAAAGTAAGGGCACTTTTTCTTTTTTTTGTGCAAATTTCACAGATATATTGTCCACAACAGATCGATAAAGTTAATGCCTCCATAACCCACAAGCGATGTGATGGCAAAGGTCACTTGAATATTCATATCAACCAGAAAATTGCTAGACCGTTGCATGCTAGACATGCATTGGATTTTGGGGGACCCCAAAAATACAACCTTACTTTTTGGACTAGTGCTCCTTTAATGTCCAGCCTCCTGGTGAATGTGCTTTATTGAAATAGTCAGTTAGCAAAAGTTATAATAAAATAATGTGATAATCAAGTGGTTGCTAAATCAGATTTTTTCTCAAATACCATGTCTTATTCTTGCAAAATCTGACCCTTCTCATTTGTTCCCCCTCCCCTCCCCACACACACACACTCACAATCTGTACAATTATAATAAACACAGCTAAAATACAGCTATAAATGATTTTTAATTGACAGCAAATTTTTGTTTTTCAAAAGTCTTTTGAAAAAGAGCAAACATACCCCCGGGCTAAAAATCAATTGAAAAATGGACCATTTCCAGCTTTTAGAATATTCAGGCCAACTATTTATGGAAATATGCAGTCCTGTCATGACATTAGATGGATAACTATCAATTTTCTATTGTAAATAATTTTACTTCATCAACTGTCACTTAGATGAACAAATGTGACAACGTCAATTTCTGCAGTGGAATGTTTACCGTACCCCAATTAATTTTTACCTGTAAAGAAGTTCTGAAAGTCAACAATGGATGATGAATTTGAAGAGCAAGGTTTGAATGAAGATGGTAAAGAGTATTTGATCTCTTTTGGCCTATTGTGACCACTAATTTAAAAGATCAAATAATTGGAATTTTAATTTGATCAGTTCCCATAAATGAAATTGAAATTAAGTTTTTTACCAAATTTGAAACTGTGTTTCACTCATAAAAATCAATTTAATAATAGTAAACAACTATTAGATTTTCAATTCTAGCAGTCTAAGAACTGACCAGAACCAAAAGATTTTGTGGTTCCAATGCTTCTATTTTCATAAGCTGATTGATTGGCAATTTTATTTTATGAATTGTTATGAAATATTTCTTCCATAATATTTATTCATAAGCCATGCAATGCAGATCAATAAAATTGTTGACAACATTAGCATTTAAATGCACAATAACTTAAACAACATTTTCATAGCAAGTATGATGCAAAAACAGTTCCAAGTTTATTCTACTGCATTTTAAGAATTTGTCAGTAAGCCCCGCCCACTCATTAATATTCATGATATCACTACTACAACATTAGAACATATGTATAGACCATGACCCCTGATATAGCATAAATCTGATATATCGTTCTTGCAGTATGTTTACATCATTTAGGAGATTCACATTAAGCCACGCCCACCATGCATATCATTGATATCTGCTTATAACATCACCATGTACACAAACATTATCATGCCCAATATGACACAAAACGGACATACAATTGCTCATTAATCACTTTTTCAAAATCAAGCCCCGTCCACTTATTAATATACATGAAATCACCACCAAAAAACAATTATGCAGAACTACGGACCATGGCTATCTGTGTACCAAATGTGACATGAGTCCAGTTTACCGTTCTTTAAATACCGTGTTTACAAGCTCATTTTAGCAAAATCATATCAAGCCCCGCCCACTACACATATTATTAAAATTCAATGTTTTTACATCATGAATATGTACGCACTAACTAACATCATATTTACACCCAATATGAAATAAAACAGACATGCGATTGTAATATGACCATTTCAAGATTTTTACATTAAGCTCCGCCTACTCATTAATATGCATGACATTACCATCAAAAACAATAGACCCCCATCTACAGACCATGGGTTATATAGTACAAAATATGACATCTAGTTTACTCTTCTTGAGATGCCGTGTTTAAAAGCTTTTTCAGCAAAATCATTTTAAGCCCCGCCCACTATTAATGAAGTTAAGTTCAACATTTTTACATCATGATTATGGACACATCAGCTAACATTATAATTACACCAAATATTAAACAAAACAGACACGCAGTTGCTAAAATATTAGCATTTAAAGATTTTTACATTAAGCCCTGCCTACTCATTAATATGCATGACATCACAATAAAAAACAATAGGGCACTTACAGTCCATGGGCTATAAGTGTCCCACATATGACATGAATCTAGTGTATCATTTTTGAGATATCGTGTTTACGAGCTGGCCGTCACAAACATACACACTTACATACACACACATATACACACACACACCATCATGACTGCATAGGTTCCTGATGCTATCGCATCGGAACCAAAAATTCATACCAGAAACTGACAATTCTAGGCTTAATCTTGAAGGAAACCTTCAACTTGACAAATTATGATAAACCATTTTTTCTACATTTACCCAATTTTTCTAATCCTGATATTTGAAATGGCCCAAAATTTTTTAAAAGCAAATACACAAAACTGTTAACTCCACTTTTTAGGCGCCCATTTCTGGATCAATCAATGATTCTTATTCAACTCAAAATGATTTTTTAACTTTTACTATGATACTTTTTTCAAAATAACATTACGATCCTAAGAGCCGCATTAAAACATGTGTGGGTCCTACACACCCGATCATTAACAGAAAACTGGTCGGGTCATCCTATATCACGTACCCCGCTTCCGATTTGCATTACTTGTTTACTCGCGCATTAAATTATAGGATACAGTTTCCAAACTCACGCAGAAGTGATTAAACTAACTTAATGATTGTTAGGCATGCAATGGTGTCGGGAAATTATCTTTTTATGCTTGAGAGTCAATATTACTTTTGTGGGGTCGATATTACTTTTGTGGGGTCGATATTACTTTTGTGGGGTCGATATTACTTTTGTGGGGTCGATATTACTTTTGTGGGGTCGATATTACTTTTGTGGGTTTTTTCCAGTTAGTTGTGGTGAGATGTTGCATACATCATTAGAAAGGTGTACCCCGAATTGAGACAAATTTTTAATGCGGCAGCTTAATCATCATGAGGACAGAAAATAATTCAACAGGTCAATCTGTACAGCAAGAATTTTGATTTTCTTGTTTAAGAATTATCAAAATTGTACAATTTTCTATGTAAATACGGTGATAATAAGTTTATTATTCATTGAATGATTAGTTTAGTGGTCAAGCAAGTCCATCTTATATGAAAGATGACTTCAAAAGAAACAAAATAGTGAAGAAAGTATTAAAAAATCTTATTGTGTTAAAGGATTAGTTGTCTACCTACTGTGGTGTAGCGGTTATCCTACATGTTTACAGACACAAGGTCCTGGGTTCAAGCCAGGGTTGGGTAGACAAGCCAGTGCACCACAACTGATTATCAAAGGCCGCAGACATTGATTTGGTTGTCGATCTTATGTCTGTCCATACGTTGTACCTGTGTTCTAGTCCAGGTCGTATTAAGCGTTTCGTGATAGCATTGTTACTATCATAACCGAATAAGCAGGCGGCAACCCCGTCATTGTAATTGACAGGGTTCACTCATTCACTCGTTGCGGAAGGATTAGTTCAGTGGTCAAGCATGTCCATCTTATATGAAAAGGACTTTAAACAAAACAAAATGGTGAAGAAAGCAATCAAAAATTGTATTCTGTTAATTTGAAGGAGATATTTAAGTTTAAAGTTTGGTATCATTTGTGTAGAAACGAATGAAATCAGACTAGTTGTGATGTCATAGCCTCAGATTCTATAAAGTCTTTATGTATTCTCGTCATATTTTGTCCTGCAATTTTGTGGCTTAAAACCATTGGATATGTCAAAAAAGTAATAAAACTGAATCTAGGAATGGTATTTATAATATACCACCTGAAGAAAGTTTTGAGGAAAATAATTTAAATATTAAAAAAATTAGATAAACTTTCTTTAAAATACATAAAGATTTTGAGGAATCTGAGGCTGTGACATCACAACTAGTCTGATTTCAGTCGTTTCTACACAAATGATACCAAACTTTAAACTTGAATATCTTCTTAACGAAATAAGATGTTTGAATGCTTTCTTCACCATTTTGTTTCTTGTGAAGTCCTCTTTCATATAAGATGGACATGCTTGACCACTGAACTAATCCTAAAATTGTTTAAAATCAACAAAATTTGAGGGTTTCCCTATGCAGCTTAACCCTGTAATTGCCATTTCAAGTGTGGCCTAGTATACCCATTCTACTACCCAGTCTTAGGAAATTAATATATTTTGCCCCTTATCAAAAAAAAAAAAGTCTTCAGACATTCCAGTAGAATTAAACTGGCTCCATCTCTATTAAATCATAAATTGTAAACACACTATTCAAGAAAACAACAAACAAACAAGTTCGTTAGCTACAAGACTTCTGAAACGCTACGCAGTTGTTCATATCCAACCAGCTATGAAATGAGTACTGAATCGTCTGTTTATAGTCTTTATCCAAAGAATCTCGTCTGTCAATGGTCAATTGAAAATGGCATAAACTGAAGAACCGGGTGTACAATGTATAAACAATTCTATTTTATGGTAGAATCTCTTCAGGGAAATATACTCGTGGGGGATACATGCTAGGTGGTCCTGTTACAGTGTCAGTTATTGACCCAGCCTCCCCTCCCCCTACGGGCCCATTTCAGCGGGTATTGATGGTACTATGACAACCCCTATAGGATTTAGAGTATGAAACTCAATCAGTGATACTGTCTCACGCTCTCATGCCAGCTCGCCGAAGAAAACATCCCGGTTTCTTATCAAAACTCATCAATTTTGATATTAGAATTTAAACTGAAAACTAAACATAACCACCATCTTGGGTATCGTAAAATCTGGCTTAGCTCTGTTGTCAATAGGTGTCATCAGCACACTTCACAGACTAGGGCACGGCCATAAATTTGGGAAATAATTACATTTTGCTACATTGGGTATCATCTCCACTCGCAAATCAATCGTATCAACAGGTGTGAAGCCAGAAACTGAAACAGCAAATTATCTATGTCGCAAATTCTTGGGAGAAAAAAAAAAAGAAGACATTTTTATTTATTGTCCACTTCCTATTAAGCTTTATACTGCTGTCATAGTTATTCAAAATGTCAATGAAAGTCATATTTTTAACCACAAAAAAAAAAATATATAAAAAAAATCAAGGATTAAACTGGCCAGTTAAATATCTCTCTGGAGGATTTATCAGCATTATCTGAAACTTTTGTCTGCAAAACAAGATAACTTGATGTAATATCTGGTAACTGTACAAAACCAAATCTTAATTGGTTATCATATTGGTGCAGAAAATTTCAGTAATGGCTCAATCAGTGGCACTTAAAAGGGTTGAACTATCAAGAAGTTGAGAGGGTTGAATGGATTATACTTACGGCATCAGCAGTTTGCAAGAAGAACTCTTGAAGATAAATTTGTGATGTTATCAAAGATCTTTTGCATGGACTGGATTTGCTCACCAAAAGTGTTGCGGGGGAGTTACAAAATGAATTTGCCTACCAAAGGCGGTGGCGGCAGTAGGATTTTGGTCATTGGCAGGGGTGGGGTGAGGGGGGGCAGAGATGTAATTGTATATCATCATAACAGAACTTCATTGAAATATTACATCACAATGCCCACGGCCAGTTGTAGAGCACTGGTTGGAGACCCACAAGCAACGGAGATCTCTATATAGATGTTAAGTCACATAAAGAGTGAGTGGCTATACTAAAGTTCTGGGTGCCTTTTAAATGCTTAGGCCCCATGACAGATATATCACAGTGTCAATGATCAAGGGTCCCCAATCTTTGCTCAGATCTACAGGGATTCCCACCCTTCTCACCCAGGCTATATTGTTGTGCCACTGTTGAGGGCAACCCTTACAGAAATTTTAGCTAACATTTTTAGCATGAGCAAGCATGCTGCAAGCTTGTGCAAGTATGCTGCAAGCTTGTACAAGAATGCTGCATGCTTGCAGAAGCTTGCAGTATGCTTGCACAAGCTTGCAGCATGTTTTTATAAGCTTGCAGCATACTTGCACAAGCTTGCAGCAGCTTGAACAAGTTTGCAGCATGCTTGCACAAGCTTGCAGCATAGTTGCACAAGCATGCAGCATAGTTGCACAAGCATGATGCAAGCTTCTGCAAGCATGCTGCAAGCTTGTTCAAGCATGCTGCAAGCTTGTTCAAGCATGCTGCAAGCTTGTGCAAGCATGATGCAAGCTTGTTCAAGCATGATGCAAGCTTGTGCAAGCATGCTGCAAGCATGCTGCAAGCTTGTGCAAGCATGTTGCAAGCTTGTGCAAGCATGCTGCAAGCTTGTGCAAGCATGCTGCGAGCTTGTGCAAGCATGCTGCAAGCTTGTGCAAGCATGCTGCAAGCTTGTGCAAGCATGCTGCAAGCTAGTACTTGTAACAAATAACGAATACAAAATTTGCTAGCTTGCGCAAGGGTGCAGTTTTTGCCAGCTTGTGCAAGCTTGCAGATAGTTTTTGCTAGCTTGTGCAAGCTTGCAGATAATTTTTGCTAGCTTGTGCAAGCTTGCAGATAGTTTTTGTTAGCTTGTGCAAGCTTGTGGATAGTTTTTGCTAGCTTGTGCAAGCTTGCAGATAGTTTTTGCTAGCATGTGCAAGCTAATTTATCAACTTGCAGCACACTTGCTTCAAGGTAATATTAGGCCTAAACATTCTCTTATACCAATGCCACAGACAAAGTTTCAAAGGGGGAAATTTTAGATTAACTGAAGTGGCGTGGGGCACTGGGTACTTCCCCTCCCTCCCCCCAACCCCTTCTCCTTAACAGGACAACTACCCTGCTCCTATTGGAAATGTTGCTTATATTATATTACTAAATTTGGAAAATGTGAAGATTAATTTTTATGACTGCATAATTAATTTCCTTTTATCTCTTAATTACCCAATTGAAAGCCTCTTTCTAAACTACATGCAAGCAGCAGTGGTTGAGGGAGTAACCTAATACCCACGAGGGCTGGCAGGAAGGGAGAGGAGTGACAGATAGCTCAGGTGAGAAAAGCTCTTAATTTGTTGCCAGGAAAAAAACAATCTTAATTTTGGAAGGATCTGTCCCATGGGGGGAAAAATGGTGATGCTTGGTCTGAAATAAGCTTAGGTGGAAAATTCGAAAAAAGGTGGATGACCGAGATTTGCGCTCCACGTTTTACCTTTAGGTGTGAATTACGTCATATCTTGACATTGTGGATCACTGGCATTAATAGATAGCCGACATGGATAATTGCTTTGAAAGAAAACAATGAAATGGTTTAGTGAGGGCCGGGATATCATCGGATATCAACAGCAGGATGCTATATATACGCATAAGGATATCAACTGATAATCCGATGTGCAGTGACCATGCACTCTATACAATTAAGACTATTTACGGATGTCATGGAGATGAACGTTCCACTTCTTGCATCAGATCATGAGATGAGAGGTGCATGCACATGGTCAAGGTATCGCTCAATGCATGTCAATCTACTTTTTCTGACTTTTAACGGTCTGTGGACCATAACTTTTTGGATTGGTCGATTGCATATAATTTGCTGAGAGAAAATTTGAGTGTGATCTTAAAATAAGTAATAAGGGAATGGGGGTCTGAATAAGCAGTAATGGATCTTGGAAATGGGTTCATAGATAGAATGTCCATCTTTCACCACAAAATATTGAAGGGCCAAAAAATGATACACAAATAAAAAATTAATATATGCATGGGGGGATTTGGAATTATTCATAAATACATTTTGTAATGCATCAAAGTTTAAAAACATGCGTCGCTCCCCTTTCAATTGTTCCCCTATATTCTCAACTATGGAAACAAACTTGGACAGCAACAATAATACATCTGTGAAATTGTTCTGAAAATTACTCAATAGATAATTGTCAACAAAACTAGCTGTCACATTTTCCAAATACCACAAATCTCATATAGGCCCAAAAATTTCAAACCATAGGCGGCTGTTTGAAATTTTAGTTAGAGGGGCGAAACATGACAGGAGGCAAAGGTTAACATTCTTTTAATCATCCATGTAATTTAATTAAAGATTGATGTTGAGGCAGAGTGTTTATATGTGTATTTAATGCACGGGCAAAGGACTTTGGCCCAAGTGGAATGACCCAACATTAGAAGGGTCATTCACAAGTGCAAAGTCCTTTGACCTGTGCATTAAATATGCATATAAACACGATGCCAAAACATTTTTTTTTGTTTTTTTTCGTGTTAGATTGTTTAAAATGCATACAAAACAACTACAAAGAATGAAAAACAATAAAACATTTACATATATTTTATCGCTTTATTAAAACAATTACCTTGTTTTGAAATGGAATAAACCCAATAATCATGGTTGTGTATTAACAGGATTTGATTCACGGGTCATAACAATGTAAATACTCCATAAAATTTTATAAGCATATTACAAAACAATACAATGATTAGCAAATCCCTTTATGTCAAGACACCCATATCTCTTATGCAATACCTAGTGAGCAAACTTTTATATTTTAGTTTATAAGTGAATAGTGAGCAGACAAAGTCCACAGATAATCTCAGAGTTGCTATATTACACCATTAATACTACAAAGGTGTTCGCATTTTCCTCACCTTAATGCAGTGGTCAAACAACATCTTCACAGACCCCCTCATGGCACGTTCAAGATTCGACATCATTACGACGTTGAATCTTGAGGTTGGAGTGAATCATTTAAAGTTGGAGAAAATCATGACCGAAAATATGTTTGGGTGGTATGATATCTTGAATGATTTTTTTTTTTAAGTCAGGTGAATCTTTGCCTAGAAACTATTGCAGATTGGTGAATCCTTGTCGAAGTTGCGTTAAATCTAAATCTTTAACATCGATTCAGCGTCGAACTGATCAATTATAATGTGCTCGCGTCTTGACAGACTGAAGACGTTTCATCCTCTCCCGCGTTAGCACGTACCTATTGCAGTATTGTACCTTGGGTAAATAGCTTTCCACGGCAAAGCTTATCCAGACCATGTAACCATATAGTATCCCTGCATAATTAACATTCACGAACCTTTTTCCTCCTAGCTGCTACGGAGGTTACTACTAGTGCTGTCACGACACCGCTCTACTACGTATCGATTATCGTGAAGAAAAATATCGCGATATATTGTAGTATCGCGATACTTTTCAAGAAAACTGACTCAAGACACAAATTGTTAATATCACTAAGGTTATATGATCATGGAGTTACAATTTACTCCAAGATATGATGAATGCAAGAAAAAAATATTTAGCAGACAACACGACTGCGTGACTATTACGTTCATCACCATCACGCACGTGTTTGGTAATTCAGCAAACGTTACCATGAATCATCAAAGTGAGAGCCTGAGTGGCACATTCTAAACCAATTTTTCGTTCTTTTTGCCAACCTACATCGGCGCATGCCAGTGTGATGATTTGTTCTTTTTCTTAAAAATTTGTTTCCAGTAAATTATGATTACAAACTTACTGTAGCAAATAATGAGACCACTTATCTTACTTAAAATAACTGAACAATCAGGAGACCAAATACAATGGGGCCATTGATAAGGGAATTTGATTTCAATTACTTGTGGTTTTCAGAATAAAGAAAATGAAGAGGAAAATTCTGACCCGACCTGCTTATTTATCAGGTTCGGTCTGACTGTTTGAAATTTGAAGAAGCACAACAACTAATGGTGGTGACAGAGCACAATTTTTAATTAGTTGTTTTTATATTTCACGATAATCATTGCACGTTTTTAATGGACTAAACTTGACTTTTAGACTAAGTACCGTAACGTTAGAATTGTAACATACGAAGTAGCCTAACCTAGAGGCATATTTCATGTCGTAGGAAAAGAAATATTGTGATATCTTGATAATCGATATGGTATGACAGCACTAAATACTATGTGGGGTGAATGTTGCAATTCAAGCTATTAAAGAGGGAGGCTCGTCTCGGTAAAATACGGTAAAAATGGGGAATACTTTATTTTGACGTCACTTCCGGTTGTGGAGGCAAGATCCGATCCTCTGTCTGTTTGTACCACACAGTACACAGCCAGACACTAGCATGTGCGTTGTGTGTGCAGAATTACATACACAGCGCATTACGTTACTGTGAGGAGAAACTTATTTTTTTTCAATGCTTTTTTGTCAGAAAGCGAAAGTGAAATTTTAGTATTATAATACTACAATGATAGTCACCAAATGAAAATTACTGAGAAAAAAAAAAAGAAGAAGATAAACGATTCTACCGGGGCTCGAACTCACGACATGATTTGAAAAAAACGTTACTTGTGATCGCCGCAACCTTCTGGGCTATCTCGTATGGTGACCTTCAAGGCGTTTTAAATAACTATATACCTTGCAATACGAGACAACGAATCGCGCAGCAAAATTTCAACCAATCAAAAAATTTGAAAGGAATTTTAAATATTGTGCACATATGACGATATCGCCTCTTTAGGACAAGGAAAGAGGGAGCAAACCAAAGCTGAAGTTGTGTATCATAGTTATTTTCTCTCATAAATTTCTACAATGCAAACAGGTATCATACAAGAAGAATAAAGGAGAGTAATACAATTATGTACAATACAACAAAAGAGTGGCTCTTTGTAGTACATGCGTTATAAAAATAAGTAACGAAAAAACATGTTTTTCTCTATGGTGAATCTTCACCTAAAAAAAATTGGCGAAGGTGAATCTTGACCTCAAATATTTTTAGCGGGGTGAATCTTGACCCCAAATTATTTCTTTAGGCAGGTGAATCTTTGCCAAACAATTATTTCAGGTGGGTGATTCTTGACCTAAAAAAAAAAAAATTGAAAAAGGTGAAGGCTTGAGGGGGTCTGTGAAGATGCCGTTTGACCACTGCAATCACGCATTTTTGTTTGTTTGTTTGATAAGGGCTTAACGGCACCATGACAACGAGGGTCAAATTGTGCCCGAGAGGTTAGATCATTCTAAAGGTAGGAAGGAAAGAAAACAGGAAGATTGAGAGAAACAGGAGAACTAAGTCAGAAAGCTGGGATCAAGAAAGGAGGTGCATGGGTGATTTTTGTGCTTTATTCATGTCTGCATTCGTTGCTGTGTTGCCCTCTTTTCAAAAAATAAAGTGCTACCTGTCCAACACCAAATGTGACAATGTTTGCCTCCTATATCTCGATCGTCATCTGGGTGGTGTGAAAAAACACTTTGCTAAAAGTTCTCTTCATTGATTTGCTTTTCACACCTCCTCCTATCTCATTTGTCTCCTGTTTCCTGTCAATTCCTTCGAAGACAGACAGAAAAAAATGTCTTAAGATAAGTCTGGCAGAGCGCCATCATGTAATATAAGATGAGCATTAACTGATTTCACGCTATCTCTGAGATCCACTGCTTACATCATCGGATGGACTCAGGAAGCATGTTTGAAAAGTACACATGGTAGCTGTGAACATTGTGTAATTTGATTTGCATTCACACCATTTATTCAGATCCCGGCAGTAATAATACTTGCCTTTTAATTCAAGTTGAATGAGGTCGGATAGCTTTTCTTTTAATTTCATATTTCATGTGGGTCTGTATGGGTGTGTACATATGTGTATATATGTGTATATATGTGTATAGGTGTATATATATATATATATATATATATATATATATATATATATATATATATATATATATATATATATATATATATATATATATATATATATATATATATATATATATATATATATATATATATATATATATATATATATATATATATATATATATATATATATATATATATATATATATATATATATATATATATATATATATATATATATATATATATATATATATATATATATATATATATATATATATATATATATATATACATATATATATAAATATATATATAAATACATATATAAATATACATATATATATATATATATATATATATATATATATATATATATATATATATATATATATATATATATATATATATATATATATATATATATATATATACATATATATATATATACATATATATATATATATATATATATATATATATATATATATATATATATATATATATATATGTGTGTGTGTCAGTGTGTGTGTGCTGCCCAGCCATAGCGTAGGTCCCAAAAAATGCTGTTTTATTCTGTTTATTTCCGTATTGCTGGTCCAGCCATCTTTACAATAATTTTGCTCTATCCCGATACTGCAGATATCCAGATTGACTTATTTCTCACTGCGGGTATCTAAATGTTATAATTTCATACTGCAGAAACCACAAAGAAATATGTCTCGCTGCGGATATAGTTTTCGGTTGATGGGCTGCACACCTGCATCACTTTTAGTATGGAGTGCCCCCCCTTCCTCCCCTTTCACCTGTGGGTGAAAATCTCCAAAACTCATGAATACTTTGGAGTAGTTGTTGAAGTTCTCGATAACATCTGTGATGCCATAACTATTTTGGAATGAGCAATAAAGATATACGCAGGAATATAAACTGTATTCCTACTTATAGATAAGTTGCACCAGAATGTGACTGAGAGGAGGGAAAAGGGTCAGGGGAGAGGGGTGGTATACTAGTAGATACATTTACATACACAAATTATACTTGCAATCTCTTTCAGAGCATGATTGCAGGTGTAAACATATGTATGTAAACAGCTGTTTAATAAAAAATAACAAATGTTTGATATGCCTAACCTTGAATATTATACCCCTTCCCTGCAAGCAGCAAATACAATTTGTATGGTCCTTAAGACCCGGGCCCCTTAGGACCTCAGATCCCGTTGATACTTAGTTCCCTGGGACCTTGGACCACCTTTCACCCCCCCCCCCCCTTCCCATGTCGGCAGCACTGGCAGGGCCGCCGAGTGGATCGTGGGCCAGAGGAAAAATTGAAAATCTGGGACCCCATATATTTTGTATGGTCCCTTATGACCCAGGCCCCCTAGGACCCCAAAAAATGTCACCCTTTTACCCACCCCATGTTGGCGGCATTGTTCACATGCAAAAAAAAGTGATTCATTAAAAGTCTCATTCCTCTTTGTTTTCTTTTCAGTCAATACCATATGCATGCATAGGCCTACTCGATTTTAATTCTCATCAGCATTGGCATCAGAAAATGCAATCGTCTTGTGTTTGGTCTGCATGCCCGCATCAGGCATGGAGCACAGGGGATCATGCATGCCCCCCTCCCACTTGTAAAGGTGTTCACCCTACTCCCCTTGCATGAAGTCAAATGACTAAATGTATTTACAAAGGTATGTCATAGAGAATCTGCCCCCAAGTGCCCCTCCTAAAGTGCTTGTGTCCCCTTTTGAGAAAGATTATAATGCCACAATTGGTTTCTCCCCCACCCCACCCACACTCACAGCCTCCGATCTTTCGGATCCAGATCCAGACATCCCTGCTTCAGTTCATTATGTCTGATATACAGACGCAATGACAATTCAAGATACAAATGTACTTTTAGCCAAGTTGCAAAATTTTCAAGAACTATAGCTTTCATCACCATCTTATCATAGAAGGAAGGCGCAAGTGATTACTTCATAGGCAGGACATCTTTCGTAATTGTTTGACGTCATGGAACACTGGCTGACCATGGAGATAAACAACAGGGGGATACCCTCAAGGATCGCATGATGGGAAGGCCTCAACGGAAGTTAATGGTTATCATGCCCGCCAAATAACCTAACCTTCTTTAAACAAAAGTGCATTTAAATGTCTCCAAGTTAGAATTCATCAAACTGTTATAACAAAGGTAGTTTCCAGATTTTGCCAATGGGTGATCTAGCCTCCCCGACATATGAGCCAACTGGTCCTTCACAGACACTTTTTACTGTCCTGCTCTTCCAAAATGAATTTTGATAGGTGCTTAGAACTTTGCCCCTCCCCCCTCTGTTCCCCCTCCAACCCTTGACACAGAAACAATGGAGAATCTACTATAGCCATCTATAAAATTCCACTAGTCAGACTATTTACGAAAGCTGACTTTTGAAAATATTGAAATGATGTTACTGTAACTATGACCACCCGTCCATAACTATGACCGCCCGTCCAAATACACAAAATAGTTTACTTGGTTACGTATCATATGATTCTTATCAGCATTACGAAAATCATGCATCGCAAGCGAGGAAATTCCCACACAGTTAAAGGCCAGTTGTCGTCTCTAACATGGCACTGGAGGTAAATATATTTCACTTCGTGTTTTGATTGGTCAAATTACAATGATCTAATGTGTATTTATACTGATAGGCTGCTCAGAAATTGTGAGGAATTTAATGTACGCGCCACCACATTTTAATCACGACAGATGGCCTTTAAGTCAATGGCAAATTGTCGCGAGAAATACACAGATGATGGATAAAGTCAAAGAGACAATGCATACATATATTTCAATGAGAGAATGAAACAGAGCGTGGTTTATGGGTTTATTAGTAATATTACGGTTGAGTACATAAGAAGTTCAACTTTGGAAAACCATTTGTGAATTAATTTTTCACTTGCTAAAGATGAAAAAACATAACTCACAATCGACAAGCTGGGGAGTGTGTTTGTCGAGGGTTACAAGACGGTAAAATTAACACAACCTGAAAGGTAGCACAGAACTATTTAGGTATTACTATGTTAGTCTAAAATGAGAACTCCCAGAGAAAAGGTTAATTAAGCTTTTTTAAAGATAAATTTAGAAATTAAAAGTTTTAGGAATTATGGAGAAAGGATTGACTATAAATGTCCATACTGGAAAAATCTGCTTAAAAAAATAAAATAAAAACTTTCATGGGGAACTAATTTACCATCGATTCATACCAAAATATGAGTCATTCTGTGAGGGTGCACAACACATCAAATGGCCCAAACCTCCAGTGACCCCCCTCCCCTATTGAAATTATCCTCACCACATAGTACTTTAGAAAACATAACAAACTATCCCAAATCTGTCTGTCTAGTAAGAAAATTTGACCCCGAATTTCATCTTTTATGATTCTATCAATGGGGCAAATAATTAGTTCTGTGCTACCTAAACCTTAGGCGTTTGTATTTTATTATGATCCACATTTTTGGTTAAAAGTAAACATTTCTGTCATTCAATTACTTTGGATGCATGGTTTGAAAAATGGCACCTATTTAAAGTTGATAAAAAAACATCTCCTTTACAATGTCATTGTGAAAGTGCAAAGGGCGGAAATGAATTCCTGTATGGATCTGCATTCATACATTTTATCATAAAATGTCATTTGTATAAGACCATGATTGATGGCACACCTGAAGAATAAAAATAAGAAGAAGAATGGTAACGAATTATAAATATCTCTAAGAACTTTATGCTTATTATATGTGGGGCAAAGTCAGTTGAACTTTGAAGAAAAATATAATGCCCAACTTGAGCAAACTCATAGACATTGGAAAGAATTTTTGCTGGGGGTTGGAAGATTTTGAGTTTGATCGTTCTTACCTTTGTACGCTCTGTAACACATCACATTTTATCAAATATGCAAATTGTTTTTTTCCATGGTACAACTTTTTCTAATTATGTATAGTCTGGATTTAAGGGAACAAGAGGAAACCCCCTCCCCCACCTACCCCCACCACTACCACACACACTATTTTTTTGAGTTTAAATCTTCTGTATGTTGATTTTGTATTTTAGCATGATTTTCCCCCACTTTTGATTATGCAAATATGTGTTTCCAGGGGTAGATTCAGAAGAGGCCAGGGGGCATGGGGTTGGGGCAGGGGCATGGGGTGGAGCCGGGAGCATAGGGGTGGGGCATGGCCCCCTGAGATTTTTCTGATACTTTTTTACCATGAGATAATTCTAAGTCACGGTTTATGCAAATTTGCTTGAATTTTCGGGAGTTTCATTCATTTGTTCAATGTTTGAGAAATCCCTTTCAATCTTTGGGAAATTTCCTTCATTAATGATGGGGCAATTTTTCTTTGATTTTTGATAAATTTTCTTCAATTTTCAGGATATTTTCTTCAATGTTTGGGAAATTTCTATCAATTTGAGCCTTCATTCTTGTGCAAATTTCTTCAATTTCCGGAACACTTCCTTCATTTTGGGGCAATTTGTCTTGAATTTTTGGTTAATGTTCTTCAATTTTCATAAAATTTCCTTCAATGTTTAAAAATTTCTTTCAATCTGTAGGAAATTTCCTTCCTTCTCCTGCAATTTTTAGAAAATTTCCTTCATTTTGCAACAGTTTTTTTTCTTCAATTTTGGGTAAATTTCCTTCAATTTTTGATTATTTATCATCAATTATCGGGAAATGTTTCCAAATTTTACCAAATTTTTTAATGATTTTACCAAATTTGTTGTTAATAATTTCCCAATTTTCCTAATCGAAAGAAATACATGCATTAGGAAAGGTGAAATCCTTTCAGGGACTTATAAAACTCTGAACCCTTGTCCCAATATGATTTTATCCTCAGCCAGCTCCACCCCTGTGTGTTTCTGAGCTTTATCAGCATTGAAATTTGCAGGTTCTTATCAACTTTTATTTTCTTATCATATATTAGAGATATATTATTAATGAAAATTTAAAGGGGAGGTATCATCCCATAAATAAATTCAGAAGTGAACGCCGCCATGCTGGTAACGTCGCCTCCGGTATTCAATTTTCTTTGATTGCGAGAAATCTCTATGAACATGCCCGGAGGAAATTATTTTCCCTGCGATCATTTATAATGTTAACAGTGTATTAGTCACTGTATACATTTGTCTATAATGTTAGTGTGATACTACAGCGAATATACCAAGCACAGTGATAGTTGTTTTACCTTTTTACGCACATAAGAAGAATCGGTACTATAAATAATAGCACTGGTACCTTTTAATGAAAGTACTGGTACCGAATTTTCATGTACCTACCAGCCTAGTACATATTATGCACAAAATGTTATAATAATATCAGCACTATAAGTTAAACTTGGTTTGATAGTATTGTAATAATTTTTAATTAAAAACAAAATTTTGCTGCAAATTTCCTCAAGGTACATAGTAATGTCTGTCGTAAGCCAGACACCATAAGCACTACATTCGTTCTTCATTCAGGGCCGTTTTCTTTTAAGAACAATAATGACGACAAGTCTTTATCAAATTTAAATGTAAAATTGCATACAATACATCAACCCAGAGGCATAGGAAATGGAGGCAGAGGGGGAAAACTCCCCCTCGAGCGGTTGGGAGGTTTCATTAGCCAAAATATCCCCAAAACTGACCAAAATTTCTTGAACATTTGCCAAAATTGAAGAAAAATTTCTAAAATGTTTCTAAAAATGAAGAAAATCTCCCAGATATTGAATTTCCAGATTAGTAGCAACTTTTGATGGACACTTAATTTTCAAGATTTGGGTTTTTTTGCCCCCTGAGAGGTGACTCTAGGAATTCCTACACCCCTGCATCATCCACTTTACTTGAGGCTTATATAACATCTAACAACTAAAACAAATTATTACAAATTTACCAGTTTCAATGCACCCTCTAGAAAAATTCAATAAACAAAAACAATCCAGATTGATCGAATATAAAAGAATAGTATCTTGTGTCTTAAATCATGTAAAAGAAAATCTATTGAAGGATCCTTCCAAGATCTCAAAAACTTTTCTATTTTCAAAATGGATTTCTATTTTCAAAATGGATTTCTATTTTCAAAATGGATTTCTATTTTCAAAATGGATTTCTATTTTCAAAATGGATTTCTATTTTCAAAATGGATTTCTATTTTCAAAATGGATTTCTATTTTCAAAATGTACTGGAATAAAGCCTTCACATTTACCATTATATTCCTTTTTGGGTGCTTATTAAACTCTGTACCAAAATAGCAAACAAATTTGTTGTTAGTTATTCTGGTACAGAGTTTATTAAGCACCAAAAAAGAGTATAATGGTAAATGTAAAGGCTTTATTCTAGTCCACTTTGAAATCCATTTTGAAAATAGAAGTTGTTTAGAAAAAGGTGTGCCCCACCCTGCACCTAACCCTTTCCCCTTCCTCCTATTCAAGGTGTTACCCAAATTCAAGGTGTGCCCCACCCTGCACCCAACCCTTTCCCCTTCCTCCTATTCAAGGTGTGCCCCACCCTGCACCCAACCCTTGCCCCTTCCTCCTATTCAAGGTGTGCCCCACCCTACACCCAACCCTTGCCCCTTCCTCCTATTCAAATGCAATTCCAACCATTTTTTCAGCAGCTGTACGGTTCTGTCAGCTTTTATGTTCTAACAATTATTTATGTTGAGGGCTCTCTTTTGCTTTTACTTCAGTTTTGACGAAAATGAAGAACTCTAGCGTAGTCACCACAGTCAATTTGACTGTAAATCTCTTATAGGGAACAGTGTGTTATCAAATGTCAAATTGTAATTACTATCACTGTTTTAAAAGATAAATTCATCAAAATGAAAGAGTTTATTGACAAACCATATTTTTCTAGTCACTTGCTTCTGCCCTCCTCTGCCAATTTCCTTCCTCACCTGTATGGCACCTTTTGGGCGATGAAAGGAGTACCACCTCAGGATAGTGTCCAGGCCCGCAGTCAGTGATGTCAGAACAATGGGGGTGACTGCCCCCCTTGCGCCAGAGTGAGGGGGCAAAGGGAAGCAGGAGGTGCCCTTTTAAAAGTTGGGGGCGAACGGGGGCAGGAGGTGACCTTTAGAAAGTTGAGGGCAGACCAAGGCAGTAGGTGCCCTTTTGAAAGGGCACCTCCTGAAAATTATGAACTTATCCTAGATCATTTGTGAAGCTTAAAAAATGGAAATCTATTCACTCACAAATCCGTCCAACAAAGCAAATAGAAGTTGTTACAAACAGTAAGTATTTATTCAACACAATTAAAGTATGTCATTTACCTCGGGCCCTGACATCGAGGGCCATGGTGGGGAGGGGACATGGCCCCGATAATTTTCTAAGTAGTAATTCTCAAAAGTAGGCCTTTCACCTATTCGCTCAATGGGGAATCGCCAACAATGGTCCTGGTTCCTCAATCTCAAACCCATAGCTGAGATATGTCTACCAAAAGTGGGGGAAAATTCAAGCATGGAGGGGGGGGGGGGTCACAAAATCATGCAAAGATACAAAACATCCCCATACAAAAGTATACATTTGGAAGAAAGTGGAGGTAGGGCAAGTACCCCCTTGCCTCCTAAAACCCTGCCTATTGTGAAACCATATGGACCAGGGGGCACAGAGCACATCCGCTTCTTTGAAAACTTAACAAAAGTGCCCCTTTTTGAAAATGAAAAGTGCCCCTCAATTAATGTCAAAAAATTGCCCTCATTTGATTCTGTTGATGCAAAGGTTTGTTGAACTTTCATGTTTCTTTTTTGATTTTATGGAGCCTGTTATTGTTTTATATTTGTAGAGGATATATGGATTACAATTTCCACTGTTTTTTTGGTAAATGTAAGAGTCTTTTATTATTTATACAGCATTCTCAGTAAATATTGCCGTAAGAAATATTTTATCATAACGTGCACCGCCTCGTCCAATATTATCATGATTATTGTCGGACAAGTGGATTTTGCTTTGGGACAGGCATTTCTGTGCATGTATCTGCCTGGCGGGCAAGTGAATTTTGGGCTATTTGTCGAACGCTGTGGGCTACTTGGCTGTGGTGTGCATGGGAATGGCAGATAAACAATAATTGTTCGGAATGGACACTGAACAGAAAGTCGGGTTGGTAATTGTCATACCTGAGTTTTCAAAATTAACTCGGGTGTAGGGTGCAGGTTGGCTTAAAGAGAAACTTTTTGGCATGTATATAGTCAGCTATCTAAATGAACAAATTTAAATGTTAGTTAAAAGGAAAATCGAAGTGGGCCGAAACAAATTGGCTGTCATGTCCTGTGTAGTTTAGGCGCCTATGTGTGACGAAACCATTTTACCTTTTTTATAGCCCACAATGCTTATTCATGATGTTTGAAGCCCAGCCATGTCTTCAAAAACTGTTTTTACGGTGATTTTAGTTACTTTTATCAAAGTACACTTACTGGGCTACTTTTCATTCCCTAAAAATCGTCTCTCCAAAGTACTATCAAAGTTAAAAACACTGCCATCAGGCTATAACATTTTAGTGGGGGTAATATGTTTTAGATTATTTGAGGAAAAAAATTAAGATGATACTTATAAAAGTACAATTATATAATCTTAACATTTCTTGGTGTTTTATTTATTTGTTTTCACACAATTTTTTATACTAAAACTATGTAATAAGATTATATGAACCAACAAAATATTGTTAGTGAAAAATCAACCTGCAGTCTAGTGGAACATCCTAAAACTTATTTGTGGACATTGGAATAGTTGATCACAAACGTGCGGTGACTAAGAAAGATGGCGGCCAAAACATCGAATCGAAGAACTTTATCTCAGTCATGGTGCTAAATTAGCTATTACTGATTAGTCATATCCCACAATACACTTTTTGACATACTGGTGGCGTATACAGTGGGTTATTACACTTTCCATACATAAAGTAGGTGTGTTGAACGTAAGGTTACCAATCTAAGGCCATGGTCGATGGGGCGAAATTTGCTCCAAACTTGCTATCCTACTATATTATGTACCTTTCTTGCTTTAATTCTAATACGTAGTTCCTTGAATTTTTTAGTGCTAAAAAGACAAAATTAGAAAACCCTTTATGGTTGTTTTTGCAAAAAAGTTTTTCCCAGCCGGACCTTTGAAGTTTCTGTCACTCGTGTCAGACTCGTATTGTTAATGTTGACGTCATATTACTCGTACAGCTGATTGGCTAACAATTGATGCACGTTTAAATAGATTCATATAACAAGTAAACATTTTTATTTTAACTTTGACCTAATGAATAATCTACAAAATTTAGTTCTACTCTTTAAAGTAATAGCCGAATAGTTGTTCACATTGCGAACAGAAGACTCACAGAAAATAGATAAATTCTACCATTTCCAAATAAGTTTCATACAGGATTATTTTGTGGATAAACAATAAAATTGTTGTAAACCTAGTGATGTTTTTTTTTTTTTTTTTTTTGAAGAATATTTTCAGGGAAGTTGTGTAAAGTAAAGACATTCTGCCAAAAAAGTTTGTCTTTCATCTCCAATGGCGGGCATAGGAAAACCATAACATTCGTGAGGCCACAGATCAGTAAACAACAGCAATCACACAATGTCAGCATACAGAAACGGGTTAAAGTGAAAGAAATTACAGCCATTTGATGGTAAATGATTCCATAACTAGTGCTAAATATAGGTAAAGATTTAGGAAAAGTTTTTTTGGGGAAAAGTGTATTATTTAGACTAATTGGTGTAAGAATATCCAAAATGTAACTTATTTATCCCAATTATCTATTATCCCAATGTCAACCCGTACTGAGGGTTGTGTATAATAACTAGTGTAGAACACCGACCCTGCCATTTTGTGCCAAAACAGTTTTTATGTCATGAACTTTTTATGTTTTTGAGCTACATAATATTAACCCATTTTTATACTAGGTCATATTTGTCCCCATAAAAAGAATAGCATCTATGAGACTCTGATTACAGAAACTCGTCCGATTTCGGGAATGTCGTTCTGAGAGTTTTAACCGTGTGTTAATTCGAATAATATACGATGCATGTATTGAAATGATCTAAGCCTAGTTTTCTTTAAAGGCCCTCGCAACTCCACTTAAAAACCGCACCTTAGCCTAATTATTCATACTTACCTGGGCATAACTTTCGGGCTTTCCTTTTCAACCGCATACTGACACAAAAACATGAAAGTTATTCCGATATTTCCCACTTTCTTCTGTCTAAGATCAAATCCAAAATTCTCTGTTTTCATTTCATTTATTTACGCCACGATAAACTGAAGTTTCCTTCGGTCTCTCCCTTAAAAGTTTAGATTATTTGCTCGCTATTTTACGCACCCGTAAGTTTCGCAGCTCTTTCATTGTATAGGGTCCGGTTATAAGCAGGCCTATCCTAAAAATGGGTTAATTCACGCACAAGATTTTAATTCCCCGGGGACAGTTGAAATAAAACCAATTAAAATATTGATCAGGTATGAATGATTAGGTATACATGATTGGGTGGAAAGTTTGACTTTTTTTTTCGGATTTTAATTGCGCTTGCGTAAATCACAAAGACAATAGTGCATTAAAACGGGTCTGGGTTATTAAGTAATGATGATCTGAATATAAACTCGCAGAAAAACTTATCATGTTTAGACATAACCGTAGGAAGCATTTTTTCTGAGGGGGTGAAAGTTTCTAATTTCAATTCTGGCAACCTCCCTCTTCACTTTCCCCTGCCCCTTATCAAACATGTATGGGCCTTTAAATAGGCACATTGTTCAGATCCCATACATATTTTAAGGAACTCTTTTGAAAATAATAAGATTCTACCTGTTGACATCAGGGGCCAGGATAAAATGTGAGGGAGCCAGGATAAAATGTGAGGGGGCCAAGCCAAACCAAACCAGAGATGATGTAATAACGTGTTTTATGAACAGTTTTGTCATCATTAATGGAACATATTGGGACAAGGGTGCGGAGAAATGGCATGGTGGGTCATGTTTCACTGGGAGAGGGAATGAGTATTTTGGCGCCCCCTCCCCCAGAAAGAATATTTAAAAAAAAAGCTCATAGGAGTAACACTTTGGGAACCGTAGATCTAAATTGGCATGTACTTTACCGCCCAAAACTATTTGGCTTCGACATTTCAATTATTATTTTAAAGAGAAATTCTTTGAACGACATTCAAAAAACTAAACTGAGAATTTAGAAAGAAGAGTTTTAACGAGGGGATAAGGAATTAAGTCCACCTTTTACTGCACGTGGCTCTATTCCCCAAGAGGGGAAAAGAAACAGGTTGGGTGGCCCATTTATCAGTTTACTGGTTCAGGAAGTTGTTTGAAATCAGTAAGAGGTCAAGCGCTGGTAGGGGTCCAGGGGTGAAGCCCCTGGAAGCGTACGTGATTTTGATTGCAAAATAATGTTTACTTGTGTCAAATCCATGGTCTAAGCCTTGCGTTCATTTTGGTAGCATAAACTTGCATAAAACTTGTACCAAATCTATAGGGCGAAGCTCTAATTGGAAGGCTGGAAGCCCCGACTGGAAGCCGTGCATTTCTGGCGATTTGAGAGCAGAAAACTATTTAATACTGTGTAGTAAACTCCAAGTTTAAGGCCCTATTAAGGCCAAAGGAGCAAATTAGCCCCCGGAAGTCCTGCGTTTCTTGTGATTTTGATAACAAAACATTGTTTAAACTCGTCACAAATCCAGGGAGTCGGAAGCCTTTTATCTATCCGCTTTTGTACCGTAGCACAAATTACTTAAAATTGGAGGGGTGAAGGGGCCAGGGTGAAAGGCTCCAGAAGGCTACACGAGGGGCGAGATTACGGGAGGGGGGACACTTTCCCCCACTTTTTTCACCGTAGATATGCATTTAAGCCTATGGGCAGGAATACGGGAGTCTAAAGGGGCACTTGCAAAATAGTGTCACACACTTTCTTGTTTTACTTGTATACTCAATTAACTTCAATCAGCCAATCTTTTATAATTGGGAGGCAAGGAGTGCAAATACAGCCATTCACATTCTTTAACTTTATCCAATGACGAACCCCATTGGCTTACCTGCCTACACACTTTTAACTTGTACCGATATTTTTCATTGCATTCTTGTTTCTTATGCCAAGTTAGAATATTTAGTTCCTGTCATATAACTTTAACTTCTTTAAGAACAGGTTTTTCTTCTCTTTTTTGTGAAAGGGGGGGGGGGCGGGCGGGGGGGTGTATTAATTGGGCTTTTGTTTGGGGGATTTCCACTTGGCTCTCGCAAAATTTTGTACAATAAATGTTTTGAAAAATTTGCTCCCCCACTTTTCTTAGGCAAATCCCGCCCCTGCCGGAAGCCATTCGTTTCTCGTGATTTTGGTATACAAATTTATACAAAATTGTGTCATATCTGCATATAGGGACAAAGCTCTGTTTAGTAACCTAAAAAGTAACCTAAGAGGCGAAGCCAGCGGAAGCCGTATATACGTTTCACGTGATTTTGATAGAAGAACATGCATTTAAAATTGTGTCAAATCTGCATAAATTCTAGCAATATAAATAGCAGAAAATTGCTTAATATTGTTTCAAATCTAAGGTCGAAGTCGTGGTAGGCGATAGGGAGTGCAGCACCGAAAGCTTAGCGTTTTTGGCGTGATTTTGGTATCAAATCAAATTTTTGCTTGTGTCCATTCCACACTAAAGCTATAAAAAATATACATATACACAGGAATATGATTCAAACTTTATAATTGATAGCTTTGATACTAGAAAACATTTACAACGTTTTTGCGTAAATTATTCGGAATTGCAGAAGTTGAGAATAAAAAGTTTAAAAAAAAAAATCTCAGGAAAATGTTGGGGCAGTTTCCCTCTGGCCCCTGTCACCA